>CM042147.1:18563648-18643648 GCA_023376005.1 Doryteuthis pealeii | reverse complement strand
CTCTCTGAACCAACAGATTGATGAGTCATAATGTTTTTCAGATAAAGAAAATTGATAAGAAATGTTTTTTTTATTTCTTTTATAACCCCCCCCCCAAAAAAAAAAAAAAAAAAAATTGTGATAAAGATAATTAATATCTAATCGAGAATTCTGAAATCTGACATCGTAAATGACAGGTTAGAATATGGGAAACTTTTGACACCGTCAAAATATACATTCGAAGAAGGCGGGGATAAAAAAAAAAAACAAGAAAGTTGGAGATAAAATGAATATAAAGACCGATAATAGAATTTGTGTATTAGATTTGAATTGCGGGTCTACTTAGGGTGATGCAGGACTTACATGCCACGATCTATCTATCTATCTATCTATCTATCTCTCTCTCTCTCTCTCTCTATATATATATATATATATATATATATATATATATATATATATATATATATATATATAGAGAGAGAGAGAGAGAGAGAGAGAAATGAGAGGTATCCAAAACTTAGTAGTAAGGGATGATTCTATATGTGATTTCTAAGACACACTGTATTATTATTATATGATCCCGTATGTATAAATACAGTGAATCTTTAATCACTAAAGAGAGCTCAATGTATAATAAACTTTTTAGATTATATACAGAGCAATATTTATCTTAAAAAGGAAGGAAAAACTCAACACCGTAATTCCATAATAAATTTATTTCGACCAAAATTTATATAAATCTAAGTTGATTTAATATAGCTTCCCAAAATTTCGTCTCATCAGATGGTAGATATAACTGAAAAATCTTTCAGGTATGAAATTCAAATTACCTTGATCTCTATATTAAATCAACTTAGATTTATATAGGCCCCAATTTTGGTCGAAATAAATTTATTATGGAATTACGGTGTTGATATATATATATATATATATATATATATATATATATATATATATATATATATATATATATATATACCTATCTAACTATCTATCATCTATCCCAGTCTGTTCACATGTATCTATCTATCTATCTTTCCAGCTCAGTTTGTTCATATCTATATATCTATTTATCTATTTCAGTTCATTCTTATCTATCTATTTCAGTTTTTTCTATCTATATATCTATCTATCTATTTCAGTTTTTTATATCTATCTATTTCGGTCTCTCTCTCTCTCTCTCTCTCTCTCTCTCTCTCTCTCTCTCTCTCTCTCTCTCAGTCTGTTCATATCTATCTATCCCCTTTTATCCATCGATTAAGAAGAAGGAATCGCTGATATTTATACCGCCTTTCCCACTTAAAACCGAAAATTCTTGCAACCTTGAACAGTTCAGCAGTTCATTTTCAATTAAAGTTCCTGCATTTCGTGTGTTTAGTCGTTCGGAAGAAAAAAACGATTCTTTCAAATTTACAAAATGGATAAACACAGATATTCTCGATTGTCATTTGTCATTGATAGAAGTAGTTTGTTGAAGCAGAGAAGTCAGATTGAAACCTCATCATTAATTTTAAAGATATCATTCTTCATTATTCGTCCAGGAATGTCAAACTGATAAGTCCCTATAAATGTTTGGTACGAAATGGTTTTCATTTTTCTCATCCAAAAATTGAAATATTGTTGTTTTAATAATAATAATAATAATAATAATAATAATAATAATAATAATAATCACAGGATTTAAGTCTTAAAATCTTAAACTTTAAGATGAAAGAAAACGAAAAGATAGACAAATACCTAGACGTTGCTAGAGAATTGAAGAAAAAAAAAACTGTGGAATATGAGGGTGAAAGTGATACCAATAGTAGTTGGGGCACTTGGAACGGTGCCCAAATCTTTAGAAAATAGTCTAGAGGAACTGTACACCAGAGGAAGAATTGAGACCATCCATACAAGAACCTTGTTGAAATAAAATGGAATACTCAGAGAACCCTGGAGCCCTGAGGAAACTTGTCACCCAAACTCCAGTGAAAGACCATCAGCGAACGCTGGTGTGCAAAACTCATAATAATAATAATAATAATAATAATAATAATAATAATAATAATAATGTTTCTACCAAGAAATTCATCGATTAGTTCTTTTGTTTTGACTTACTGTTTAGTCACAGGGGATTTTGTTATAATAGAAACAAATGCTGTTCGAATTTCAAACTAAAAATACGAAGATTGTTTTGTAACTTTTCTCTGGTCAATGTGTTAAACTATATGAAAAGATGTTTCATCGGTGTTTCAACTAATGAAATTACTAGTTGAAACAAATGTCTTCAATGCCGAGGGGATATTAATCTTCATTGTTCATTTCGGTTTTCGTAAATACAGCCCCAGTCTCACTGGTTTTTAACACAACCCGTAAAATTACAAATATAGAATATCAATACCCGTGTTCTTTAATTGTACAACCATTATCATCTTGCAACACGCTCTGGTTAAAAAATGAGACCGTCCAAATTGTCCAAGATGAAATGCAAAAGTATTAATCCTGATTATCTGTTCTTGCTTATCCATCGAATTACTATTTATGTCATCACCGCAACTTAATAAATTTTTTGAACTCATTTTTTTCTATTTAACCTATAGATAGGACCCTAACAGGTACTACCACCCAGGGTCATAGTCGACCTAGGAGTAATGGTGATGAAGTGGTACTCCACATTCCTCAGAGCTCAAGAAATGGAACTATATAGATAGATTTGAACGTGATACCCAGGATATTAAGACGCTCACCCACCGCCTTCTAGCACATATATGGTAAAAAGGGTTGGGTGCTTGCCACAAGGGCAATAGGTTCTAGGGCTTGACAGGATTCATCCGACCACCCGTCTAGCCTAGTAAGGGCCAAAGTGGAGTGCTGTATGTCATGGACTGCTCAGCCTCCAGGGTTCCTTCTTTAAGCATCACGGGTCGCCACCCACGGCCAACAAGTGGCCTCATAAGGTGTAGCGCAGTCAGTGTATTCTAAATCCCCAGCCAACAGAGCTGCCCTATTAGAATCAAACTCATTACATGCTAGTAAAAATCAACACATGTTTTTACCCAACCTCTCCATTAGAGTTAGGATGTGACTTAAAATAAATTTCTCTTCGTCTAAATACTACAGACTTTTATGAATTCCTCCATTGCAAAACTATTTTTTACTTTTTCATTATTTTCGTCCCTATGGCAACCCCCAACCCTTTTTATCATATATGTGTTAGAAGACGGTGGATAAGATTCTTAGTGACCCGGGTATGACCTGCTGATGAAGTTCCAATTCTGGAGCTCTGGGGATTGTGGAGTGCCCCTTCATCACCATTAACCCAGTATGCCCAGTTTAACCCGGAGTTTTCATACCTGTTAGTGTCCTATCTATGTGTTAAATAGAAAAAATGAATTAAAAACATTGAGTTTGAAAAACAATTTGAATACCATCAAGAATGAATAAAAAAAAACGTTGGGATTATCTTCCCATTGGCCTGGAAGAGTTATCTTCCCGCTGGGTTGCCGCTTATTCTCACCAGGGGCTATTGTATTTAAGCGCCTGGTTCAAACGCTTTTCCTCTTTTTAGCTACATCTTCTGTACGAGCACATAGGTTAGACCATTGTCACACCCTTCTTGTGGGGGTTCGGCCCCCAACGCTGGCCCATCATCACTAGTAAGTGATTTTGTATGTTTACGTACTTTAATGTTCATGTATAATGTATTCCTATTTTATGTATCTTGTCTTATTTCTGTGCTGTTATCAATATAAACGTGTCGGAGTTTGTTATGTTTCAACAAGTTATAACATGGTTATAACCTTACAACGTCTTTGGCATAAAATAACCCAACAAGGGTTGATGTGTCGTAAAATCCAAGCAACCAAAACAACCTAACTGAACATCTGTAATGGTTCATGAGCTGTAGACTCTTATTAGACCAGTTTTGGAGGAACAAAGAAAAAAAAGGACCATATTCTAAAAATAGATAAAGACAGACTGACCGATGCCAAAAATTCAAAACACTCGCCAACAGACATTCTGAGAGCGAGGTAAAGGAAAATTCTAGTTGAAGAGAATCAACAGAAAAGCAGTAGCCAGCGAACAGGCAAGACACGAAATAACAACCCTCATCAAATCGGGTGAACAAATACAGGTAAGCCTTAACACTAATAAGAAATTGTAAAAAGGAAAATTCATTTACCAAAACCACATTTTTGTAACTAGTTGTTCATTTGATACAATTTATAATACACATATAAAGGACAATTTTTATTACGACAAACATTTCTTTGTGATTATTTGTACTGTTTTGCTTGTTTCTTTAAAGCTACATTTCAAATAAAATTTACTTCTAACCAACACACAACACAAACATTGGACATTTTGTAGTAAGTTTTATGTCTTTGGTCTTCTTTATTAATACAAGCGATTTGAAGGTCATCACCATGTTTGGTAAGGTGTTCAATTTTCTTTGTAGAGATCACCGATGCCATTTATTATAAATGAACAGACAGTAATTAATATGAAACTCAGGGAATTCACAAATCTCAACTGAAACTTAAGAAAATTGCTAAAAAGTAATCAATCTTTAAAAATTATTGATAACCGCAGACAAATAAATATGGAATGATATGAATAAAAAGTCTGGTTGGAATTATGAAGTCTGGTTGGAATTATTATCAACCGTTCAGAGATTATGGGAAAGTCACCAATAATATCAATTTTGGTTTTTAGTCTACATTAATAATATATAATCAGTTCTTTTTTTATTTTATTTCTGAAGTTCTTTTTAATGTTTATCTAGTTTTTTTTCTTTCTTTCATCTTATTTCAGTTTATTTTCTTTTTTCTTTCTTTTTCCAACCGACTGTTTAGGTAATCGTTTGAAATTTGCGATAAAAGGCAAGAAAAATAAGAGTAAAAAAAAAAGCATAAACCAAAAAAAAACTACAACAACAACAACAACAACAATAATAATAATAATAATAATAATAATAATAATAGTACTCTGCGAATGTAGCAAACTAGCACAAAAACCATGTACTCTGCGAATGTAGCAAACTAAAACAACGGAAGTACAAAACTAGACACGACTGGGTTGGGAAGGTGATCCACTGGGAATTATGCAAAAAATTTAATTTTGACCATACAACAAAATGGTATATGCATAAACCAGAATCTGTTCTTGAGAAAGAAACACATACAATTCTCTGGGACTTTGAAATAAAAACAGATCACCTCATCCCAGCAAGAAGACCAGACCTAGTGTTGATAAACAAAAAAGAAAGAACTTGTCAACTGGTGGATTTTGCAGTTCCAGCAGATCACAGGGTGAAGCTAAAGGAAAATGAAAAAATGAACAAATATCTGGACCTTGCCAGAGAACTGAAAAAGTTATGGAATATGAAAGTGAAAGTGATACCAATTGTAGTTGGTGAACTTGGAACGGTCTCAAAAGGATTGGAAAAGGGTTTGGAAAGTCTGGAAATCAGAGGAAGGATTGAAACCATTCAGAACACTGCACTGCTGCAATCTGCCAGAATACTCAAAAGAGTCCAGACACCAGAGGAGATTTGCTGTCACTCAGACTCCAATGAAAGACCATCAGCTAATGTTGATGTGAAAACTCAAAAGGAGTAAATAATAATAATAATAATAATAATAATAATAATAACCATCAGCTAACACTGATGTGAAAACTCAAAAGGAATAATAATAATAATTGCTGCACAAAATAATGCCATAAGAAGAAATTATACCAAAGCCAAAATTGATAAGACGCTACAAAACAGTAAATGTAGACTATACGGTGACAGAGATGAGACTGTAAACGAATGTATTAAGCGAATGTAGCAAACTAGCAGAACGGGAATACAAAACTAGCATAAAGTGTTTAGCAAATTAGACTGACTGAGCATTTAAAAGAATAAACACATTCATTAAAGTATAAAAGGATTTTTTTTACTTTCTTTCGTTGAAATCACATTAGGTTCACTCTCTTTCTTGTGAGTATTTTCGGTATTGAATGGTGATTTGAAAAGCAGAACATAGGAGACACTTTTTGGCGTTACGGTTATCGCCGTTCAAATACTAAATGAGGCTGCTGTTTCTTTTTTCTTTTTTTTTTTTTTGGTATTTCCTTTTGGAAAGGTATAAATCCACTTGTTCGCTCGTCACCCTAGATATGGATAAATAGACGGGTTAGACTGGCTTCTTAAGCCTTGCTTAGGCAACCAGTCTATGAAAAGGAAAATGGTTGTTCGTGTTTCCCTTCATGCTAATACCCTTTGCAAAAGCATGAATCCATCTCTCCCCCTAGCTATAGGAAAATAGAAGGGCAGACTGGGTTATTTAATCTTGGTTCGGGAACCAATCTATGAGAAGGAAAATTGAACTTTGCCTATCGATTATCATCGTACGAAATAAAATAAGCGAACCAAGTTCAAATTCCAGACGGGGTTCTTTGTGTTTCAATCCACGCTAATATACTTGGGAAAAGCATGAGTCCATCTCTTCTCTCCCCGTAGCTATGGGTAAATAGACGGCCAGAATGGGTTCTTTCGCCTTGGTTTGTCAACCAGTTTATAAGCAGAAAAATTAAACTAAAACCAGCTTTACTCCTTTAAAATTGAACTTGTGTCACAACCTGACTGTAGTGGAGGGATTGACTAAATACAGACTGTTTTATTTACATTAGAATAATTTCCATATGAAAGGGTCTGTGAGAATTATGGCTCATCGATGTATATATAATGGTCACGTATGATAATAAATGAATTTTTAGGTTATGTGGGAATGAGCGTCATTTTAGAGATAAAAGTAATGGGAAAGTAAGTAAAAAATTCATCTTTTGCAGTGAAAGAGTTAATAAAAGTCTGTACTATTGTCTTCTTTGGTTAGTCTATAACAATGCTGTCTGCTTCCGCGCTCACCAAAATCAGAATTCCTGGAAGCAACCGAGTTACGAAAGTATTTATTGTTCATAAAAAAAGTCAAAAAGCCGAAAGACATGATAATCAGACGAGAAAATGAAGTTGATAATGTGAAAATCATGATTACCAGTTCGTTCAATATCGGTGGAGGGCGGGGGGGGGGGAGTCGGGAGTCCCCGTGGTGTAGGGGCTAGCATAAGCGAGTTCGAACTCCAGTCGCTATATTACGTTCTAATAACCTTTGGGAATGTATGGACCTCCTCATATACACAGCAGTGGGTTAAATAGTACCCCTGCTGTCTTTCTACAAGGATGACTTTGGCATTAAATAAACCACGAAGGTTGAAATGTCATTATAAAAAAGAAACTAAACAAGTTTAAGATATTATGTTCACGTGAGGATTAAAATTATCCTCATGAAAAGAAGAAGGAAACCCTTGTTGGATTATCAGTCATTTAATCGCCCAACTTAAGATGGTTGGTTGGATTTTACGGCATGTCAACTCTTATAGGGTTATTTTATGCTGAAGATGTTTGTTTTATTCATTTTTGTTGGATATTATGTTTCTTAACTCTCTTTTTTTATCTATTTAACCCATAGATGGGATCCTAATAGGTACTACCACTCCGGGTCAAAGTAGACCTCGGAGTAATGTATACACACTCTCAGTGGTCAAGAATTGGAGCCTCACCACCAGTTGCAATTTAGCGTCCAGGATACTAAGACCCTCAGTCACCGCCTTCTATCACATATATGATAAAAAGGTTTGGGGTTATAAAAGCAATACGACTGGGACAATCATATAGGATTTGCTGATTGATTAGATGTGGTCTCTCTGACCGCCCGGTACAACGTGGGATATATTTCATATAATTCATGACAGAAATAATGTTTTCGGATTAAAAAAAAAACACAGGTAATTGAAAATCTTCGTCTCAAAGTTTCAGTTCAGTTTGATGTCTTCGTTTGGTTTCTTTATTTATAAATACCAACCGTTATCCATTGAAATTTCAGTCTCGGAAGACTATAATAAAGTTTTTTTGTGTGCCGCTGAAGTTACAGCGCCTCATGTGACTGTGAAGTCCGATGTTTGAAAAACATTCTCGACCACAGATTTTGCATTTGAAGGCTGTCCCTGAAGATGTTGATGTGCCGGTGCTTTGTTGCCGTTGCTTTCTTCTAGACCTCTTAGCTTCATGGTGTTGTGTCAGGGTGACTTCTGACATGTACAGTCCTCTATGGAGATTCTGCTGCCACCGAGGGCGGTCTTGAGCCAAATTTTCCCAGCTGGAAGGGACAATGCCAAAGCACCTGAGATCATTTTTGCAGACTTCCTTGAATCGCAGTATGAGGCGACCAATCTGTTATATGTTGTCAAGTATTCATATCAAATACGAATAATTCTTAAACAGATCTAATTGTACCATAGATGGGACCCTAACAGGTACTAACTCTCTGGGTTTGATTGAATCTGGGAGTAAAGAAATAAACGAATGACTCCACTCTCCCCAGAGGTATTGCATAATCTATGCGGCGGCGTAGATAATTGGCAACACCCTGTATTTCTGCAGGGATGGTCCTTTTTTATATCACGGCAGTTTACAGAAAGCCCGCGAATCATGTGAAGTCACGTGAGAGCTAGTTAACTCGTCAGTTCCAACGAGGATCCTAAGCAAGAAAAATGTTTCTTGTTTAGTTAGTTGGACTCACCTGCACGTGCGCTGTAGTTAGTAAGAAATGAAAACTTAGTAAAGAATAAAAGTCTTGAAGAAATAATATGGTGTTGTTGGTTGATGCATGTCTTGGAAAAGAAACTGACCAAGAAGAAGAAATGATTCAAAGACGAACAACCAACGAAATAGAAAGAAGTTAGACATCACACGAACGACCAGAGAAGAAAGTAAGTTATGCATCTATGCATATCTCTGTCTACCTGTCTATCTCTCTCCTCTCTCTGTTAAAGAACTGTTTATATACCCGCAATATGAGTGAAGGTTATATAACAGAGATCCAGAACTGCAGCCTCATGGTCAGATGCAGTTTAGTATCATACCAGGGCATCCCTTTAGTGGGGTCTTACTCCTCTGCAGGGGGTCAAGTCTGTGTATTCTAAGCCCCGCCGATGTATTGATTGAGTCAATCTACAGATAGTTTTTATATTTATCATTATGTCTTTAGTTTTCTTGCAACAATTCAATTATACTTACTTGCATTTTCTTTTATAATTAGTTAGTTTCGAGGATGTAAACATATCATCGAAATATCGAGCTGAAATATGTGCTTGTAAAATCCTGAATACTTAAATAGATTTACTTTTATAAAAATACTTTTTAGTGTCCTATTGATCTACTCACAATAGAACCCCCCCCTTTCCTCTGCCCCCCCAACTCCTCAGCCGCCCCCCTACTCTTCTGTCGCCCCCCCTCGCCGAAAGTTGAGGTTTAACCTTTGAGGGAATATGTTAACCATGACATTAAAGTGAAGGAAATAAACGACGCTTCTATTTTGATTTGGAAAGGTCAAGTAAAAATCTGTTTGTAAAATTGATTTTAATCGACAGATAAAAAAAAACAAACAACTCAGGAAAGTTGAAGAAATCAGATGAACAAACAAAATCGAATTGAACAGCGAAAACTAAATTTTTAGAATTAGATATGGTAATTTATGAGGAAGTGCGTCCCGGTCTCCTGCCTCAGAAATTGCTACCCGGTGACTATTAAAATAACGTCCCCACCTATATCGGTGTTACTTGAAAGAAAACAACCAATTTAGGGCGTTAAATGTATTTTAGGGGGGGGGGCTTTTTTTTGTCGTAATTCTTATTCATTTATCGTAATTTGTCGTAATTCTTGTTCATTTATAGAAATTTGTCGTAATTCTTGTTTATTTATCGTAATTTGTCGTAATTCTTGTTCATTTATCGTAATTTTCGTAATTCTTGTTCATTATAGAAATTTGTCGTAATTCTTGTTCATTTATCGTAATTTGTCGTAATTCTTGTTTAGATATGAAGATGGATATATAGTTTGGAATAGACTGAGATAGATAGATAAACAAAATAATATAGATAGATACGAACAAATGGAGATAGATAGATATTTTCTACAAGTAAATGTATTTGTGGGGTGTCGCTTCTTTTTTGACGTAATTCTTGTTTATTTAAACTAAAAACAAGACATTAAACAAACATGAATAAAAGAAAATCCGGACGACATAGCTGGGGACGTTATTTTAATAGTCACCGGGTAGCAATTTCTGAGGCAGGAGACCGGGACGCACTTCCTCATAAATTACCTTAGATATTCTCTAAAACAGAATTATTTTTTTTGCAAACAATCTATATATTTACTTTGATATATGCGGTAAAAAAGTACTTATTAACGTGCTGGAAACGGGCGTATAGTTGCAAGGAGTGCTTGTTGGCATGATGAGAAAAATGAAGAAGCCAGAAGTGGAGAAAAGTGCTTCTTATAAAAGATTGCAATGAATGGTGGGTAAGTAAATGGGAATAAAAAACACCCGCTTACCCGAAGAGACTTTTTAAAAATGTGCTCGTGCCATCAAGCTAATCTGAAAATCTATTGCTAATGATTTCAAACCTTACTGGATGCTCCAATATATTAGCTTTGTGTCAACCTATGATATGTTACCGTATGTTTTTTTTTTTTTACACCTGCATTGTGATAGCCTTCTAAATCAACCTCCTAACCAATATATACACAATGCTTCACTCTCTTAAATCTGAGTATTTTTAGTAAATATATTTAAAATCTGGAGACAAACGAGGATGATACACTATAATGATCTTCGTGTCTACACAAGTGGGTTGCTAGTTTGAAAGAAAAGTACAATACATACACGCTGATATGTCGTACGCGTAATTTGTGGTTGACAAAGTGGGTATTTGCGGTTGACTCGCAGATGGGTAACATTATAATCTGGCTAGTTCTCTCTCTCTCTCTTTCTCTCTCTCTCTCTCTCTCTCTCTCTCTCTCCTCCCTCTCTCTGTCTCTCTCCTCCCTCTCTCCATCTAGACGACATTTGGGCGAGGCTAATGCCACTGTCGCTACTGCTCCTGCCGAGACCAAAGTTTAATTTCTAGAAAACCAACTTTAATCGCACATAATAATTAATATATCGTCTCTCTCTCTCTCTCTTTTCTTTCTCTCTCTCCCTCTCTCTCTCTCTCTCTCGCTCTATCTCTCGATTTAGGTGATATTTGGTGCTGAGACCAAAGTTCAACTTCATCTCGACAAACAGATTAATCGCACATAACCATTTGCATGATTCCCAGCTAATCACTACATCCACCCAATCATGTCTACTTTTGTATTTCTACTGGTCTAATTTGTCACTTAATATATCGTCTCTCTCTCTCTCCTCTCTCTCTCTCTTTCTCTCTCTCTCTCTCTCTCTCTATCTCCTCTCTCTCTCTTCTCTCTGCCCCTCTGCATGTCATGGACCGCCCAGACAATAGATGATAAAGAATGACAATGTACATACTAATTATCTTTCAAAGGAAAACGCCGCCATTGTTTTGCACCGAGTGCATATATTGCAAAATTACTGAGTGATTGTAGTCGGTATTATTGTTTCCCAATGGAGCTAAATGATGGTATTTGCCCTTCTCCCCCCCTCTCTCTCTATCTATCTATCTATCTATGCATCGATCTCTATTTCTTTCTCTGTCTCTCAGTCTGAATAACACTCTCACTCTCTCTATCTCTCTATCTCTTTCTATTTCTCTCTTCTCTCTCTCTCTATCTATCTATCTATCTATCTATCTCTCTTTCTCTTTCTCTTTCTCTCTCTCTCTCAGTCTGAATAACTATCTCACTCTCTCTCTATCTCTCTCTCTCTCTATCTATCTATCTATCTCTATTTTTCTTTCTCATTCTCTCTCTCTCTCTCTCAGTCTAATAACTCTCACTCTCTCTCTATCTCTCTCTCTCTCTCTCAGTCTGTCTGTCTGTCTCTCTCTTCGTATAGGTGACATTTGGGTGAGGCTACTGTTGCTGAGGCCCCTGCTGCGCTGCTGCTGCTGCTGCTGCTGCTGCTGTGCTGGTGAGACCAAAGTTCAACTTCCTCTTGAAAACCAACTTCGCATATCAATGACTCATTAGAAAGAGTCTCCAACAGAAGATTTTCAATGTTCACTTTCTCAGTTTCAATTCAAATCTGCCAGTACATATTCAAATTGACAGGTGCGCTTTTGAAGACGCCCTCATTAAGCTTAATTTCACTGCTGCTGTTGCTGCTGTTGCTGTCGATGTCTGCATCGAAGTGTTTCCCGCCCCCTTAATGACGTCAGATCTCCATCTTTGCACCGAGCGATTATTCATAGCATGTCAGCTCTTGCTGACTCTTGTTTTTCACCCTCTCCGGGCCGCGTGGCAAAATCGATTATCGAACTCATTGATTTTGCAAATTAAACATCGATGAACAAAATGAGATCAAAGTCAATCACTTTTTGATGTTATTTCATTTTGAGATGCGCCCAATAACCCGAAGTAGAGCAAGCTGTGAAATACACAGTGAACGTTTTCAAATAAATACTATCTTATTATAATGGAGATTATGGGTCTTTCGCTATCTAACCGAAACTACGTCAGTACCAACGTCACAGTTCCCTTAGTTATTTACCTTATATTCTGAACTAGAAGTGGCTACCCAGTGTCACCTGGGTAGAGGGAGGGAGGGAAAACCCTGGTGTATTGATTTGTTTACTTTTGAGATTTACAAATGCAGGAAAATTTTCAGTAGAATTCAATGCTATTTCTATGTATATTTTGATTTTAAATATTTTCAAATATAAATCAAATCTTCATAGTTTTTGCACAAAAAGCAAGAACTGGTGATATTTAATGTGTATATATATTTACTTTGACGTTTATTGTTTTATTTTTGTAGTATCATCCGGACATACAGAGTGGACCAGGGAGCAATGGTGATGAAGGGGTGCTCCACATTACCCAAACCTCCAAAACTGGAACCTCACCATCAGATAGAGTTTAACGTCATTCCCAGGATATGTAGACCCTCAGTCATAGCCTTCTAGCACCCATGTGATGAAAAGGGGTTGGGGCTTTTCATAAAGGCAATAGGGTTAGGAAAATCATATAGGTGCTACGGCTTGATGTGACCAGCCGACTGATCGGTGGGGGCCTCTCTAACTGCCCGTCTAGCCCAAGATAGGGCCAAAGTGGAGTATTGCAAGTCATGAACTGCTCATCCACCTGGGTTCTATCCTTAAGCATCACGGGCCGCCACCCACGCCAACAGGTGGCCCCATTTCGAGGAGTCTTACCCCTCTGTAGAGGTGCAATCGGTGCAGTCTAACGCCCCAACCGACAGGGAGGCCCGATTCTTGCTTTTTGTATAAGAATATGAAGATTTGATTTATAGTCGAAGATATTTCAAAATCAAAATATAAATTGAAATAACATTTGTAAATTACAAAAGTAAACAAATAAATACACCAGGTAATTACCCTGGCGTCGCTGGGTAGTTTCTTCTAGTTTAAAATAATGATTACATAGTATATGGCGTGATTAATTTGCATATGGGTTTTAACAAAACCGTATTTAATAGATAATTACTTGGTGTTATTGATTTTTAATATTAGTGTTTTATTCTCAAATGTATTAAAGGCAATCCGATGTATAATTTTATATAGAAATCAAAATAAACAAAAATAAGTAATCTTTTTGTGTTCATACCTAATTTTGGTAGTTTAATCTAATATTTCATTACATTAAAACTTAAATATTTGCACCCAGAGGGAGCATGTTTTTTGCTAGTTTATGTAAAAGTTACCGTAGACGTGTGGGATGTTCTTATTTAACCAGTTGATGTCAAAATGAGGGAGTAAAAAGGCAATCTCGAGAGAGGAGAGAGAGAGAGAGACAAACAGAGACAGTGATATAGATAGATAGATAGTTGTGTATGGGAAAGAAGAAGAGGAGGAGAGATTTATTGAGATTCTATTTGACTGGATTCTGTCACCAGGCATAAAAAAAAAAAAAAAAAGAAAAAAAAAGGGCAGCAGCTGCAAAAATGTGGAGAAAAGGCAAACACACACAAAAAAAGAAATTAGATAAACCAAAACAAAGAAAAGAGCAAATGTATGTATAATTTTATATTGAAATCAATTGGAACAAAATAAAAATAAGTGTAAACTTATTTGTGTTCGTATTTAATTTCATAAGTATTTCTAATTCAATATGATATTTAATCAATGGGCCGGGTTAGCTCAGTCGGTAGAGCGTTTGGCTAGAAACTACAAGGTTCCTAGTTCGATACAGGTCCTCACCAACTCAGCGTATGAGTAGCACTGGAGTATGTGCGGTAAAGTAAGGAGCTGATGGTAGGTCTGGGCGCTCTACCTCAGACGCAAAAACAATCTCCTTGGTCTAGCGCTTGTGAAAAGGGGATAGACGCTGATTGGCTGATTAGGCCACCCCGACGACTAAAAAAACTTAAATACTTTTGCCCGGAGGATGCATATTTTTGCTAGTTTCTGTAATGGAATCATTGAAGCGTTCTCTATTTTCAGTCAGGGTTTTAAATGATACAAGGATTTGGATGACTGGCTGTGAAGAAAAACTTTATTTTCTTCCTTTATCTGATTAGAGAAGAAGAATAAACAAAAGCTCATTGTTTAAATATCAGCCTGTTATTTAGACCGAGTGCACCAAAATCAATATTATCTATTTTATGACACAAAACAAACCCTTCCTTCTTATGACACTTACACTTAAATCGTGTTGTGATGTATTACAATATATCACAATACAACTTAAGTGGAAAGGATAACAGTTAACAAAATACACGCTGCACACACACACACACACACACACACACACTCATATATATATATATATATTATATATATATATATATATATATGAATTCATATATCCTCCCTCCAGCTATTGGTTAATAGTAGGGCAGACTGGACCCTTCAGCCTTGGGTAGATACCAGTCTAGTAGATGGATAACTCTGAATTCTAAATTCCTGAGGTCGGTCGTTGATTGGGTTTGTGGCAACCCTTAATGCACCAATTCTTTCCTATCGACTGTGACAAAAAGTGTGGATGGTCCAACACAAGCCTTCACCACTATAAACAAATCGCTGTGTGGGTGTTCATTGTGTGTGTGAACCCTCATGCGTGAAAATCGACGAGAGAGTCCATAATTTATTTATATATATATGTTGAAAAAATGATTAAAGGAAAGAAAGTATAGAATGGATAATATAGGATATTTTAATCACTTTTAGTTACACGTGTTTCGGGCAGGAGTTTATCCATGTGTGCATTATTCAAACTATTATTATTTTTAAATAACCAAATGAAATGAAATAATAATAATAGAAAAAATGTAGAAATGTTCCGCACACAAAGAAAATTCGACCTTCATCAGAGTAAATCCTTATTTAAAATGAAATTCGTTGGAAAAAGCATATATATATATATATATATATATATATATATATATATATATATTATATATGCTCCCACCCCTGGTAGGTTCAGTTCTCTGAAGAGGAAATTCGCTGACGGTTGCCATTTACGCTTAATTTGCATATTCTCCTAAAATGTATAGAGTTACCTGGTAGCCTTTACGTATATACATATGCATTTATCAGAAAATTTTCTTACCTTTCCCAAGAATATTGGAGCTAAGTGAAATGCAAACAGCCTCATCCATGATTTTAACTCAGATCGACGAGTCCATATATTAAGACTCAAACCATCACACCACTCACCTCCATTAAAATCTAAACAGAAACAAAAATAAAACAAAAGCAAAGGTGTGTATCGGATTTGTAATTTTAACTCAAATATCATCACCAATAGTTTTGTATTTTCCAATAAAATGGGATGGTTCCATTTTCTGTTTATTACGCCTAATTTATCGGAGATTTTCCTCTTAATATTTGGAAATTGTTCACCAACATTTTATACGGACAATTCTTTGCTTGGGATTTTATTAATCCGAAAAGAGGTGGAGAATTTTATATCGTTTTTCGATTTAACCAGTTACCCTTGCTTGAAAAATTACGACATCGTAATATGAACGGACAAAATTTATAGGAATAGAGGGAGTGGGTTGAAGAAATTGGGGTTTTATTCTATTTGAATTGTTTATTCCCAAACAAGTACAGTCATTATAGAATGTAAAATTGCAGCCATAGAAAGGCTGCTTTATAATAATTCATTTTAACGGCATGTTAACCCATCAATATTTTCTGCCATGAGGTTAGAAGCTTGAGTACATTGTACATTTATATTTACATCTTTTGATTTTTCGGAATGTTGGCCTCTTTATTGGGGTATGTATAAACACAACGTTTCGGCCGCTATATCCCCGGCCTTCCTCGTGTGTTTCATGTGTATCCGAGCATACTCATGGCCCAAACAAAGAAATCATTTTTAAAAGATGGACAGTTGATCAGAAAGGCGTCACAGAACTTTTGAAGATCTCATTAAAAAATGACGTTGACGTTATTGTTTTTGCACGCCTATCATTTCGACATGTGTCACGAGAGCAATCCTGAAAACTTTAAAAAATGTTTATTGGCGTTTCCTGTGCAAATAGTGGCGTAAATTCCAATGGCACCAGTCTTTTTTGATATTTCTATTTTTAAACGAATTTACTTTAAAAACAATTTGATTAATTTTGAATAATTGGTTCCCATTTTGTGTTCATCTCTATACTTGGTTTACTCAAGAGGTTACTACAGTCCAACGTATGAGGGCAACAGTCCGAAAAATCAAAATTATTCACATCAAGCCCCTCACCTAAAAAATATAGACAAATTATAATTTTTGTGTTGTTTATTATCTTTTTTACTCAGAGTTATCTGTTATTATTTTACATACAGGAAATAATGATAATGAATAAAACGATGATTAAATATTGATGGTTTTATTTAATGCGCGGGAGATCAGGTGTTTCTACACAAACCGAAATTTAAAATTCAAACTTGTAGGGGAATAAATATAAGTGCATATTAACCCATGTGTTATGAATGACACTTTCTCTACTTCCGGTCTTCAATCCACAAGGAGATTGATTTTGCTGAAGTGGAGCGCAACACCTATCGTCAGCTCTCCACTTTACTGCACACATCCGATTACCCAATCTTTGCTACTCATGTGCTGAGTTGGTGGGGGACCAATATCGAACCAGGAACCTTGCCATTCAAATGAGAGTCTTTTCCAAGTAGTCCAACACTGAAAATCTCGAATACGAATCCACTTGAGACAAATTCTCGTCCAACACCGAAAATTAATATCAAACGCACCCTTTTCCGTATTCTCAAAATTTCCCCGAGTCTTTTATTATGGTAAAACTACGGCTGACTAGCCTATCAATACACGTAGTTTCTTTTAAAAATGGAAGCTGTATTATTCTCTCTTTCTTTAACGAAAAATACTGCTACTACATGTAGTGTGTTAATTTCCTTTAAACTTTACATTAGAGCCAAGCCACACTAACTCGTTTTACCTACCTAGACAATTCTCCACTACAAATAGTTATCTATCTAGACTAGTAGATCATTGTTAGTAAATTCAGTTCTCTCTGAGTGTCGCACACTTCAGACCTTGTTCAAAATCAAATAGCTCTATTCTTCAAAGATAACTCATGCTTCTTTAAAAATATGTTGCATATTCATGCAACGGAAGATGAACTTTCTGGTCAAAAGACAAAATAGAAAGATGAAGAAATAGATGAAAAAAGGAAAACGGAACACTTCTCTTCCGGTCAAGAAGTAGATAAAAGAAAAATATAAAATAAAGGAAGTTGTCTGTTATCAGATCAAAAGATAAACATTCGTAGGCATATTTAGCGGATGTAAAAACAGATCAAAAGATGAAGATGCATAGGCGTATTTATCGATATAAAGGCCAGAGGATTCGTGCCGACAGTAAGAGATTCCGGCAGCATCCCAGAAGATAACTTCGTCTCCCGTCAACCTCGGAAGTTCATTGTGAACACTGCGCTCTTCGCCAGCCACCCGGCATTTTCATTGTGAACACTCATCACCACGCATTCGATCGGGTATTTTCATTGTGAAGCTCCACGCCCTTCACCACCCACAAGCCGAAGAAAATAAAGACGGGTCATATTTTTGTATATACATATCTGTTGTTTATTGAAGTCCAGTAGCCAGTCAAGCGGCTATACAACAAATAGATACACACTCAGATATTTATCATAATTACACCAGTAAAATAAAGAGATGTAGAAATGTGTAAAAACCCAAAATTTAGTTATACGTGTTGATAATAGAGGGATTTAACTAGAATTCGGATGACGTGTGAAAGACTGACCTGTTGGCTTTTGATTGGTCAAAAAGTGCCAACAGGGTGAAGAGTGAAAGGGGGATAGTGAGAGGAGAGGGTCGGTTTTCGAAATGGACAGATGTAAGAGTCTGGCTGAGGTGTTCAAATGAGATGTATTACAATGGAGGTGTATCTGTTCGAAACCAAAAATCTCTAACTTAAGTTTGAAATAAGATAGAGAGCAGTGAAAAAGAAGAAGAATTTCTTGTGCACGTTACTAAAAATTATCAACGGTGCACAAGACAAGACATCCCAAGAGAACCCAAGTTGTTCCAGACTCAAAGAACGGAGAGAAGCTAGCTAGCCCAACAACATATGCAGAATACCAACAACTCTGACCCCAGAATAGCAGATATGAAAAACAGCAGATATCACAGACCCAGATAAGTATAGAAACACAATGATATACTTCTCAATTAGACGCCACGTTACATGTTCAATATGTTTCCTAATGACCTACACACTTTTAATTGATCTCGAAATTTTACAAGAGCAAGATGGAGGATAGATTAAAAAAATGGCGGAAAAATTACTTACGGAAGTAAAGGCACTATGCAGACTGTGGACCAAACTTGGGTTTGAAATAATAAAGAGCTCGGAAAAGAAACAAGAATGTTTTGTGTTCGTTACTAAAACCTATCAACGACACAAGACAAGACATCCCAAGAGAACCCAATACATTTCAGACTTGAAGAACACAGAGAAGACAGCCAGCCTAACAAAGATGTAGAATAACAGCAACTCCGATCCAGAATAATAGTTATGAAGAATAGCAGATACCAAAGATTCAGATGTGTATAGAAATTACATACTCCTTAATTAGACGCCACGTCACATATTAAACTTGATTCCTAATGACCCTACACACATTCAATTGAACCCACAACGTTACACGTCCTGTGAGATAAGCACGAAATAGTTTTAAATTCATCCTCGTAGAATCAATCTGCACTGAAATATTTTATGATCACACATTCCAAACTTTTGTTACGAGGATAATTATTGATTTTTAATTATTGATTTTTAATCATCGATTTTTAATGAACTAAAAAGATCGAAAAAAAATCCGTTGTAACATTTATGTAATTAAAGATTAATTGTTTTTCTCTGCTTTTTCTCTTTTTGAAAAGAAAAGAAAACAAAACAAAAAAGAACAAAAAAAGAATAAAAACTTTGATACGTTTTGTGTAATCCTCTAAGCAAATTAAAAACTGCTTTAGATTCGTCTAAGATTTATTATAATCGGATGTAAAACTCTTGAAAATAAATCTGTAGATATTTTTCTTATTCGATCGTATCTTACAACGAAAAACCAAACAAAAAATATTTCTAATTTAATGGAATTTGAACACTAAGCAAAAGTCATTTGTGACGAATTTTCAACTTTTTTTTCTAATTTACGTTTGTCGTAAAAATAATTTAATTCAAATGTCTTTTTAGTCGAAAGAAAAGGAAGCGTTTTAAATTCTCTCGGATTCAACGCTTTAATATTTTCTTGTGTTTTGATTTTTGATTGCTTCTTCTTCTTCTTCTTCTTCTTCTTCTTTCTCGCTCACTCTCTCTCTTTAATTTAACACGTCTATCTTACCTTTCTCACTCACCCACTCTCTCTTTCTCTTCTCTCTCTATTTGTTTTCTCCATCATTTCTTCTTCTTCTTCTTCTTCTTCTTCTTCTTCTTCTTTCTTCTTCTTCTTCTTCTTCTTCTTCTTCTTTCTCGCCCCTCTCTCTCTTTAATTTAACACTTCTATCTTACCTCTTTCTCTCTCTCTCTTTCTCTTCTCTCTCTTCTTTCTTCTTCTTCTTCTTCTTTCTTCTTCTTCTTCTTTTCTCTTCTTCTTCTTCTTCTTCTTCTTCTTCTTCTTCTTCTTCTCTTTCTCGCTCCCTCTCTCTCTTTAATTTTCTATCTTACCTCTCTCTCTCTCTTCTTCTCTCTCTCTCTTCTTCTTCTTCTTTTCTTCTTCTTCTTCTTCTTCTTCTTCTTCTTCTTCTTCTTTCTTCTTCTTCTTCTTCTTTCTTCTTCTTCTTTTCTTCTTCTTCTTCTTCTTCTTCTTCTTCTTCTTCTTCTTCTTCTTCTTCTTCTTCTTTCTTCTTCTTCTTCTTCTTCTTCTCTTCTTCTTCTTCTTCTTCTCTTCTTCTTCTTCTTCTTCTTCTTCTTCTTCTTCTTCTCTCTTCTTCTTTCTTCTTCTTCTTCTTCTTCTTCTTCTTCTTCTTCTTCTTCTTCTTCTTCTTTTCTTCTTCTTCTTCTTCTTTCTTCTTCTTATTCTTCTCCATTCTTCTTCTTCTTCTTCTTCTTCTTCTTCTTCTTCTTCTTCTTCTTCTTTCTTCTTCTTCTTCTTCTTCTTCTTCTTCTTCATCAATCGAATGTTTAACCAAAACATTTGTTAAAATTAATCGATTTATAAGAATAATAAAGGGAAAACATCAAGTTCACAATTTTTTTTAAGCCCACAAGAATCGAAACCCAATCAATGATTGGAAAAAAATTCCCTTCATTTATTCAATATTCTCTTATCGGTTTGAAATTAAAACAATGAAATTGATTTTTATTCCACTAATTGCTTAATGTCAAATCTGTGGAACGCCACAATTAAAACAATTGAAGGTTCGAATTGCAAAGGAATTATCGGTTATATTGCACGGAATTTAATACAAACAGCCAGGTTCAAAAGTGGGGGTTGGTATTATACGCGAGGATGAAAGAATATCATAGAACTCCAGAAGTGGAACCTCACCATCAGATAGAGTTTAACTTCATACACAGGACATGAAGACCCTAAACCACCACCTTTTAGCACATATATGGTTTGGGGCTTGCCACAAAGGTTATAGGGTTGGGACAATCGTATAGGGGCTAGGGCTTGAGTGACCAGCCGATCGATTGGAGGATGCCCTATCCGACTGACCGTCTAGTCTAAATAAGGGAACCAAAGGGGAGTGTTGCATGTCATGGACTGCTCACACACCAGGAGCTCCATCTTAATCATCACAGATCACAGTCAACAGCCAAAAGGTGGTCCCATTGTAAAGGTGGTCCCATTGGAAAGGTGAACCCACTGGAGAGTCTTACCTCTTTGCAGAGGTGCAGTCGGTGTATTTTAAAACCCAAACTGACAAGACTGCCTTGATTTGTGATTTTTATTTGGATTTTAAAGGGGGGGGATTTTGATTGTTGTGGTACGATTGATTAATCTCTTCAATAGAGTAGGTTGATTTTTAACTTTAAAAAAAAATCAAATTCTCTAAAACAGAGAAAGTTGTATGTTACTATAATAAATACTGATACAAAAAACTAGATTTCTTACATGAGCCATTGTTTGAGGAAATAGCATCAAAGATCGTCAGCTAGAATGTATCAAGGATCCTCGTTTTTGCAACATCTAGCCTAGAAATTGATGATAAAATTTAGCAATTTAAATATATAAAATAGAAAAGATTGTCAGTTTTACCAAATCGAATAAAATATTATAACTAGAATTCAAATTAAAAATATGCCCATCCCCACCAACACCTCCGATATGCTGCTTTTTACCTAATAATTAAGATGTAACAATGATAACATTTTAAAAGATTGAAATCTATTTCCTCAAAGGAAGGCAAAGCTTTGAGAAAAATATTTTGTGCGGTACTTATTTCATGTTAATTTGAGACTTTTGCCGCATGGGAGACGTTACAGTTCCAAAATCGACCTAGCCTACTGTTCAAGGTCTTTACGTCGTAACGATTATTAGCAGAGATCTCCAAGCACCATTTATTCTTCATTTGATGAAATTCACGTTGGAGAGAGAGAGGACCTTGTTTATTTGAAAGATTTTACATTGATAAGTTTTCTCTGACTTAATTGTCTCAGAAACACTCATCTTCAAAGAAGGAGAAACTTCCAAGAATTTATCTGGTTTCTCTCTCATTATTATCAAACCAGTCACCATGTCTCTTCTAAGTGAATCCATCTTGTGATGAATTTCACAGGCGAGGTAAACGAGATAGACTGGCTTTTGCCTGTTATAAAATGTAAATAAAAATAAGAGTCTTCTTGTTTCAAAACACACAAGTAGCAGCAGATTTTCTTGTCAAGTCAAAGAAAATTAAGGTAATCCTGATTTCATTACCCCTCCCCCCAAAAAAAACAGAAAAAAAACCCCCAACGTGCATCGATTGGACAAACTGCCGAGGCTTGCCATAATACAAGACTCGGTGAGGTTTTTCACAGGGAAGCATTTTTTCCAGACTTTCCTTAATGAGTTGGTAGAGCGTAGACGAACACGAGAAACAGTGTGTTTGAAGGTGATTTTCAGTGTTGGACGAATTTTTAGCTTATGTGTAAATAAAACAGCTCTAACCCCCGTAATCGAGCACTTTATTTTCAATTCTCCAATACAAGAAAAAAACAAAAAACAAACTAACATATATATATTTTGGCATCATTTTTTCTTTTATGCATATTTTGTTGAAATCATCGGACAATTATTGTCTGACGAGTTTCTTTTCCATTCTTTCTAATTGTCTGGCCAACTTTTTTTTAAATATCAGAGTGGAATTGGTGTATGAATCAACGAAAGGTTCTTACACGAGTACTTTCTGCACTACTTAGTACCATCATCAGTGTGATATATAATATATATATATATATATATATATATATATATATATATGTGTGTGTGTGTGTGTGTGTGTGTAAAATGAAAATGGAAGTGAATAAAATCAGGATTTACTCTGAGGGAGTCGATATTTCTTTGTGTGCAGAACATTTCTAAATTTTTTCTAATATTATTATTTCATTTCATTTTGTTATTTAAAAATAATAATAGATAGAACAATGTACACATAGATAAACTCCTGACCGAAACACGTGTAAGTTGAATTAATTAAAATATCCTATTTTATCCATTCAATAATTTTTTTTCCTTTATTTCTCTTTTCAACATATATATATATGTATAAAAGTAATTGGTAATTTGCTTGAAGCATTGTTAAGTATGTTATAATATATTAATAATTTGAAGGCAATTACAATGCGTATAAATAATTAAAAACAAAAAGGTGTTATTTTTGTCATCGATTTCGAAGTATAAACTTCATCATCAGAGGTTCATATCAGAAAATTCCTGATATGAACCTCTGATGATGAAGTTTATACTTCGAAATCGATAAGACAAAAATAACATCTTTTTATATTTATTTTTTATACGCATTGTAATTGCCTTCAAATTATCAATATATTATAATATATATATATATTAATTAGAGAAATAGAAAGCAAGCGTGTATAAGATAGATAGATAGATAGAGATAGAGAGAGAGAGAGAGAGAGAGAGAGAGAGAGAGAGAGAGAGAGAGAGATCAACGTAGAATATACCATTGTTGCGTTGGCGTGGGATGTTCATTTCAACTGAGTTCATTTTCGCACAATATTCTTAACAGCCAATGATGAGGAAAATGAAGATGACTATTTGAACATCAAGTTGTCCACATGATCAATCTTTTATCACAGAGAGAAAATTGAAACAACCATTTTTTTGTAAAATGTTAAAGAGATTTTAACGAGGAGATGGCGTCGTCTTGATTAAAACACATCAACTTCGTTTTATCTGATTTCACGTATTGACCAATACCTCTTGTTGCCTTATACTACAGATTATATAGCTAAACAAGTTCACATACCTCGGTAGCAATATCTCATCGACAGAAAGCGATGTCTACATACGCATAAAGAAGGCATGGACTGCTATTGACAGGTGTAAAGAACGTATGGAAATATGATCACTTTGATGAAATAAAAGGGAATTCTTTCAAGTTGTAGCCGTGTGAGTACTACTATTTGGCTGCACCTCTTGTAGTTTAAAGAATCGTTTGGAGAAAAAGTTGATGAGAACTATACAAGGATGATGCGTGCTCTTTTGAACAAATCCTGGAAGCAGCATCTCACAAAACGACAATGGTCTCCGCATGAGTTTGAATATATATATATATATATATATATATATATATATATATATTATATATATATATATATATATAATAGTCTCAAACCCGGCCAGAGTGTAGCCACACTGATGAGAGGTAAACCTCGAAACACGTGTCTGTGGATAACTTATTTATAAATATATACTCCCAATTTGGTTGAGTTCTCTAAATAGGGATTTAATTGTAAAATTCACCGTTCTGGCATGCAGCTAACCCTCACTTTGTTTACAAAGTTCGAGGACTCTAGTGAATTCATTTCCGCTTAGAAATGTACCAATTAAATATTCTCCTATATTTGACAGACGCTACTGGCCGCATCGGTAACAGACTTGGCGAACGAAAATTCATTCAGGTCTCAAACCCGGCCAGGGGTAGCTGTTAACGTTTAGCCACACTGATGAGAGGTAAACCTCGGAACACGTGTCTGTGGATAACTTATTTATTAATATATATATATATATATATTATATATATATATATATATATTCAAACGTATGGAAATTACTTTGATGTATATTCAAACTCATTTTTTCAATTCAACTATAGATGGGACTCTAACAGGTTCTACTAGTCCGGATCGGAGTGGACCTGGGAGTAATGGTAATGAAGGGTGCTCCACATTCCTCAGACCTCTAGAACTGGAACCTCACCATCAGATAAAGTTTAACGTCATACCCAGGACATGAAGACCCCAGCCACTGCCTTCTAGCACATATATGGGTTGGGGCTTGTCATAAGAGCAATAGGGTTGGGATACTCATATAGGTGCTAGGATTTGGCGTGACCAGCCGATTGATCGAAGGGGCCTCTCCAACCGCTCATCTAGCCTAAGTAAGAGCCTAAGTGGAGTGTCGCATGTCACAGACTGCTCAGCTACCAGGGTTTCATCCGCAAACATCACAGGTCGCCACCCACGGCAAAAGCGACATTCCCTACGACTGAATTTACTTGTATGTTTACTCGCAATTATCACCAACCCTTACACTAAGAGACGTGCACAAACTGTCTGTTCAATGGATCTATTAAAAAACTGAGTGATTCCCCTGTGGTTATGTCTTTTATTCAATATAAGATCTATTTGCAAAATAAAACCAAACCTGATTTTTAGCCCCCTTAAAATAAGCCCTAGATGAGAACGGCAGACTGACGAAAGAAATAAGCATTCTTGCCATCATGCGACGCAAACACTCAACAATCTTCGAAAGTAAGCCCTAGTGTTATATTTCGAAGTGAAAATTAATATAAACCCTGTCTTATTTTCGGGGAAACACGGTAAATAATTGTTGTGGGGTTTTAAGGGTCAAAAATAAGACAAACGACTGGTAACAATGTAGACAAATGTATTGAACAAAAGGAGTAGACATTTACAGCAAAGAAAGTGGAGATTGCGTCCGACCAATACAGTTACGAGCTGACTCGCGTGTCAAGCCACAATTGTTCCTGGTACTTATAGTAGCCGTCGGCGCATTCCATTTATACCAATAGGTTATATAACATAATGATTTTTCTCTAGCTACTTTATGATGCGGTAAGAACCGTCAAAAACAGGACAATTCGCTACTTAAGGTAGAGTCGACCCACGAAAAGTGTTAATACCTGGGATTAGTGAAGATAAAAAGTAAAACAAAAACACAACTTCCCTTATTACAGAAGACAGTAGAAGGTTGCAAAAATGCTTCGTTGCAATCTAAAAATTCCGTTGGTCTGGTAACGGCATTCGTGTTTGTCAATAAACTCCTTACCGACAGCAAACACCATAGAAAACGTAATAAAGAAGAGGAGGTTTACCTTCTTCAAGACAGAATTGATATTGTTGGATTATCTGTGGCATAGTTATTTACTAAGCTTAGCTTAGATGTGGCATAAGGCCAGAAGTATGGGGTGCCAGTATGAATCGAACTCACTAACAATGGTCTGCGAATCGAACTTGCTAACCAATACGCCACGTGAGGTGCCCGATTATCTGTGGTATAGTTATTTACTGAGCTTAGCTTAGATGTGGCACAAGGCCAGAAATGTGGGGCACCCAATGAGAATCGAACTCACAAACAATGGTCTGCAAATCTAACTTGCTAACCATTACACCACGTGAGGTGCCCTAGTTATTTACTAAGCTGAGCTTAGATATGGCACAAGGCCATAAGTATGGGGCTCCCAATGAGAATCGAACTCACTAACAATGGTTTGCGAAGCGAGCTTGCTAACCATTACACCACGTGAGGTGCCCGATTATCTGTGGTATAAGTTGTACGAAAAGTTCCCACTCATATTTATGAACTTTCCCAACATCAACAGTATGCATTTCCTGTAAAAATCTGCTAATCAGAAAGAATATAGAATGCATTTAAGGTTGTTGGTATTTACCTTTGAAATCAACAGCAAATTGAACTTTCTGAAATCAACATCTACAGAGTAAGATTTCAAGGCAAACAACAGACTTTCTATCGTAAGGAGTATCTACCCAAACTGCATTTCTTTTCTTTTTTATATATAAAAAATATAGTGAAATAAATCACCAATTAGAACTAAGCCTATTTTAGCAGTGACCATCCCAAGCGGTGTTTTAACAGATTTGAATTCAGAGTTTTCCTCTCCTAGACTGGTTGCCTAACCAAGATTAAATAGCCCAGTCTGCCCTACTATTTACCCATAGCTGGAGGGAGAGTAGTTGGATTCATACTTTTAGGTATTAGCGCTATGTGAACTGTAGCTTCGTCCAGGATTTGAACTCGGGTAGACGAGTCCATTTCCTATTCGACTGTAAACATTACACCACCCCCCCCAACTACCATTGAATTTGCGTCACTAAACGCCTAAAATGGCAAATAGAACCATAAAAAATATAAGAGTGTCATCGAATCAAAATGACGGGTGGATTTACATAAACATTAATAACAAATATATTTAAATAAACCCGTCAAGACAACTAATTTGTTGGAGGCGCGTGGTCTAATCGTAGGAGATCGTCGATCCAAGATCAAATACTGAACGAATCTACACTTCACATAGCGTTAATATCATTAGCAGAGGTATGAATACAACTACTTTCCCTTCAGCTATGGGTACATAGTATAGCAGACTGGGT
The DNA here is from genome assembly GCA_023376005.1 of Doryteuthis pealeii. NCBI lineage: Eukaryota > Metazoa > Mollusca > Cephalopoda > Myopsida > Loliginidae > Doryteuthis > Doryteuthis pealeii. The sequence continues at coordinate 18,616,374 of CM042147.1, read as the reverse complement.
TAGCAACCAGTCTAGGATAATGAAAAATCTGAATTCAAACCTGTTAACTCCGCTTGGGGTGATCACTACTAGAATAGACTCAGTTTAATTAGGGATCTATTAAAAATAGAAAAAAAAATTCCAACCCGAAAAAGGTAAAAACTATTTATGCTGTCTTTTTTCAAATGCTTCTGCGATTTGCTCAACGTGTGGTATCTGTTTCTACCCTGTCCTCTCTTTTCTCTATTGACCTAACGCCACTCTTTCGCACTGTTCCGCTATGCACGCGTCAAGTTCGATGAAACAAAAACTCTCATGCCTTCTGCAAAATTCAGACTCTATATTCATCTTCAATAATCCTACCATGCCTCTTATTTTCGTTCTTTAAAATTATTTACTGTTTATATAAAAGTCTCAATTATCAGTACCACTTTTTCTCCGGGCACGAGGTAAGCAATTATTTTTTATTCCTGTATCTATATACAATATATTGTATATATATTAAATATACTAGTACAAAATAAAAAAACACCTCCGGGCGATGTAAAAATAGATTTTTGAAACATATTGCTGAGGGGTGGAGGTAAAAAATTCAATGTCACCGAGTTTGTACCCTAAGTAAGTAAATCATCAAATTCATTAAAGGATTAAAAAATAAAACAATTTGAAATGTAAACTTTAAACATGTATTAAAATAAAACAAACTATATATAGATATATAATACCAGTCATGTATTTATTAAAACTTGTTTTAAAAACAATGAGGACTGTCTAATACTGCATGTTCAAATTTTGAGTGTATTTATTCTATGTTATGACGATTTTGGGTAATCTGACGTTAGCAGTGACGTAATTTTGTTACAGACAAAAACCGGAGGCGAATCTCCATTATTAATAGAAGAATATGAAACCTCCGGGTATAAGTATTTATGTTTTTATGCAATGTAGAAAGACTAACGAAATTAGATAAGAACGCATATAAAAATATTACACTTATTTTAATTGGTTTCTATATAAAAATCATTCATAGGATTGATTTTAATAATTCAAGAATAAAATAATATTAGGGATTAATAACACCAAGTAATTATTTATTAAACCCGGTATTGTTAAAACCAGTATGCAAATTGATCATACTATATAGTAAGTAAACCTTCAAGACACATTACAGGATTTTAAACGCACTAATAACATAATATGTTTTAAGGCAAATCAAACTCATTTTTATAGTGACATAGTTAATAAATAAGATTTATTCTATGTAATAATGATTTTGACTGAATTAAGTATTCATAGATAAGCTTACGCAATTCCTAAGTGTATTGCAACGTAAGTAGTGACGTAGTTTCAGTTACTGACAGACACTGAAACTCCATTACAATAAGATATCTATATTTTTACATTTTTATTTCTAAACTCCGACAGCGCAATAAATTCCGGCTTTATAATTTGTAATTACACAATACAAATTTTCGCCTGGAGAAAGAAAAATACATAAAAAAAGCAAAATACCAAATCATATGTACCACCTGAAAATAATCAGTCGACACAATTATAATGGCAAAAATAAAATAAAATAAAAATACCGTAAGAGTTGCCTTAAATATACTAAAGTGCTCAATACACTAAGTAGAGCGAACAAATAATAAAATAAGCCTAATGAGTCAGAGACTATCTACCTTGGTTTCTCATAATGGATCATCAGAATAATTTTGAGACTTAGAATTATCCTGATGATCCATGAGGAGAAACATAAGTATATCAATTGATAAACTTACGCAATTCCTGTGGGTATTGTAACGTAAGCAGTGACGTAGTTTCGGTTCCAAAACAGACACTGAAACTCCATTATAATAAGATATCTGTGCATTCAAACTATATATCTTTCATATCCTATTTAATGAGCAACTCATCCGTGACAAAAATGAAATTTGTTCAATTATGCATGACGTAAAAAACTGACGCAGTGTCAGAAATTTATGACGCATATGTGTGTCCTTTATGAAGCTTTCGTTTTAGTCGTTTAGGAAAAATCTAAAAATGTGTGAAAAGCTCTTGATAAAATTGCAGACATTGGTAAGCCTGTAAAGTGCAATGGAGGGATGCTGTCTACCGAGACGATAAAGAATCATTCTATGGCTTCTCCCTCCTGATTTATCTGAAAATTCCAACGTCATCGACCCCCCCGCCCCGCCCCCAACGTCGCCAAAAATCTTGTTTTACTGTTTAGAATTAACGGCGAAATAATTTTGATCGATTTTTCACAAATTTTTGTTGATTATGATAAAATAACTGAAAACCAAGTTCACCTAAAATAGGATTCGTTCAACTGGTTTTCGCACCCCACATTCCAAAATCATTCTTGACCCCCCCCCCATTCTAAGTCGTTTTTGGCCCTCCCTTTTGAAGTCGTTTTTGCCCCTCCCATTTCATGTCATTTTCGCCCCCTTTCCAAGTCAGTTTTGCCCTCCCCTTTCAAGTCATACCCCACTTCCATATCGTTTCGCTCCCTCTCTTCTAAGTCATTTTTCCCCCCTGGAAGTCGTTTTCGACCCCCATTCCAATTCGTTTTTTGCTCCTCCCCTTTCAAATTGTTTCGCCCTCCCATTACATGTCGTGTTTTGCCCCCTCTTCCAAGTCGATTTTGCCCCTCCCCTTTCAAGTCGTTCCCCCCACTTCCAAATCGTTTTCGCACTCCCCCATCTTCTAAGTCGTTTTCGCCCCCACCCTCTCCTAAGTCGTTTTTGCCCCCCTCTTCCAAATCGCCCCCCACACACTTCCAAATCGTTTTCGCCCCACCTTTCTGTACGTGATTAATGATTTTCTCGATTTAAAACCAATTTAGTATGATAATATTGATATTTCAGACTGTTGTCCTCATCTTTATTGTGATATGTAAATACAAATACAACGTTCAGACCGCTGTAACCTCCGACCTTTTTTCGGTGTTTCTTATTTACGTTAAAATAAAGTCATCAGACGATAACTTTGAGTTTTCGATTAAAAAAAAATTTCATTTAGCCCTGTCGGTGGGGCTTTAGTATACACCGAATTTTCTTCTGAAGAGAAATAAGACCCTCACACTAATGGGGCCACTTGTTGGTCGTGGGTGGTGACCCATGGTACTTAATGATGGAACCCTGTTGGCTGAGCAGTCCATGACATGCAACACTCTCATTTGGGCCCTTACTTAGGCTAAACGGGCGGTTGAAGACGCAGCCTAATAATTCGAATTTGAAAACCGTCCTAGTAAATATGAACATACCAATGAACGTGATTCCCTAACCCCAAGGTATAAAATAATCAAACGGGTTGAAATGCCGTTAAAAATCAATCAATCAAAATTTACATGGTTTTAATTATTTCGATTTAATACTAATCTATTGCAGTTAGAGAAAGTTGAATTTTTAAAATCTATTTCATACTTCAAACAAAAATAGATGAAGGTGTGTTTCCTTACAAAAAGGGAAAAAAAGAAAGAAAAATGTTACAGCTTCAGCAATATTAATAAAAAAAAACGGTCAAAATATACTTGCTCATGAGGATCAAGTTAGAAGTTAAATAGAACTCGACGAAAAATAAATGGAATCTGAAGAGGAGGAAGATGGGCAAATGAATCCAATGATGAAAATAAAGAATCAATGGATGAGAAAATATCTGATGATGAATCAGAAAAAAGCTTAGACTTAGGTCCCCTTTCAGAAGAAGTCGTGATACTCTCCCTAAAAGCCAGTCTTCAAAAGAAGTCACAGATCTACAAAGGGCATAAAAGCCATTTTTCAGGGAGGTGTAATATCATATGCAAATGACATGACTATAAAATATAAAATCCAACAAACCAACCAACCAAACCAAAAACGCACAATATGAAATAAATGGACAGAAAAAAAAAGATAATCCTGTCGGCGGGCCTTAGAATAGGCTAACTGCCTCTCTTGCATTGTGGTAAGAACCCCCTAAATAAAACCAGGAGTATTTTGGCCCTGACACTAAACTGCATCTAATTGTTAGGCCCCTTTTCTGGGGAATGTGACGTACTCCTTCATTGCCGTTACTGCCAGGTCCACTCTGATCCGAAGTGGTATTACCTGTTAGGGTCCCATCAATAGGTAAAATTGATTTTTAAAATTATTCGTATCGTAGCAAGGCAGAAGGTTAATAACTATACCTACAGATAAACGCTTGTTCCTGAGATTGATTGACTTCACATCATCTAATAATATGATTCGTTCAATTCGTATTCGCTCTTTGCTTTCTGTATATGATTAACGATTATCTCGACTTAAAACCAAATTCTCTTAGTAGAAACAGTTCTAATAATTCGAATTTGAAAAGACCGTCCTAATAAATATGAACATACAACAAACGTGATTACCTAACCCCAAGATGTAAAATTATGAAACTGATCGGAATGCCGTTTACAATCAACTAAGTGATCAATCAAAAGTTTTATGAGGAAATAAGTAATTGAGAGTTACATCCCCTACATTATGATTACCTCCCCTTTGGAGAACTCTCTAGGGAATACTAGACTATATAAACTCTTAGTAAGTGTACCAATTATTTTAAGTAGAATAAAGCTTTCCAAAGTCTATCGGTGTTATTGTTTGTCATGACACATGGTTTTAAGTATTTTGATTTAATGCAAATATTATTATTCGTTCAATTCGTTTTTGCTCCCTGCTTTCTGTATATGATTAACGACTCTCTCGATTTAAAACTAATTTCCCTTGGTTGAAACAGTTTTGTTGAGTTAATAATTGGAATTTAAAAGACCGTCCTAGCCATGTCTTCTTCACTTTGCAAATGTATTTAGTTGAGAATTTACTATGACATTTTCGTAAAATCCACTTGAAGATAATTATCTCCAAAATTAATCTTTATTTAATTAACATTCAAGCTCATTAGGAATTAAGAATTAAAAAAAAAAGTTCGAGAGTAAAATTGGCAAATCACAAACACGAGATTGATTATCTAATTATTAAAAAGAAAAAAAAAAGAAAGAAATTAATCTTGTTTAAGAGAATCGTTGAATGTTTCTGTTCTGCCCCTTAAGGAAATCAGAATATTTAAAATCAATTATGAAAATTAATTCTAAGGGCCAAATTAGATATTTGCTGCTATTAATTCAATTAATAACTATAACCTACGGGTTTCCTAGTTAGTTGTATCTACATAAATAATCATTTAAAAAAATCCTTTTTATAGGGTAACTAACAAAGGCTTTCGGTTAAGCATCAATAAGAGTGTTTAATACTTAGATGGGTGACTATTTAAGCAACAGTAGGTACTGTAAGAAACCAAGTATCAAAATGACTTGAATCGGCATTAAATAACCCGAAACGGGTTGATTTCTATGGTAACTAATAAAAGAAGATGGGCTTTTGGTAAAGTCACGTTCAAAGCACCAATTCTCACTAGATCACGGAAGTTAAGCAGCAATGAGCCTGTTCAATACTTAGATGGGTGACCACTTAAGCAATAGCAGGTACTGTAAGAAACCAAATATCAAAATGACCTAATTCGGCATTAAATGTTTTGGAAAGGGTTTATATACCGTAAAACAAAGCACCCAAATAATCAGTATATATCTCTCTCTCTCTCCCTTTCTCCCTTACTCTCTCTATCAAGTTAAGCAGTGATGAGCCTATTCAATACTTAATTGGGTGACCACTAAAACAACATAAGGTACTATGAGCAACACGAGTTCTTTGTTTATCAAACTATCTTGATTCGGCATTAAATGACTCAAGAAAGGTTGATATACTGTTAAAAACAACCAACCCAACAAACGTGGATATTTAAATTGTACCCTCGAACCCCTGAACGCAGCGGTCGGTGTTCAAGCCTACTTAAAAACCTTTCGTATGAAGAATAGATAATAGATAAATGTTTTTATATATAGTCTGCGAATCTAGCTTGCTAACCATTACATCACATAAGGTGCCCGATTATCTGTGGTATAGTCTTTTACTAAGCTTAGCTTAGATGTGGCACAAGGCCAGAAGTATAGGGCACTCAATGAGAATCGAAGTTACTAAAAATGGTCTGCAAATCTAGCTTGTTAACCACTACACCACGTGAGTTGCCTAAATGTTTTAGATATAAGGAACAGCTGACAGGTCTTCTCCAGCCGTAATATATATAGCTGAAAAGATATTCTTATTAAAAAAAGACAAGATCTCGACTGTTGATTTTTCAGTGAAGACAGCATGCGAGATCTGGCGAGATCTCGCGAGAATTATGTAATTTCTAATCTAATTAACAAAAAGATCAATAATTAACGAAAAACAAAATGGCGTTACCAATCAGAGAAGAATAATCGAATGAGAGTAAAGATAAAGAAAAAAGGTCGAAAAGAAAAGAAATTGATGAAGATTGTATTTTGTAATATCGATTTATCAATCAATCAATCAATCAATCAATTGGTAATGACATTTCATCTTGACATTAAAATGTTAAGCCTTAATTTTAAATGAAGCGTTAATTTACACGCTGTCGGGTCGGCTAGAACAAGTCCGAAATAATGAAAAGAAAAAAAAAAGAAAAACAAAAGAAAATAATTTTAGAATCACGTGTCATTTTGGGAAAAATTTTGGAGAGCGAACAAACAAAGCCAGAAAAATGGAAAGTGTTTCTTTAAATTATCTATAAGACCAAATCGTTGCCAATTGGTGTAGTGAGGGGCATGATGGGAAGGATGATCTAGTTTTTGTGGGGCATTTTGCTAAAAGCCTTCTTCTTTATACAAAACTATAAGCGGCTACTCGGCATCGCCTGGGTAGATGGGATGCAAAAAAGGTTAGTCCCACAGATCCATTATTATTGAATCGCGAGTTGGATCTTCATAGTATGCCCCATTAAAATCCCCGATGTAAAAAAGACATTGCGTTGATCCAGCCACTCTGAAAAAAATCAATGGCTACTATTTAAAATATCAAATCCAAAAAAAAATCCAGTCTGTTATCATCTAAATTTAATCTTTTTTAATTATCTTCACGAATATAAATCAAACCTCATTAATTTTGCTCTAAATCCAAGCCCTGTTGATATCTAATGTGTATATACATTTACTTTGTCGTATATTGTTTTATTTTCGAAGTTTCCTCCGGACATACAGATTCACACAACTCCTCTTTATATATGTATAGATTGTTAATACTGATTTTATGATTTCTTAATTAACTCTATTATGTTCATTATTTTCTGAGCTTTTATTATTTAATTAATTCTCTTCTTCTTCTTCTTCTTCTTCTTCTTCTTCTTCTTCTTCTTCTTCTTCTTCTTCTTCTTCTTCACAACAGCATAAGCTTTTAGTCTTTCACTGGAGTCTGAGTGAAAACAAGTCTCGTCGAGTCTCCAGGACTTTTCTGAATATTATAGCCGATCTCAACAATGCTGTTGTCTGGAAAATCTCAATTCTTTCTCTGAATTCCAATGCCTCAAGGCTGTTTTCTAAGCTTTTGGGGACCGTTCCAAGTTCACCAACAACAATTGCTACCACCTTCTCTCTCATATTCCACACTTTTTTCAATTAGCTACCAAGGTCCAGATATTTGTCAAACTTTTCGTTTACTTTCATGTTCACCCTGTGATCTGCTGGAATTGCAAAATCTACCAGTTAACAAGTTTTCTTTATCTTGTTAATCACTACCAGGTTGGATAAGGTAATCCGTCTTTATCGCAAAGTCCCAGAGAATTTTATGTTTCATTCTTAATATCAGCTTCTGGTTATGCATATACCATTTTGTTGTATTATTAATGTTTAGTTTCTTGCGTAATTCCCAGTGAATCACCTTTCCAACCCAGTCGTGCCTAGCTATGCATTCTTATTGTGCTAGTTTGCTACATTCGCTTGATATATGGTCGATTGATTCATCTTTGTCACCACACATCCTTATTATTATTATTATTATTATTATTATTATTATTATTATTATTATTATTCACTTCTTTTGAGTTTTCACACCAGTGTTAGCTGATGGTATTTCACTGGAGTCTGAAGCTTCTCCAGGACTCTTCTGAGTATTCTGGCAGATTGCAGCAGTGCATTGTTCTGATTGTTCAATCCTTCCTTCGATCCAAACTTTCCAAACCCTTTTCCAATCCTTTTGGGACTGTTCCAAGTGCACAATACAATTGGTATCACTTTCACTTTCATTTCCATAACTTTTTCAGTTCTCTGGCAAGGTTCAGATATTTGTCCATTTTTTCATTTTCATTTAGCTTTCACCCTGTGATTGCTGGAACTGCAAAATCCACCAGTTGACAAGTTCTTTCATTTTTCTTAATCAACACTAGATCTGTTCCCTAGAGAAAGGGAGAACGCGTGCGGAACGATAATGCCAATGTGTTTTAATCGAACATAATGAAAAAATGAAAAGAAGGAAAGAAAGAAAAAATGAGTGACCAAGTTAAATCAAGATTATTATACTTTTTACATATTGAACTATTTAGCAATAGCTCTTAAGTAAACATATCAAACGTTGTAATAGTTAAATTATCATACTGTGGTATATCCACAGGTCCTGATAGTTTGATATATTATTGCATTAAATTGAATATTAATACCTCGGGAAGGGTGAACATGTTTGCTAGTATCAATAGTGGGTATATATGATTTTCATGTATTAGATACAAATTATCAAGTCTCATCTAAAAAATTTTAGAGAAATGATGATTTTTATATTTGGCCATGTTGCAGAATTTATTGAAATCTTGCATGGTTTTGCTGTATGTTAAACACTTTGTATATCTTAGCGGTATCTAAAATTTAAAACATTCAAGCACTCTCGACCACATCTAGATGTAGCAACGTATTGCCCAAAGAATGCTGAAAATTAAGACCATAATAGCTTTCTTTTTGGTTCATTATTTCTCTGAGATGACGACACTCATAAGAAATAACAATTCTGCGGATAAGTGACACCAGATAATCAGGATTTACATTTTTTGCATTTCATCTTCTGCGATTTTTGACAGTCTCATTTTCAATTGCAAGACGATAATGGTCGTACAATTAAGGAACACGAGTAATATTATATCGATATTTTATCACATTAAATATTAGTACCTATTAGTAATTATTACAACGTTTGATATGTATATTTTAAGAACTATTGCTAAATATTTCAATAAAAAGTATAATAATCTTGTTTAACATTCCCTCACTCTTTTTTCTTTCTTTTCGTCTTTTCCTCTTTTCATTATGTTCAATTGAAACAGATTAGCCTTATCGCTTCTGCGCGCTCACCTCCTCTCTCTATCTTTCCCCTACCCTCTTTCTTTCTTTTTTTTCTTTCTTATAATATTTTTCCTGTGTAGCATGCCTCTTTTCTTCCCTATCTTGATTTATGATAAAAACAGAATGGCCCCTTATTTAGCTGAGGTGACGACACTCATAAGAAAACCGAATTCGGTGGATAAGCAGCACCTGATAATCAGGATTTACATTTTTGCATTTCATCTTGGATGATTTTGAGGGTCTTATTTTTAACCGAGGGTGTTGCAAGATGATAACGGGTATAATTAAGGAACACGAGTATTAATATATAGATAATTTATTGCATATTAATTATTAATATCCAGAGAGGGGGGGGGGCATATGTTTGCTGGTATTAATTGTGGGTATACCTTATATTTCACCATGCTGTAGAATTTATTGAAATCTTGCTAGTTTTCGCAGGGTGTTAAGACTCATTGCCTATCATGGTGGTATTTAAAATTTAAAACCATCCGACACTTTCAACCACATCCACATACACCGATGTATTTGCATGAAACGAGCCGAATATGACAACCATTATAACTTTCTTTCTCTATTGACACATCTGTTTTCAGACGAAGGTTTTAAAATCATTTTTTAGCACAATATTTAAAACTAGTGATTTCGAAAGTTGAAAAACAACCGTGGGGTGTCTGCTCTGCAATTCGGCAAGGAGATAACGAAGCGGAAGATGAAATATCTTTTATCAAGAAGATAATGGTTTACAGAAGACATGTAGCGCGACCAAAAAACAAACTGCAAAAATATATATCTTATTATAATGGAGATTCGGTGTTTGTCCGAAACTATGTCACTGCTTACGTCACAATACCCTAAGGAATTGTGTAAGTTTATCAATAGTAATTTATAGTCAAAATCATTGATGCCTAGAATAAATCTTATTTATTAACGATGTTTCTGGAAATGTGAGTTGGATTTCCCTCAAAACAGACCTTGTTATAGTGCGTTTAAAATCCTGTAATGTGTCTATCTATAATTAAGAAATAAAGGTTTACGTGATATATGGCTTGGCTAATTTGCATACTGGTTTTAAAAACTTGGTTTAATAAATAATTACTTGGCGTCAATCGGCTGAGCGTTCGGCTAGAAACCACAAGGTTCCTAGTTCGATACCGGCTCTCGCCAACTCAGCGTATGAGTAGCACAGGGATCTGTGCGGTAAAGTGAAGATCTGATGGTAGGTCTAGGCTCCACATCAGACGCAAAAACAATATCCTTGGTCTAGCACTAGTGAAAAGGGGATAGACTCCCTCGCCGATTGGCCGATACCGACCTTAGGCCACCCCGACGACTTTACTTACTTACTTTATTGATCTCTAATATTATTATTTTATTTTTAAAACAACTACCACACACACACACACACACACACACACACACACACACACACACCACACACACACACATATATATATATATATATATATATATATATATATATATATATATATGGAACACATATAAAGATCCGAATACGCAATGTTATTCGAAATAGAGTTACGTAGTAGTATTCGTTAGTGGAGTCACTACTAATCGAGTTTTTATTATAAAATAGGAAGAAAAAGGACATGCTACATAGAAAAATATCATGAGAAACAAAAAAGAGGGTAGGAGAAATATAGAGAGTAGGCGAAATATATATAGAGGATGTGAGCGCGCGTGGAAGCGATGACGCTAATCTGTTTCAATCGAAATTAATGAAAGATGAAGAGAAGATAGAGAGAGAGAGAGAGAGAGAGAGAGAGAGAGAGAGAGAGAGAGAGAGAGAGAGAGAGAGAGAGAGAGTTAAATCCAGTTTAAATTTTTTTAGATATTGAACTATTTCGCAGTAATTCTTATGTAAACATATCAAACGTTGTAATAATTAAATTATCATACTGTGGTATGATAATTGCATGTAATAATAATCTTTAGCAAACAATTATAACCTGGGGACTAGATATACGATTTTGCGGTCCTAATGCTAATCGGGTGATATAAATTTTCAAGATACCCTTGTGGTTTCTGCGGACCCCTGTTCTTATCCAGGGAGAATAAATTCTTATCTCTCTGAGAAAAAAGATTTCTGAAATGGTACCTTTGTTATTTAAGATGCTGGGCATAAAGGTAACGAAAAAAAAAAAAAAAAAAAGAAAAGAAAAAAAAGTCTATGAATACTTTGAATGTTTATTTTTTTGTTTGTTATATTCCAGACAGCAGTGTGTGTTATGTGTAGCATTGCGGTATTTATAAATGTACGTGTTGGGGGTATTTATAGATTTGAGAAGAAAAAAGTTGGGGAATATCGATAGGAACTTAGAAAAAATCGATCGATTGAATTGCGAAAGAAGATGAAAGAAAATAAATCGTTTTGAAACGAAGCGCAAAGACATAAGGAAAAAGAAAACTTATATCATCATCATCATCGTCATCATCATCAGCAGCAGCATCATCATCATCATCATTCTTCTTCTTCTTCTTCTTCTTCTTCTTCTTCTTCTTCTTCTTCTTCTTCAATCTGAATCAGAAAAGTGCAAAAAAAAAGAAAAAAAAAGAAAAAAAAAACAAAAAAAAAACACAAGAAAAAACAAAAAAAAAAAAACCAATGTATTAGCTGTTACCGAATTCCAAGAAAGTTAAACAGCTGAGGTCCTACTCAGTCCCATCAAGTAGAATTTCAAACTAAATAATATTCCACACTGTCGGTGGGGTTTAGAATACGCTGGCTATATCCACTGCAAACTGTATTTTTTTGTTGCTTTTCCTCTGGAACTAAATGACAGTGTAGAGAGGGGGATTTGCTGCTTGGGTGACAGCTCATCCTCCATATTCACCCGCCGAGGCTACGTAGTTTTACTTGTTTTTGGACAATTTTTTGTAGCTTCGCTTTTCTTTTGGACACTATGCCATTGTCTCTCGTAGATAAATGGATGTCAATGCATATAGCTGAATATTAGTAGTTATAATATATTGATCATTTGCACTCAAGGGAGATAACTGATGGTTGCAGGTAAATGGGATATATTTTACTTATCAGATAAAATTGATAAAATTAATTTACTTTAAAGAAAAAGCCTCAAGGAAAAAAACTCTAATCTCATATCCTGCAAAAGAGCAATATTAATGCTTTTCTCAGAAAACTACAGTTATACAAAATGAATATCACGCGTCGTGTGATATTACAATTTCCTAGTTTCTATTAGCAGGGATCTGCACGAAGATGACCTTGCATTGTATGCCGAATATCCCCCTCCCCGAACCCCACCCCTAAAAAACATGCATGATTATATATACAAGCTCGATTAGGCGACCTACCCCACCTAAATACCCCACGTTCGGTGACGCTCCTTTTCAAAGTTTATGTTGCCGATATACAATGGGTACAATGATAAGTTTTTAGACATCCTTGTTTACAGTAATTTTAGCTTGTGAAATAACGTCGCTTTTTTCGGGAAATACCGTGTTAGTATTAAGCTATTCTCAACTATGAACAATAGGTGATTTATTCGGTTATTTCCTAGTTGAGTAACATGACATTACAGAGTGACCCAGAAAAACAGAACCCAAATTATTTATTTATTTTCCCATTAAACTAACCATAAACCCCAACCCTAAACCCCAACCCTAAACCCCAACCCTAAACCCCAAGCCCAAACCTAACCCTAACCATAACCATAACCATAACCCTTGTATGACTTAAACTTAAAAAAAAATTAAAATTAACAGTTTTATTACAACATTTGTGGGTTCTGTTTTTTTCTGGGTCACCCTGTAATATTATGTTACTCAACTAGGAGGGTAGTGTTTAGGGTTAGGGTTTAGGGTTAGAATTTAGGGTTAGGTTCGGGGTTTAGGGTTAGTTTAATGAGAAAATAAATAAATAATTTGGGTTCTGTTTTTTTCTGGGTCACCCTGTAATATCATGTTACTCAACTAAGGTGGTTAGGGTTAGGGTTATGGTTAGGGTTTAGGGTTAGGTTTAGGAGTTAGGTAAACCCAACCCTAACCCTAACCCTAACCTTGGGGTTTAGGGTTAGTTTAATGTGAAAATAAATAATTTGGGTTCTGTTTTTTTCTGGGTCACCCTGTAATATCATGTTACTCAACTAAGGTGGTTAGGGTTAGGGTTATGGTTAGGGTTTAGGGTTAGGTTTAGGAGTTAGGTAAACCCAACCCCTAACCCTAACCCGAACCTTGGGGTTTAGGGTTAGTTTAATGTGAAAATAAATAATTTGGTTCTGTTTTTTCTGGGTCACCCTGTAATATTATGTCACTCAACTAAGGGGGTTAGGGTTAGGGTTAGGGTTAGGGTTTAGGGTTAGGTTTAGGAGTTAGGTAAACCCAACCCCTAACCCTAACCCGAACCTTGGGGTTTAGGGTTAGTTTAATGTGAAAATAAATAATTTGGGTTCTGTTTTTTCTGGGTCACCCTGTAATATCATGTTAGTAAATAACCACTTATTGAATGTTTACCTTTTCAAGAAGATGGATCGCCATGTCATACGAGCAAATTAGCAAAGGCCTGGAAGGAATCCCAAGGAATCAAGTCACTGCCGTGGGTCGCTCAAAGTCCTGATATGAATCAAATAGAACACGTTTGGGAGCACCTCGACCGAAAACTTTACGTGGAACGTAAATCACGTCATTGGAATTAAAGAAACATTATTAAAGGAGTTGAAGTGGAACCATCAAACTGGATGGTGCCTTTCTTGTCAGTGTGAAAAGACTGAAGAATGCGGAGAAGATTTGGGGGCAGCCTATTCGTTCTATCAACTGGAAGAGACCACTCATGCTTACAAGGTCGAAAGCTTTTGTGAGGTCAATAAATGCTATGTAGAGTGGTCTTCTCTGTTCTCTACATTTCCCCTGAAGCTGCTTCAGAGAGAAGATCATGTCAGTAGTGGACCTTCCTACTCTGAAACCGGCTAGACACCCAGCAGGACGTATTAAAGGAGTGGCAAAATAAGAATCAGACGATTGTTGATAACTTGATAAAATCGATGAAAAATCGAATAAAAACACTGAAACTGGCAAATGGTGGACCTACTCCATACTAGTTCCAAATATTGTTTATTTATGTTAAACTTTGAAATTTGGTGTAGTTTATTTGGTTTGGTTTGATTTGGTTTGTTTTACGGCATATTAACTTCGATGGGTCATTTAATGCCAACAAAGTTTTGAAATAAATTCATTCTTAATGCATAATACAATTTTGTTTATAAACTCATGTTTCTATTCAACCCATAGATGGGACCCTAACAGGTACTACCACTCCGGGTCAAAGTGGACCAGGGAGCAATGGTGATGAAGGGGCGCTCTACAATCCCCAATCTCCAGAACTGGAACCTCACCATCAGATAGAGTTTAACGTCATTCCCAGGATATGTAGACCCTCAGCCACCGCCTTCGAGACCCATATGATTGAAAGAGAATAGGGTTGGGGCAATCATATAGGTGCTAGGGTTTGACATGACCAGCCGATTGATCGGGGATGGGGCCTCTCCGACCGCCCGTCTAGCCTAAGTAAGATTCTAAGTGGAGTGTTGCTCATCCACCAAGACTGTCCTTAAGCATCACGGGTCGCCACCCACGGCCAACAGGTGGCCCTTTTTGGGAGAATCTTACCCCTCTGCAGAGGTACAGTCGGTGCTTCTAACGCCCCAGCCGACAGGGTGGGGTGTGGTTTATTTCTCCAAGCTAAATAATTGTCGTAGGCCAATTGTAGATATCTGTTTATCTGTTTGCAAAAGAATCTCATTGAATTACAAGATTCAAGAATGGGAATCATAATTTCTATTATTTGAATTTTTCAGATCATTCTCCTCATGTTTATTGTTATATACGCAACGTTTCGGCCGATGTGCCCTCTGGCGTTCTTCAAGGGTTTCTCTCAAACTCGGGAACCTTCCGAGAAGAAATACCCGAAGAAAGCCGGAGTGCACATCGGCCGAAAAGTTGTGTATATAACAATAAAGATGAGGATAATGTAAATTATCAAGCCCCATTTAAAAAATTCAGACAAATAAGAAGCATAATGTAATGACACTGGTAAAAAGAAATTGCCCTACTGGGGGATAAAGCGTTGTTGTATGTAATTGTTTTTCCTTCATCTTATCTTGTTGAATATCAGTTCTGTCGTGTTCATAATTCACAATCAAAATCTATCTATCTATTTCAGTCTGCTCGTATCTATCTATCTATCTATCTATCTATCTATCTATCTATCTATTTCAGTCTGCTCGTATCTATCTATCTATCTATCTATCTATCTATCTATCTATCTATTTCAGTCTCCTCGTATCTATCTATTTATCTATTTCAGTCTGCTTCTATCTATCTATCTATCTATCTATCTCAGTCTGCTCGTATCTATCTATCTATCTATCTATCAATCTATCTATTTATTTTAATCTGCTCGTATCTATCTATCTATCTATCTATTTATTTTATTCTGCTCGTATCTATCTATCTATCTATCTATCTATCTATCTATCTATCTATTTATTTCAATCTGCTTGTATCTATCTATCTATCTATCTATCTATATATCTATCTATCTATATCTATCTATATATCTATCTATCTATCTATCTATTTCAGTCTGCTCGTATCTATCTATCTATCTATCTATCTATCTATTTCATCTATCTATCTATCTATCTATCTATCTATCTATTTCAGTCTGCTCGTATCTATCTATCTATCTATCTATCTATCTATCTATCTATCTATCTATCTATCTATCTATCTATCTATCTATCTATCAGTCTCTCTATCTATCTATCTATCTATCTATCTATCTATCTATCTATCTATCTATCTATCTATCTATCTATCTATCTATCTATCTATCTATCTATCTATCTATCTATCTATCTATCTATCTATCTATCTATCTATCTATCTATCTATCTATCTATCTATCTATTATCTATCTCATCTTCTATCTCTATCTATCTATCTATCTATCTATCTATTTCAGTCTGCTCTATCTATCTATCTATCTATCTATCTATTTCAGTCTGCTCGTATCTATCTATCTATCTATTTCAGTCTGCTCGTATCTATCTATCTATCTATCTATCTATCTATCTATCTATCTATTTCAGTCTATCTATCTATCTATCTATCTATCTAATCAGGATTGCACAACATTAAAATGAAAATGCTGATAGACTCGTGTGCAAATAAATGAAAAACTAGAAACTCCTTTTTATAAAGCAATTCATTTAATTGAAAACGATTGAAATATTTTTGCCTAACAGAATTTTGAATCCACATCGACGAGAAGCGGGAAAAATCCAGTGGAAAGGAAAAAAAGAAGAACAAATGAAACCGAAATGAAAATAGGCAAATAAGAAATCAGTTTAAGGATGTGAAATAATGAACAAATATAATTCGGGTAGAATAAACAATTAAGAGAGAGAGAGGGGAGGGAGAGAGAGAGAGGGGTTAGAGACACAAAGAGAGAGAGAGAGAGGGGGGGGAGAAAACAGAGCGAGAGAGAGTCAGAGAGAGGGGTGGAGGAGAAGGAGTGTGTCTGTGTGTGTGTGTGAGTGAGAGAGAGAGAGAGAGAGAGATTGAAAGAGAGAGAGATAGATGAGGAAGGAGAAGGAGTGTGTGAATGAGAGAGAGAGATTAAGTGAGAGAGAGAGGAGAAGGAGTGTGTGAATGAGAGAGAGAGAGAGAGATTAAGTGAGAAAGAGAGGAGAAGGAGTGTGTGTGTGTGTGTGTGTGAGAGAGAGAGAGAGAGAGAGAGAGAGAGAGAGAGTGGTGAAATGAATTAGATAAGATAGTGTAGAAGGTAGAAGAGAAATGAAAAAACAAAAGGTGAGGAAAATAATGAGAGAGAGAGGAGGAGGAGGAGGAGGAGAAGAAGTGCGTAAGAGTGAGAGAGAGAGAGAGAGAGAGAGAGAGAGAGAGAGAAGATAGATAGAGAGAGAGAGAATGGGGAAGGGGGAAGAGAGAAAGAGAGGGGGTAGAGAAGGAAGATATAAAAAACCGTTTCCAAGACAACATATGTTAATCTGGTTTTATCAATATTTAGTTATTTACAAAAAAAATCACCTTACCGTGTTTTTTCATTTACACACAAACAAACACACACACACACACACACACACACACACACACACACACATATATATATATATATATATGTGTGTGTGTGTGTGTGCAATCTCCAAAGAGAAACAAACGATTGAAATACGGACAGAATTTCTGAGTGTTAATGAAATAATGGAAGCCCCCCCCACACACAGTCAAACAAAAATGATTGGAATTTCTTGAGCCAAAAAAAGAAAAAAAAAAGAATTAAAAAAAAGAATAGAAAATATATTTAAGGAATTTCTTGAAGATCTTACCAAACAACCATTCGCTCTTCACCATATTTATTCGAAAACGTAGAGCAGTTTTCTCTTGTTCAGTTTCATCCGTCGTAAAGCATTGGAACTTTTATTCCATTATTTATTATTCCATTATTCTATTATTTCTTTTTATCGAATAAGATTGAAACTACAGCCGCTGCAGAGAGAGAGAGAGAGAGAGAGAGAGAGAGAGAGAGAGAGAGAGAGAGAGAGAGAGAGAGAGACACATCACTAATTGTATTACGAAACACATGTGGATTTGTGATAAAAAGAAAGAAAAAGCCGCGAATCTTTCGATCATTATCATAAAATAAGTCTGGTGTTGATCCACAGAACCGAAATTGGTAATCTTTGTTTTCTTAAAAATAAACGAATCGAAATTCCAAAAGGGAAGAGACCCGTGATGTAGTGGATGATTTTGATTTTTGTTTTATCGTCGAGATGAAATGATACACAGAAGAAATTGAGTACCGTATCTAACGGCATATAAGACGCACGGGCATATAAGATGCACCTCCATTTTGTTATATAATCTATGCATAGATTATTGTCAACCCCTGTATTTCTGAAGGGATGGCCCCTTTTCATATCACGGGCGGACTTTCCATGGAATATTATAGAAATCCGCGAAATACGTGAAGTCACGTGGGACCAAGTTAACCAGTCAGTTCCGGCTTGGATGTCAGGCAGAAAGATGTCTGCCTTAGCATGGGCTCATTATGCACACGTTGTGTTAGTTAGAAGAAGAATGTTAGTTAAGTAAATAAAAGTTTAAAGAAATGAGATGGTGTTCTTGTTTGATGAATGTCTTGGCAAAAAACTGACCAAGAAGAAGTAATGATTCAAAGACGAACAGCCAACAGGAATCTAGAAATAGAATTCAACATGGAGAGAAAGAAAAGAAACGACTAGAGATCACCAATGGCCAAAGTTATGCATCCCCTGTCTACCTGTGTCTATTCTCCCCTCTCTCCAGTAAAATAACACTTGTGTATATACCCAACATGGGTATATGTGTATGAGTATGTAACAATTTTAGCAGGTCAGATTAAGGAAAAAAAAGTTTTCAGTGCATTTAAGTACATATTGTTGAAAACAGTCTAGTTGTGCATTACACAAGCAGAAACATAGCTGTATAAAAGCAATTTGGCTGTACAGAGTAGGTAAATTACTGAGCGTAAACTGGGTTAGTGAGCATCATAGAGAAGATTAGCCTAGCCCTACGGGAGGTCTCGAACTTCACCTACCATGTACAAGACGCAGGGTAATTTTTGAGCCAACATTGGAAAAAAGTGCACCCTATATGCCGTCAAATACGTACTTAATATATTTATTCAGCACCAGTATCCGGTGCTAATGGATACATACAAAACACAGAACAATAAGTTACAAAACAATTAACAAGACAACTTACAAGAAATAGAGGAGAGTCAAATCCGGTATAGCCAAACACAGTAAGATCAGTTCAATTATTAATCAGCTTATTAATCAACTGTCGAAGTCCTAAATCATAGATTCTATACGGCTATGAGCTAGGTCATCTGGTAGAGTATAGAAGGGCTGCTAGCTAGTCTACAACAATTTTATTCATGGAAAATTGTTATTATGTATAAGAATTAACATTTCAAACATTCTATTTTAATTCCATTTTTTTCACTCTTTTCCTTCCTTTTACATCTACATTCTTCTCATTATTCTTATTCTTAAATACTAGCAGGACCTGTGGATATACCAAATTATGATAATTTAATTATTATGACAACGTTTGATATGTTTACTTAAGAGCTATAGCTAAATAGTTTTATTTGTAAGAAGTATAATAATCTTCATCTAACTCTCTCACTCTTTTTGCTTCTTTTTACCCTTCTTTTTATCTTTTATGTTCGATTGAAACAACGTTATTGCTTCCGCGCGTTTACCCCTCTCTTTTTCCCCTATTTCTCTCTTTCTTATTATACTTTTGTGTATAGCATGTCGTTTTTCTTACCTTTCTTTCTTTATGATAAAAACGGAATAGTAGATTGTTTAGATGAGGTGACGACACTCATATAAAATAAGAATTCGGTGGATAAGCAACACTAGATAATAAGGATTTACATTTTTATATTTCATCTTGGATAGTTTGGACGGTCTCATTTTTGCAACACGAGTACCAATATATAGATACTCAAATATTTCCAACTGGGTCTTTTTTTTTCAACGTTTAAAAAACCTGATAAGTTCAATCAAGTAAAATATTGAATATGAAAGAAAATTGTAATTTATTAGTTAGATGGAGATACCATTTCCACTTGCTAAAGTTCACATGCACAATACAAGTGACTGTTTAGAATTCGTTGGATATTTCTGTTGCATGCTGTACAAAATGTAGTTGCAAGATGATAACGGTTGTACAATTAAGGAACACGAGTATTAATATGTAGATGTTATATCTTTCTTTCCTTTTCTACCTGTCTTTTAAAAATGGCATCGTTTTCCCACTCGATTCCCAGCCATTCAAATGATTTAATTCCTGATTTGCATAATCGTAATGGCGCTTGTGTTAGACATTTTGAACATAAAAATGTTTTTTTGTCAGCATCTCCACATGTAGATGAGGACAATAGTCCGAATAAACCAAATAATGCAGTAGTAATTTTCCACTACATGACAATCCAACAACCCAATAAGAGCTCTCTCACAATTTCAAATCTTGATTTTCAAAATTTGGCACCAATAACCTTTTAGCGTATCACACATCTAGCACGTGTTTAAACTTCTGTTATAAACTTTATATTAACTGAAAAAAAAAAAAGAATTAACATGACACTGCTCTACAAGAGTTATGTAGAGGTGAGTGATATAATGCTTATCATCAAAAGAAATGGACTCGGCGACACGAGTTCAAATCCAGGACTATTCTGTTTGCATTTCATATAGTCCTAATATTCTTGGGAAATGTATGGAAAATAAACCATTTTAACCAGAAGTGTTGCAAGATGGTAACGGTCGTACAATTAAGGAACAAGAGTATTAAAATGTTTATGTTACATCTTCCTCTCCTTTTAAAAATGGCCTCGTTTTCCCGCTTGATTCCCTGTCATACAAAAGGTTTAATTTTTGATCTGTGTAATCGTAATGGCGCTGATGTTAGACATTTTGAACAGAGAAACCTTTTTTTTTTATCAGCACTTCCACATCTAGAAATATATACATGACTCATACAAGGTCTCATGAAATGACTCGGGAGATTTCGGTAGGAATACCGATCTTATTTTGACAGTGTTTATTTTTAACTTTCGTTTTTTTTTCTTTCTTGGGCTAATTATAAAAACAAGCAGGTATCTTTGATTGATAGAATGGATCTATTTTGCTCGGAGTTTTTTTTCTTTCCCATCTTTGGGACTACTTATTGATCAGGGCTTAATTCATACGCATGACGTGTGATTGACAACATGTCAGTCTTCCAGGAAGATGCACATATCCCTAAGGACATATATTTTTCAAGGTCGACATGACACACACACACACACACACACACACACACACATATATATACATACATGTGTGCGCATTCAATACGAAAGTACACACATATACACATACACCCTTACAAAGGCGTATATGCACCATACCAATAATTTCTGATAAATAAACTAGCACTTACATAAAGGCCGACATTCATATAAAGGTTTTCAACATTGAAATATTAGCCTTGTCGACTGAGACTTTAGAATACACAGACTGCACCTTTGCAGAGAGGTAAGACCCCCCCCCCCCACTCAGCGGGGCCATCTATTGGCTGTGGGTGGCGCTACGTGATGCTTAAGGATGGAACCCTGATGGCTGACGAGTCCATGACATGCAATACTCTACTTTGGTCCTTACTTAAGCTAGACGGTCGGTCGGAAAGGCCTCCTCCGATCAATCAGATAGATACATCAAGCCCTAGCACCTATATGATAGTCCCAACCTTGCCCTTATGGCTAACCCCAACCGTATTATTATTTATGTGCTAGAACAACAATGGGTTGGTCACCAAGCCCTATAACCTATATGATAGTCCTAATCCTATTGCCCTTATAGAAAACCCCGAATCCTTTTTATCATATATGGGATAGATGGTCTTAATATCCTGGGTACGTTAAATTATATCTGATGGTGAAGTTGTAATTCTGGAGCTCTGGGGAAGGTGGAGTGCCGCTTCATCACCATTACTCGCTGAGTTTTAAAGAAATGTGTTTAAAGATTAAACTTCTATCAAGTGAGGGTCAAGTTCCAATGTGGAGTATCCCCTTATCATTATTGCTCCCAGGTCTACTCTCAGTTTTAAAAAATGTTTTTTTTTAAAAATGAGTTTCCATCAAAAATAAATAAAACAAAACGTCTTCGGCATAAAATAACCCAGTGGGTTGACATGTCGTAAAACCCCACCAACCGACCAACCAACCAACCAACCATACAAGCAAACAACAATAAGATATATTTTGAAATACGTATTATGCGTATTCAGACACTAGTTACAACGCCCCCCCCCCAAAAAAAAAAACCGGACCCGACAAAAGAAATACAAATTCTGGACGAAAGTGTATTTCACTTCATGCTAGTGCTAATTAGGGAAGGCGTGAGTCCATCTCTGCTCTCTCCAGTTATGAGTAAATAGTCGGGCAGATTTGATTCTTTAATCTTCTGTAAAACCATTCTTTTTAGTTTTAAAATCTTTAAATGTAAAAGAGAGAGGATTTTGGAAATGATTGTTGATAGGTCCTACTTTTTTGGCATAAATTATTTTTCCTTTGTTTTTGTCTTGGATTCTTCCCGGCACTAAAGAAATTTTGATTGTGTCATGACTCTGTTTTTGCCTCTGTCCCATTCTTAATTACCATTTTTGATTCAATGTCTGAAAGAATTCTTTTTGTTTTGCTATAAAAATCAGAGTGGCTCAACAATGCTCCAGGCTTACCAAATTAGAGTTTTCTTAAAAATGTTCGATTTTTAAGAGTCCTGTTTTTAAAAAAAAGATTGTTTAACAGATTTTTGCAATCTTATCATTATAATTTTACAGTGATGTCCGAAATTATCATATATATGCTATCCATCCCTGGTGGGTTGAGCTCTCTGGAAATGGAATTTTCTGGTGACCACTAATTACGCAAACATTGCATAGATCTCCTTAAATGGATAGAGTACTCCCTAGAGGCCTAGTATGTTTATAACAATAACATTCCATTTCTAAAACTTGGGTGGGTAAATAGGTATTAAAATAAAACAAACTATATATAGATATATAATACCAGTCATGTATTTATCAAAACTTGTTTTAAAAAACATGGGGACTATCTAATGTTGCATGTTCAAATTTTGAGTGTATTTATTCTGTTATGACGATTTTGGGTAATGTGACGTAAACAGTGACGTAATTTTTGTTACAGACAAAAACCAGAAGCGAATCTCCATTATTAAAAGATTTGTATGTATGTGTGTGTGTGTGTGTGTGTATGTGTGTGATTATGTGCGTATGTGTGTATGTTTGTGTGTACGTGTGTGTGTGTGTTTGTGAAATTATCAGCAGGAGCGGAACTTTGAACGTATCTGTTTAGTAAACCAAATCAGAGGAGGCTCCAGGTACAATAGTTATCATCGAATGAAATGGATTTGGCGGAATCAAGTTCAAATCCTGAACGAGGCTATAGCAAGGCAGGGTTAGGAGAAGGAAAATTGAATTCAAACCCATTAAAATTCGCATAAGATATTTAACCTTCAGTCACATCCTACAGGTGCAGAGTGATTGGTAAATATATATATACACAGTTATTACGTCATTTTAATAATGATGAATCTGATAATTTTCGTTGGGTACTAAGTGACAGCAAGTCTATCAAATATCTAATACTTACCATAGTATTATTTCTAATGCTTATTTTATCTCAGGAGGGTATTTAAAAAAAGGGAATTATCAAAGGTCAGGAACTAATGCATACGTTGTTCCCAGAATAGACCAACGTAATTTTTTTTAAAAGCTGATGATGGGGTGGGGGGGGGGTTGACCTATGTAGGTCAGGCATCAATTGGCTTATATGTTTCACACGGTCAATAAATTGGAAATTTGTACAAAAAATAGCCTCGAAATAATCTCGTTTCGATGAAGAATTAAGGTAAATTGTGGGCGTTTATAACAAAGTGTAAACTTGTAATAACCTTTCAAGTAATCAGGGCACTTTAATCTCTTCTTTAATTCAAGAATATATATATATATATATATATATATATATATTATATAGAGAGAGAGAGAGAGAGAGAGAGAGAGAGAGAGAGAGAGAGAGATACAGGAAACAGAGATAATCTCTTCTTTAATTCAAGAATATATATATATATATATATATATATATATATATATATATTGAGAGAGAGAGAGAGAGAGAGAGAGATATACAGAAACAGAGAGACAGAGACGGAGAGAGAGAGAGAGAGAGTGACAGGGAAACAGAGAGAGAGAGAAAAGAGGGAGAGAGAGAGAGAGAGAGAGAGAGAGATACAGGGAAAACAGAGATAATCTCTTCTTTAATTCAAGAATATATATATATATATATATATATATATATATATAGAGAGAGAGAGAGATACAGGGAAACAGAGAGACAGAGAGAGAGAGAGAGAGAGAGAGAGAGAGAGAGAGAGAGACAAAGTGACAGTGAAACAGAGAGACAGAGAGATTTGTAATTAAAGATTTCACAGTGTGGGTCAAGGACAAAATAACAATGATTTGAGCCTTTAGGCAAGGAAGGGTTAATGCCCCCTTATATACCCACCACCCTGACACACACACACACACATATATGTATAGATAGATATATAGATATAGATCTATATCTATATCTATATCTATATCTAGAGAGAGAGAGAGAGAGAGAGAGAGAGAGAGAGAGAGAGAGAGAGAGAGAGAGCGTGAAGTACCCGGATCTCCCTCGTACGCATACATCTATTAATGCATGCACATATGAACACAGACATGCACACATAGACACACAGACGAACTTAAATAGAGACATGAACGCATACATACAACTACGTACACAGGCAAACGAGAGAGAGAGAGAGAGAGAGAGAGAGAGAGAGAGAGAGAGAGAGAGAGAGAGAGAGAGAGAGATTTTGAAATTAAGGATTTAATAGCGTGAGTCAATGACAGGCTAGCAATAATCTCGGCCCTTAGGTAACAAAGAGTTAATGGCTCTTTATCCCTCAAACACCCTGCCACACACACACACACACACACACACCCACACACACACACATATATATATATATATATATATATATTGTGAATGCACAATTGTATAATCGCTATGAAATGACCCAATTCATTATTCATTTTTAAAAGTAGTAGGAGAACGAAAAAAACAAACAAACAAAAGAAAAAAAACCAAAACAACAAAACAGGATAGCTAGCTGACCTTTTTCGTTCCTTACTCATCAAAGCCAAAAAATCAAAAAAAAAAGAAGAAATTGAGGAGCACGAACAAGAAAGGGTTATAATATTCCATTAAAATGGGGCAAGTGTATAAAAAAGGAAACTTTTTATTAAGAGGAAGGGGACATTTTAAGAACTGTAAGTCGTAATCAGCTATGATTAGCGGAATGAGAACAGTATACCCCCGAGGACTGAATAAAGGGTTCGGTTCAAAGTTCCGTGATGGCTCCCGATTACGACAAGAAAGTTCCCGATTTCGAAAAGAAGCTTCCCGAGTCCGAGAAGGTTCCCGTGTCCGACAAGAAATACCTGAAGAAGGTCGGAGGGTATATCGGCCGAAACGTTATACAAATAACAATAAAGTTGAGGACAATAGTCCGAATAAAGCAGATAATTCTAATCATCAAGCCTCATCTTAAACATTCAGAGAAATAGTATATGCTGATAATATCAAAACCTAGTAAAAACCTCTCTTTGTTTACAAAGAGCAAATATTATATATGATATATATCAATACTTGTTCCTTAATTTTCCGACCGTTATCATCTTGCAAACACCCCCTGGTTAAAAATGAGACAGTCCAATTCGTCCAAGGTGAAATGTAAAAGTGTAAATCCTGATTATTTGGTGCAGCTTATCCGCCGAATTCTTACTTTTTATGGGTGTCATCAATTCAGCTAAACAATGAAGAATTCCGTTTTTATTGTAAATAAAGAAAGGGAAGGAAAAGAATACGCTACACAGAAAAATATAATAATAAATAAAGAAAGATACTAAGGGAAAAATAAAGAGAGGGGGAGCACTTGCAAGCGATGACGCTAATCTGTTTCAATCGAATATATTAAGAAGATGAAAAGAAGGAAAAAAGAGTTAAATCAAGATTATTATACTTTTTACATATTGAGTAATTTTGCAATAATGTAAACATAGCAAACGTTATTATGATTAAATTATCATACTGTGGTATATCCACACCACCTGCTAGTAACTTAATAATAATATATTTCAGTTTGTATCTATCTATCTATCTATCTATCTCAGTCTGTTTAATATCTCCCCCCCTCTATCTCTATCTATCTATATCTCAGATAACAAAGCTCTCTCTCTCTCTCTCAGTCTGTTTCATCTCTCTCTCGCTATCTATCTATTTCAATATATTTCATCTCTCTCTCTCTCTCTCTCTCTCTCTCTCTCTCAGTCTGTTTCATCTCTCTCTCTCTCAATCTGTTTCATCTCTCTCTCTCTCTCTCTCTATATATATATATATATATATATATATATATATATATATCTTATTATAATGGAGATTGTGTGTTTTTCTGTCTGTAACCGAAACTATATTCCTACTCAAGTCACAATTCTCTTTGAATTGACATCACATTCTCCATGATTTTATTTTTATCTAAACCTCAATTATTAATAAAATTGTCTTACATTATTAATACTGTTAACTATGTCTACATACTGACAACATGCAATTATATTTATATATACAACGAAATAGCGCTTTACAGTGTGAACAGGAAGGCTAATTTGCATATTAATATTAAAAAATCGAATTTAATAAATATGTGCTTAGTATTATTGATTTCTAACTGTTTGGTTTTATTTTAATGAATATAAGAAAAAGTCTCTTCAATGAATCTTAAATGAAATCCATTAACAAGATAAAATAACTGTCATTTTATTCTTTACTTCCTATTTTAACTAAATACTTAAATTAGAAAAAAATAACAATGAAAGACGAGAGTGATGGAAGAGTAAGTTTCAGTTGTTCTATTTTTTATTATACTCCCTCTGTTTCAAATCTTTTATCATACCCCCCTCTGTTTCAAATCTTTTTATCTGTATTCTTATTTAGTTTCATTAGCCTTTCTAATTTAATACAATATTTTATTACATTAAAACTTAAATACTTGCACCCGGAGGGTGCATATATTTGCTAGTATATATAATGTAAAAATATATACACAAATCTTTAAATTCATGTTTCTCAATTTTGGTTGAATACTAACAAAGTATCACTTGATATCACACACACACACACACACACACACACACACACAAATATATATGTATATATATATATATATATATATATAATATATATATATATATATACACATATATATATGTATATACACCGTTATATATCAATCTCTATGCCTTTATATATGATAATTAAATTATACTGTGGTATGTCCACAGGTCCAACTAGTAAACAAAATAAAATAAAATAATAAAAAAGTAAAAAAACCAACAAAACAAAACAACAAAACCCTTAATACAAAATCGGAATTTTAATTTTGAATGATTCTCTTCTTTTATTGAATTCCTTTGCAATGTATTCTTTCCGATTCCAACCAATTCCAGGATTCCTCTAAACAATCGACATCAATTTGAAGTAAACACTAAAAGACGCTTTGTTTTGATGGAAGTAGAAAAAAAAAAGATGAAGATTCTGTTCTTGCTGAAGGAGAATTGTAAACAGAAGTCGTTATGAATAAATAAATTGGAATACAACAATATAAATCACATGACAATGTAACGTAGACATTTTGTGGCTAAAAAAAAAACGACATGTTTAAAAATACATCAATATGAATATTTTATTCCTAAAACATGTAAACACAATTAAAAGGGTTGGATTCATATAGTCTCTATAAAAATGTGATTTTTATTTGCCTCAAAACAACCCATGTTATTAGTGCGTTTAAAATCATGTAATGTGTCTTCTATATCACTGAGAAATAATATATGGTATTATCTGTGTTATTCGGACTATTGTCCCCATCTTCATTGTTATTTGTACAACGTTTCGGCCGATATGCCCTCCGGAATTCTTCAGGTATTTCTTGTCGGACTCGGGAACCTTCTCAGACCTCGAGAACCTTTTTTTTTCGGACTCGGGAATCTTCTTGTCGTAATCGGGAGCCATCACGGGTTCCCGAGTTCGAAAAGAAGGTTCCCGAGTCTGAGAAGGTTCCCGAGTCCGACAAGAAATACCTGAAGAAGGCCGGAGGGCATATCGACCGAAACGTTGTACAAATAACAATGAAGATGGGGACAATAGTTGGGGACAATAGTCCGAATAACACAGATAATACTAATCTTCAAGCCTCATCTCAAACATTCAGAGAAATAATATATGGTGTGGTTAATTTGCATGGTGGTTTTAACAAAACCGAGTTTAATAAATAATTACTTGGAGTAATTGGTCTCTAATATTATTGCTTTATTCTCCAACGTACTAAAATAGACCCCATGAATGATTTTTATATAGAAACCAATTAAAATTTAATTAAAATAAGTGTAATCTTTTTATATAAGTTCTTAGTTAATTCCGTTAGTCTTTCTAGTTTAATATATTTCATTACATTAAAACTTAAATATTTACGCCCGGAAAATGCATATTCTTGCTAGTCTATACATATATAAAGTACAGTTGGTGTGTATGTATGTATGTATGTCCGGATGAAGTTACGAAAATAAAACAATTGACGACAAAGTAAATATATATATATACACATTAAATATCACCAGCTCTTGCTTTTTGTGCAAAAATTATGAAGATTTGATTTATATTTGTATATACCTAAAAATTAAAGTATACATAGAAATAGCATTGAAGTTCTACTAAAAATGCCCAGAAGTTGTAAATATCTGAAATAAACAAATCAATGCACCAGGGTCCCCCCCCACCCGCTATCTAGGTTACGCTGGGTAGCTGCTTCTAGTATATACGAAAGAAGACTGAAGAATATATAGCGCTAGACCAAGGAGATTGTTTCTGATGAGGTGGAGCATCACACATACCGTCAGCTTCATACTTTACCGCACAGATCTCATTAGACCACAGAAGTTAAGCATCGAAGTGCCTGTTCAATACTTAGATGGGGGAACATTTAAACATCGATCTAAGCACGTTTCTCAATTTTGGTTATCCAATCTATGCTACTCATACGCTGAGTTGGCGGGGGACCGGTGTTGTATACTCTCTTTCCTTACTTTCTTTCTTCTATTCTTCTAGCGTCTCTTCTAGCGTCTGGACTTCGTCTTGGGGACTTCGTGTCTGGTCTTCCATCGGGGATTTCTCTTTATCAGAAGCCCTGTGTCATTGGTAGTTTTTAGATAATAACACAAGACTTCGATTTACTTAGATCATATTTTATTTCAACATCCCCCACCCGACTACCTGCGCAGATTGAGTCGGAGCGTGCATAAAACGACTCACCACCGTCGTGGTTTTTGGCCGAACTGACTAAAAATCTATTTCTAATCTAAACCAGAAGAGGGTCTTCTCCACCGATTCTTACGGTATCATCCAGAAGGATCAGGACTGAGGTCAAGCCTTGTCATTCAATCCTCCAAGGCTGTTGGCTGCAACTTATAACAGCCATTTTGATTTCTACACTACTGTACATAAATATTAGGAATCTAATAATTATGTAACACCAGTATTGAACCAGACACCTTGCAATTCACTGGTGGGTACTCAAACGACTGAGCTAAACAATTAAAAGCTTTGGTTTGGAACAGCATTAATACTAAAGAAGACCGAAGAATGTATTGGCCGAAACTCTGGATTAAAAAACGATAAAGAAGACGTTACTCCTGAAAATATGGATGGCAAAGTCTTCAATTGGAGAATGTCTGGTAATATCTAATAGGGTTAGTGTTCCATAACACATTTTACGAATAGATAGAGAATGAATGTAATGACAATTCCTGGAATATTGAAAAAATTTCATTGTTAAAAGAAACGCATTTGTGGAAAGAAAACGTTGCTAATGGAAATCAATTTGAAACTTCCCCTTTTTGCATGAAGAGAGGAAAAAAGATTTGTTTTTCTATACAAATATAATCTCTCTCTCTTTCAATTTTATGCTTTTATGTTGCTTGATTTACTTTCTTTTTAGAAAAAGAAAAAAAAACACGAAATGAAATATAAACAAAATACTGGAAAAGCGATTGTTTATATATATATATATATATATATATATATATATATCAGAGTTGAAGTCAACAAAGTGCAGGTCATGACGCACTATTTGGGAGGGGAAAAGTCTCTCTCTCTCTCTCTTATCTCTCTCTCTCTCTCTCCCTCTCTCTCTCTCTCTCTCTCTCTCTCTCTATATATATATATATATATATATATATGTGTGTGTGTGTGTATGTGTGTGTGTGTGTGTATGTGTGTATATATATATGTACAATTTAAATATTTTACATCCTTCAGATGTGACTCACTCTCTGTCTATCTCAATCGGTTCATATCTCTCTCCCTCTCTCGCTCTTTCTCTCTCTCTCCCCCCTCTCTCTCTGTATATTATTATTATTATTATTATTATTATTATTATTATTATTATTATACTAAAGCTGAGCGAATCAATCTTTGTGTCCTAAAGACTTTTTTTACTATTTAGTTTAATGACACGAAAGTTATACTGAATTATTCCTTAGTTTTAGGATTGAGTTATGTTTGAAAAAATCCATTTTAATTGTTTCTAATTAGTCGTGATTTGCAATTAAGTAAAAAAAAAAACTGATCCATCTCTCACTTCACATTCTGCCTATCACACTTTCCCTCTCTGTGTGTATATCTTGATTACCCCCTCGTTATATATGTTATTTTCTCATTGGGTAGAGAGTGAGAGAGAGTGTGCGAAACTTATTTCTATGTCAAATTTCATAAGCAGCAAACCAGTAACTTCAACACCTTGGATCTCAATAAATATAAATTGGGTCAAACTTTCCCTTTCTTAGAAATCTTACAAAATGATCTTAATATTCTTTTTAATGGTCTTAATTTTTAAATTAATTTAATGTATGTGTGTGTATGTGTGTGTGTGCGCGTATGTGTATGAAGTACTTTGAATATTTTATACTCTTTAAATTTGGCTATCTATCTGTCGATCTGTCTATCTAAATGTCCCTATCTATCTATCTATCTATTTATCTATCTATCTATCTATCTATCTGTGTATACCAGTCTCTTTTCATCACTGGGAGTAATGGTGATAAAGGGGTACTCTACAATGTCCAAAGCTTCAGAATTGGAACTTCACCATCAGATAGAGTTTAACGTCATATCCAGGACACTAGGACACTCAGCCACAGCCTTCTAGCACATATATGATAAAAAGGATCGGGGCTTTGCATGAGGTCAAAAGGGTTGTAACAATCTAGCTTAAGTAATGGCCAAATTGTAGCGTTGCAAGTCATGAACCAGGGTTCCATCCTTAACCATCACAGGTTGCTACCCACGGTCAACAGGTGTCCCCATTGGGGGGGGGGGATATTTATGATTTAAAATCTTGATTGCAGATTATTTTTTCTTATGCATAGTGTAGCAGGAGTTTCCCCTTCAGAGCACAAAAATCCTGGGCAAGATGTATGGAGACCCTGTGTCACCCAAGCGACAGGACTCCCCTTTTTGCCTCGCTGGCGTGATCCGAAGGTAAATCAATATATTCGGCGTCAGTTCGGTTGCAGGAGATGTTTTACACATTGATTTCTGTCAGGGTTTTCTCTCTCAGCTTTTTCCTATCCAGAGGATACTCACAAGGCAGTGGGGATTATTTCGACTATTAAACCTATAGGTGAGACAGTAATTGGCGGACTCCAGGATGTGTTTTTACACCTATGGGCATGCACGCAGTGCCACCGGTGCCCGAAATCACCTACAGTTAGCCTGTGTCCGCAAGATTGATATTGATTAATAAGTATACCTTAGATGGTTTTGCTACGCCCTTGGATACAAACCTTGATATTTCTATGTCCCCACGTTAATGTGCTACTTGGCCATTGAGCGAAAAGCTTTATAAACACTTTGACAGGGTTTTTATTTTCGTCCTGCTGGGTGTTTAGCCACCATCCTTATCCGGCAACCGGGTGTACCGGTTTAGTCACCGATGATCCGCCTATCAAACAGGCAGTACTTTTATTTTCATACGATATTTTCGAAATATTGAAAGAATTTTGTGGCTGACGAGTGAAATATTTTCAAGCGAGTTTGTCCTTGAGGAAAAAACCTATTTCAAAATTCGATTTTACCAAAGAATTAGTTATTTTCAATCAGGAAAAAATGATTGCTCGGCTGGTACGTAATTCAGTGGCAATATTTGCTTCAGATATTGTGGTATTGATTACAAAATGATCGTAGGACACACACGGACACACACATCACAAACACACACACACACACACACACACACACACACACACACATTACACACACACAGTCACGTCAATACACACACACGGATAGACACACAAATTTGGAAACGCATGGTGTAATGGTTAAAGTCATGGGAAATGGACTCGTTGCCCCGAGTTCAAATCCTAGACGTTGCATTTCACTTAACGCTAATACCATTAGGAAAAGTATGAATCCTACTCTCCCTCCAGCTATGAGTAAATAGTAGGGCAGACTGGACTCTTTAATCTTGGTTAGGCAACCGGTCTAGGAGAAGGAAAACTCTGAATTCAGACCTGTTGAACTCCGCTTAAGAAATTGACCTTCTGTCATATTCAGCTCGTGCGGAGGGGTTGGTATATATATATATATATATATATATATATATATATATATATATATATATATATATATATATATATACATTCTTTATTTCTTAGTGATATATAAGATTACCATATCCTGGGTGTGGTAATTGCATTTCCCTTAGCGCTAATACCCTTGGGAAAGTTATGAATCCTACTCTCCCTCCAGCTATGGATAAATAGTAGAGCAGATGGGCCCTTTAACCTTGGTTAGGCAACCGGTCTAGGAGAACGAAAACTCTGAATTCAAACCTGTTGCTTAAGAAATTGACCTTGTGTCTCATCCTGCTCATGAGGAGGGGTTGGTAAATATATATATATATATACGCTCATAGTGACGTGTGCATATAAGCTCATACATGCTCATATACAATACGTTCATAACAAATAGTCATGTATATACTGTATATACACACAGAGATACACACACTCATACACACAGGGAGACACACTCACACACATATACATTAATAGTATTACATAAAGAAATTCATACATACTCATATACAATTTGTTCATAGGCAAATACACATAATATGTATATTTGCACACACACATACACACCCATACACGTGCGCGTGAACGTGTATATAGAGAGAGTGTGTACGTGTATGTGTGTGTGTGTGTGTGTGTGTGTGTGTGAGAGAGAGAGAGAGAGAGAGAGAGAGGGGAGACAGAGACAGAGACAGAGAGAGAGAGAATTGGATAAAGGTATACATCTTTTTTTCTACGGGAGTAGGTAATCAGTCTAGGAGAAGGAAAACTCTGAATTCAATCCTGGAGAACTCGTTTAGAAATTGACCTTGTGTCACATCCGTCCCGTGCGGAGGAGTTGATAAATATATATACAAGTCGTTCATAAACCAAAACACATACAAATATATATATATGCACACACACACATACACACATGCACAGAGAGAGAGAGAAGAGAGAGAGAGAGAGAGAGAGAGAGAGAGAGAGAGAGAGAGAGAGAGAGAGAATTGGATAAAGATGTACACTTTTTCTAGGGGAGTAGAAGTTTTGAGTGTGCTAAAAAAGAAAACGTCTCTCCCCCTCTAATGTGTGAGGATCTGTTCGAACCGTAAAGCTGTTACAAATCTCCTAATGGGATTTTAGGTGAGATCAACTGTGGTATTAACTGATATATTCAATTCTTCTGTGAGCCAACGGCTTGCGAGATCAGCTCTATAATCGTAGTGGTTAGAAAGGGGTTAATATGCATGCGATCCAAATTTTTAAGTGGCTGAGATGCAAAGAGTAAGAAAATGAAAGAAAGGTCACGAATTGAGGGATCGGATTAGATAGCGTCTCTTTTGTTGTGTGTGTGTGTTGTGTGTGTGAAGAAGAGAGAGAGAGAGAGAGAGAGAGAGAGAGAGAGAGAGAGAGGAGAGAGTCTGACAGACATACAGAGACATAGAAAATAGGATAAAGAATTAAATTGGAAATACATACACACACACACACGCAGAGATATATATATATATATATATATATAATATATATATAGATATAGAGAGAGAGAGAGAGAGAGAGAGAGAGTGAGTGTGAGAGAGAGTGAGAGAGTGTGAGTGTGTGTGTGTTCGTATGTAGTGTGTGTGTGTTGGTGCGTGTATGAGAGAGAGACGTATATAATATATATATATATATATATATATATATATATATATATATACACACAGAGACAGACAGACAGACAGACAGAGACATAGAGAAAAAGAGAGAGTTGGATAGAATGAGATAGTGTGTGAAATAGAGAGGGTAGAAGCACAGAGAGAGAGAGAGAGAGAGAGAGAGAGAGAGAGAGAGAGAGAGAGAGAGAGAGAGAGAGAGAGAGAGAGAGAGAGAGAGAAGAGATATAGTTGAGCACAAAAAGTTTCACCTCTGTTGACATTTCCCTGAGAAAAAAAAACCCAAAAAACATTGGGATTCGTGGCTAGATTTAAATGCAACAGAAAAGGGACATAATCCAATTTTCACTATAAAAAAGAAAGTACCTTCTGCTTATTGTATCCCATTGTTCCTCTTCTTCATTTTTTCTTTTTTACCCGCGCAAATCAACGCGCGCGAATTTCTTTACTGCGCATGTGCCGTACCCAGCTTAAAAGCAAATCTACCGGAGATGACACGCTCCAGATTTTATTATAAGTGGCAAGATCTCAGGCTAACATAGGGAACAGCCTGGACTCTAATCATATTATCTTTGTTAGATTTGAAATATGTGATTTGCCTTCAGAATAGTTCTTTCTTTTTTAAGTTTAACGGTCGGTAGTGACTTTACGAATCACTAAGTTTTTCTATTTTTTTCCTTTTTATAAAAGTCCTTTATTTTTGTTGTTGTTGTAAAAAGCGAGTCAACATGGCGGCCGTATTTCCATAATAAACCTAATCTGATAACGGGAATAATAAAAAAACAAAAAAACAAACTTGCAAGTCTTTTTAAAATGGAGAAACTGTTTTCTACGGATTTTATCTGATACTGACAAAATGCAATTTATTTCACAGAATCGTGAAATAAAATCTATGAATACTTATCAGATCAATGATATCTATCTATCTATC
Source organism: Doryteuthis pealeii (assembly GCA_023376005.1). Taxonomy (NCBI): domain Eukaryota; kingdom Metazoa; phylum Mollusca; class Cephalopoda; order Myopsida; family Loliginidae; genus Doryteuthis; species Doryteuthis pealeii. The sequence continues at coordinate 18,581,192 of CM042147.1, read as the reverse complement.
AATCTATCTATCTCAGTCTGTTTACATCTATCTATATATCTATCTATCTATCTATCTAAGTCAATCTATTATCTATCAATCTATCAATCAATCACTACATCTATCTATCTATCTATCTATCTATCTATCTATCTATCTATCTATTCATGTCAGTCTGTTCGTATCTATCTATCTATCTATATCTATCTACTATCATGTCAGTCTGTTCGTATCTATCTATCTATCTATCTATGTCAGTCTGTTCGTATCTATCTATCTATCTATCTATCTATGTCAGTCTGTTCGTATCTATCTATATATTGATCTATCTATCTATGTCAGTCTGTCCATATCTATCTCTCTATCTATCTCTCTCTCTATCTATCTATGCATATATCCATGTCAGTCTGTTCATATCTATCTATCTATCTATCTATCTATCTCAGTCTGTTCGTATCTATCTATCTATCTATCTATCTATCTATCTATGTATCTATCTATCTATTTATGTCAGTCTGTTCTTATCAATCTATCGTTCTATCTATCTATGCCAGTCTGTTCGTATCTATCTATGAATCTAGCTAGCTAGCTATGTCAGTCTGTTCGTATCTATCTATCTATCTCTCACTCTATCTATCTATCTATCTATCTATTAGCATCTATTTTGCTTTCAACACATGATAGACATTGTTTATATATCCCCCCAACAGGAAGGAAAGACTGTGGGTTGAGGATTCCAACCGTTTCTTTGATTTGCAAAGAACCCATAATACTCCAAGACGTGAATGGCGCCAAGTCACATCCATCAGTCAAGTCGATTGAATCTAAAAATAGAAACAGAAAAGAAAATATGAAACCTTTCAAGAGAATATCTACTTAGACAGATCTAAAAATTGTAAATCTTTATATTGAAATATTTGATATTCACATTTTAGGTGATGGTTATTAAATCGGGGTACAAAGCGAACAGGTAATTGTCTGATGATTAAAAAGAATAGTCGGTTAGGTGTTGGAAGGGAATATTCCACACACTCTCTCTCACCCATATGGGCTGACTATATATATATAGTGAGCACGGCATTATACTGGGCTGGCTTCGAGGATTAGTAGCGTGTCTCACTATTACATGTCTGTCTTATTGTATCTCTCTGCAACAGAAATCTCAATCTTGAATCTACGAACGTGTTGACTGTTCCTTCCATTCGACTACAACCATGTCTGATTGTATCCCTTTTATGGACACAACACCTGCTTTCTGTCTTTCTATTGTAATGGTATATTCCACATTCTCTCACAGCCATGTGGTCTGATTATATAAATAGTGAGCATGGGATTATACTGGTCTGGCTTCGAGGATTAGTAGCGTGCCTCACAATTCCTTGTCTGTCTTATTGTATCTCTCTGCAATAAGACCCTCTATCTTAAATCTACGAATGTGTTGACTGGTCCCTCCACTCGACTACAACCATGTCTGATTGTATCCCTTTTAAGCGTACAATAGTTGTAACCCTTTTGGGTTATTTTATTATCGATGACGTTTTATTTTATTCATTATTGATGGAGATCAAAACGTTTTTAAAACTCAATTTTTTAAACAGTTTTTTTTAACTCATGTTTTTTTTTCTATTCACCCCATAGATAGGATCAAAAGAGGTACTACGACTCCGGTCAGGGTGGACCTGGGAGTAATAGTGATGAAGGGGTTCTCCAAACACCCCAGAGCTCCAGAATTGGATGCAGTTTAACGTCATACCTAACACACACACACACACACACACACACACACACACATGCACATACTCATACAAAGAGAAAATGAAAAAGAGAAGGACACACACACACACACACACACACCACACACACACATATATATATATATATATATATATGAAGGAAATAAACGTGAGGTCTCGTTTCTCTATTCCGAGTTTCGTCGGACGTTATTTATAGGAAAAAGATACGATTTTATTCTCATTATTTAGGTACTATATGACAAACAGTTAATCACATAATACACAAATATAACTAACGGACACAAAAGGAATGCAAGAGTAGATATGACCGGATGGGAACAGGTATCGATTGGGAATTGTAGAGGAAACTAAAATTTACCTAGAATACCAGACCCAGAGAAAAACATTTTTGATTCTTCCTACTCTCGACTAACTTCTCATGTCTAATGTTTAAACATTTCTTTTCTTTTTAAAAATTGAAAATAATTACCGCACCCTCACAAATATACAAGCAAACTTTCATAATCTCGGTGAAACAGCAGCCAGAGTTACACAAGTTGGTTGTCGTAGCTACTCTATCTTCGTGCACAACTGCATGTGCTTATCAACTGAACAGTGATCGAACGGGGAAACAACAAAATGTTGATAAATAATTGAATCTAATCAACCACTGATATTTTATTGAATGATTTTTCAAACTAACAAAGATAAAAGAAAAAACAGCAATAAAAACAAAACAAAACAGAAAAAAAACAAACAACAAAAAAAAACAGAAAAAAAAACAAAACAAATTCACACTGTGAGATTCAAACTGAGATTGTCAGAAGTAATTTTAAAATTTCAACAGAACTTTGGTGATTCTCTGCTTTGAAGCTACACAAGTTTTTCTGTCCGAAAAGAAAATTAAGAATAAATCAGTTTAAAATACAGAAAGCAATTTATAAAAGCAGACATAATTATGTCACCTATTGTAGAGCACAGATAAACAGTTGGTATTCTCTAGTTATTTGTAGTTCAATACTATGAATCCTACTCGAGGACTAAGTCACATATTAACATTATTTTAGCACTATTATTATTATTATTATATTATTATTATTATTATTATTATTTTATTCTTTATCATCATTGTTAACATTATTTTTATCACTACTACTACTACTACTACTACTACTACTACTATTATTAATATTATTATTATTATTATCATTACTACTATTATCACTATTACTATTACTATTTTTATTATTATTATTATCATTTATCATTATTAACATCATTTTTTATCACTACTATTATTATTATTATTATTATTATTATTATTAATATCATCATTGTTAACATTATTTTTATCACTACTACTACTACTACTACTACTACTACTACTATTATTATTATTATTATTATTATTATTATCCATGCACACATGTATTCTATCCATTATTATTTTAAATACAAAATAAAATAAAATAACAATAATAGAAAAAACTACAGAATTTTTTTTAGTATACAACGAAATAACGGCCTTCGTCAGAGTAAATCCTTTGGTGTTTTAAATTAAACTTTTTGAAATTGCTTGAAGAAGAAAGTGTTATAACGCGATGGAGAAAACAGTTATGTTGACGTCATATATATATATATATATATATATATATATATATATATATATATATATATATATATATATATATATATATATCGCGAAATAACTTCGTAATATAATAATTTGACAAATTTTCATCCAAGTAATTAAAATTTTTACAACATTTGAAGAATCAACTCAAAACTCTATTTTTAATTTTTTTTCTTTTCCGGAATATACATTCCAATCACTGAAATAAAAAAAAAGCATTTTGATATCAAACATAGAAATTTGAGTTCTCTCTACACTCGCTGTTGAAATTGGGGATCATTTGAATGTTAAATGTTAAATGTTTTTCTTTTCCATTGAATCGTATTTCTATGCCTGAAAAATAAACAAAACATCACACAGCATTGTGAGTTGATTCTACTCGTTTTTTTTTCCATTTGAACGATATGTCATACAAACAAACTATATCGAAGCAAAATTTGATGAGACGCAACTGAATAGCAAGTGTAAGATGCGTTGATACAGAGATGAATAGGTTAATCATGTAAAAAGTAAATACAATAAACGAACGCAAAGGTAGTTCAAGACTAGGTACGTCTGTGTGAGAAAGGTTATCCAGTGGGAATTGTGCAAGAAATTTAATTTTGATCATACAACAAAATAGTATATGCGTAAAGCAGAATCTGTTCTTGAGTATGAAATACATAAAATTCTCGGGGTGTGTGTGTGTCTGTGAGAGAAACTCACAATGAATGAAATAATAATAATAATAATAATAATAATAATAATAATAATAATAATAATAATAATAATAATAATAATGATAAAACCATGTACTCTGCGAATGTAAGCAAACTAGCACAACGGGAATACAAAACTAGACACGACTGGGTTGGGAAGGTGAACCAGAATCAGTTATTGAGAACGAAATGCATTAAATTTTTCTGGCACTTTGAAATAAAAACGGATCACCTTATCCCAGCAAGAAGACCAGACCTAGTGTTGATAAACAAAAAAGAAAGAACTTGTCAACTGGTGGATTTTGCAGTGCCAGCAGATCACATGGTGAAGCTAAAGGAAAATGAAAAAATGGACAAATATCTGGACCTTGCCAGAGAACTGAAAAAGTTATGGAATATGAAAGATATGTGAAGATATATGAACAATGAAGAGAGATTGTGATGGATATCCACACTGAAAGCGCGACATGATGATGATGATGATGATGATATATGTATCTGTTGTGAATGCAGCTACCCGTTATGCGCATTGTAATTGCCTTCAAAAAATATAAATAATAATATACTGTACTTAACAATGCTTCAAAAGCAAATGATCAAATACTATAGATATATTAGTTTATTTTCTGTATCCGTCCTCAAAGACTCGTGGAATAATATACTGATACCTATTTTCTTACATAAATATACTAGTTTTAAAATAATAGGAATAATATACTGATACCTTTTTTATTAACATAAATATACTAGTTTTAAAATAATAGGAATAATATACTGATACTATTTTTTTACATAAATATACTAGTTTTAAATAATAGGAATAATATACTGATACCTTTTTTTTACATAAATATACTAGTTTTAAAATAATAGGAATAATATACTGATACCTATTTTTACATAAATATACTAGTTTTAAAATAATAGGAATAATATACTGATATCTTATTTATTAACATAAATATACTAGTTCTAAAATAATAGGAATAATATACTGATACCTTTTTTTTTTTTTACATAAATATACTTGTTCTAAAATAAAAACGTTGAATAACATCTGTATATTATTGCAACAATTCAGACAGAAGTATTCCATTTAAAAATAGAAACCAATGTATCTTCACCTCTCAGACCTTGAACAAATGTATATTTAAGTTGAGCGTGTTTTCCTTGTTATAGGATTTCATATTCTTAAATCTAATTAATGTCCCGTTGAGTGCTGTGATGTTTGGCATGGAACATCTATTCGAAATGCTTATATGCCGCCAACCCTGCAAATATTTATTTATTCCTAAGTGCTTTTAATTTACACTCCAACGAATATTGTTTGATTGTAACAATCGGCACAATTATCAAAATGGGTTTTCCTTCAGAAGGAAATATATGAGTTAAACATTGTTTTGTTGAATCGAAAGTGAAAAGAGAATTTAGAGGCTTTTTTCAAAAATCATTTAATTTTGTATTGAATTGAATTCTATCAGTAATAATACCGATGATCTCAGATAAAACCGTCAATTATCTTATCAAGTATATGTTGAAAAATACCTTAAAAGAAATACAAAATAGACATGATTGGGTTGGAATTATGCTCTACTAGGAAGTGTGCAAACAAGATCTAGATTATAAAAATTATTGGGAATACTAATATCTGAAATTTTGGGATTTAAATGGACTAGCCAATGCAAACTAGAAACAGGGTCTTTGAGGGTCAAGCTGATACAACTGCAGCTGAAGGTCTGGTCATGGTTTAATGACTGAGTGTCGCAGCTCTTTCAACTGCGCTATTCTTCATTAAAGGATGCATCATGGTTCTCAGCTAGAATAGATCGTCGGTGCTGGTCGATGTGACAGGTAAGGAATTTTTTCAAGCAATCCTTGCATCGCTTACCTTGTAGAAGTTATCCCCAGCTATCATAGAAACAATACAACACTCACCGTCGCAGTGGGATTCTAACTACCGTCGAGTTAGCAGACGAGAACAACAGGCAAGCTGTAAGTTAAATACAGTCCTTGCATGCTGCTGGCATAGTGCAAAATGATGGCTGAAGAGTGGGTATTTATCCATGTCTTTACTCACCCTGAAAACCAACAGCCAATCAGGGCCCAGGAAGAGAACTTGCCTGAGTTCATAATGGAACAACCCAAAGCTCCATATAAGCCACCTACCAAACTCTAGAGTTAGTTTTACATTCATCTTGTAACAGGGCTGAATACTTTACACAAAATCTAACTCTGGCTCTCTGTCGCGATGGTCAGTTGAGATTTCACTGTAGAGTGAGATCTTTAGTAAGCGAAGATTCCTTATCCTGAATACGTATCCTGCCAAGCACATTTATTTATTACACGGTATGTATCAAAAGCTGAGATGAGAACAGATTAATGCTTGCTTTTCTCAAAAAATAAACATTTGTCCAGGAGTTGAACTCGGGTCGTCACTTAACGATTCCATTGTTTAATTGTGTTCGAATTTGTTGTGACTGAATATATCAAATACAACATTATAAATCCGAAAAAAGTTTATTACTTTCGTACAGGAATATAAACAATAGAGTCAACGCACAGTTCTCCAACAGTAAGAATAGTGACTCGACTACGAATACTATTATGTAACTCGACTGCAAATAACCTCGCGTATTCGTATTTGTATGTGTTCCATTGGACGAGTCTGACTTTCTTGTAGGGGAAATATCTTCCCTTACAACAATATTGTTTCCGATATTCTGTACAAAGTAATTTTTTTTCTTTGTATCTCTGTATTTATTTCAAAGATGGTGCGATTAGATTTTATTGGAGTCGTTGGTACTTTTAAACTGCTGTTTTTGAAATGACCCTGGCAAAATGTTCACAGTTGAACTGATGCACACGACTCACAAAAAAGAATAGATATTCATTTCCTAAAAGAAGAAAGATTAAATAATGGATAAAGGTAATGACAGAAAAAGAAATTGAAAGAGTTGAAATGAATTTTGAAATTCAGACAAAGATCTTCATCTGATATAAGAAAAAAAGAATATCAAGTGGATTTTTTTTTCATTTCCTTTTTCTTTACACACACACACACACACACACACACACACACACACACACATATATATATATATATATGTGTTATATATATATTTATTTTTCTTTCTGTCATAATACATATATAAAAACAAAAAATGAAAAAAGCAAATTTACTATATATATATATATATATATATATATATATATATAGTACAGATATCTCTATGCTGACACAACCATTTATATATATATATATATATATATATATATATATATATATATATATATATACTTTCTTTCCTTCATTTCTCTTTCAGCATATATATATATATATATATATATATATATATATATATATATATATATATGTTGAAAAGAGAAATGAAGGAAAGAAAATATAATAAATATATATAATAATATATATATATATATATATATATATATAAATGGTTGTGTCAGCATAGAGATATTTGTATAAGCACAGTGTATAATTCCTTCCTATTTGATCTGCTTATGTCATGAAGATTTATATATATATATATATATATATATATATATATATATATATATATATAAAGTCTTTTTTCGCTATCACAATCAAGTCTGTCCGTCCTTTGGTTCCATGCATACACACCACACACACACACACACGCACACACACACACACACACACACAGAGACACACACATATATATATATATATTTCATAATCGGCGATTTCTTGTGGATATTTATTTTTACCAACAGCTCCAGTTGAGCAGGATGTGACACAAGGTCAATTTCTTAAAAAGAATTTAACAGGTTTGAATTTAGAAAATTCCTTCTCCTAGACTGGTTACCAAGCCGAGGTTATAGAGCCAAGTCTGCTCTACTATTTTACCCATAGCTGGAGGGAGAATGTTGAATTCCTACCTTTACCAATGGTATTAGTGCTATGTGAAATGCAAACAGCCTCGTTCAGAATTTTACCTCGTCTCCTCGTTTCCATTTCATATGATAGTAATCAGTATACCACTCGACTTCATTTACTGACATAAAACCACTCCGAAAAGAAAAAAAGAAAAATCAATTTCTTCTAAATAAAAAAAAACAAATTGAAACATAATTTTAAAAAATGATTTTGAATATGCTTATTATACTACTCACTTATACTACTTACACTGCTCCGTAGAGCGCTCGGTTAGAAACCACAAGGTTCCTAGTTCGATACCGGCCCTCGCCAACTCAGCGTATGAGTAGCACAGGGATCTGTGCAGTAAAGTAAGGAACCTATGGTTGGTATTGCGCTCCACCTCAGACACAAAAACAATCTCATTGGTCTGGAGCTAGTGAAAAGGGGATAGACTCCCTCGCTGATTGGCTGGTACCGACTTTAGGCCACCCCGACGACTTTACTTAATATAGAAAACCGATTATCGATTGATTCATTTTTGTGAGGTTATCAATATTATCATTTTTATCAATAAAAGAAAAAATGATGAATATTTGGAAAAGCAAAATTGTCTAAAACAATCTGAACCTTACATGCATTATATAAAGAAATAAATCCGCAAAATACTTCTGATCAATGATTCGCCTCAAACAACAAAACTCCTTTGTCTAGCGCTAGTAAAATCTATTCACCATATTCAGTTATAGAATATGTTTGTTTAGCTCAGTCGTTAGAGCGTCAGACTAGGAACCACAAGGTTCTGGGTTCGATACCAGCCATCGCCAATTCAGCGTATGAGTAGCATATGGATCTTTGCGGTAAAGTGAGGAACTAATGATAGGTGTGGCACTCCGACTCAGACGCCAAGAACAATCTCCTTGGACTGGCGTTAGTGAAAAGTCCACGCCATATGCAGTAATATAATATGTTTGTTTAGCTCAGTCGGTATCAAATCAATGATCATTAGGTATTTTGGATCTTACAACATCATACACCTTCTGTTACGATTTTAGTGGCCATACTTTAGGCTTCAAGCAAGATCGCTTGTTCAGCGGAGATCCTTTGTGTTAAGTAGAGCGCGATCCTTGGTAAAGAATCCTTTGGTTGTTCCTTGGTGCTCCTCAGTTTTGCAAATCCATCGCCAATGATTGCAAATGGACGTCTCTCGGTATCAGTGATTAATTGGTAAACCAGCTGTTAATTGGCTGAGGTTTAAACTACGTGACCTCGCTTAGTCTATAAATTTAAATGGTGTACTGTAGAACGGCTTATATACCACAAATAATCCAACACCTTCACCTAGGTGACCCAGCTTATAGTCAGGTAACGCGATCTCAAACAGCGAATCGAACGATGATGGCCGATCTTGAAGAATTTTATAATGTGTTGAGCAAGCAAAACCTCATATAAAATACATTTCTGAGCACCCACCCTACCCCCACGCAAAAAAGGAAAAATCTTAGCAGATGGTTTTCCCATTATTCCAAAGAAGTCGAGAATCCCAGAAACGAATTACGGTGCTTAGAATGGATTAAATCACAGGGATGGTCTTCTATGTCTTTTGTTTCAAAAAATCGTTCAAGAACACAGTATCAAATATTGTGTTCAAAACGAAAGAAAAGAAATTGATCCCAAATACACTCAGAGAAGGACAAGAGAAAAAAAACAAAAAACAAAAAACAAAAAAAACACCACCAACAAAAACAAACCCAAAACAAAAAAACAAAACAAAACAAACCAAATCACTAACATTAAGAAGAATATACCTTCAGCGTGAGTTCAGCGTGTGTTCAGCGTGAAATCAACTTTGAAAAAATGTGAACAAGTAGTTCGTAGAATAATGTACAATATTCGGTGAAAGCTGAGACCGTACTGCTCAAAAGTGGTTCGGGAGGCTCTCACCAGGAAATGATTTCTACAAAGATGTCTCTTATAATGAGTGACCTGTAAGTATTGGTAATGATGGGGAAGGGTGATATCCACTTTTATCTGCTTTTTTTTGCTGAAAAGAATCTACAGAATTATCAATATTCTTGTGGGGAATTGTTGCTATTTTAAAGTCAGGAAACCAAACTTCATTCTACAACATAGATATACATATAGATATACATATAGATATAAAAGGTATGTCAGAAAAGTTCCAGGACTGGTGTCACAAAAAATATTTCAAATCCAAACTACAAACTACAAGTTATCCTCTTCAAAGTAATCCCCCCTGGAGTCTAATGCACTTTCCAATCCTTCTCTGCTATGCTTGCATGCACTCCTGGAAGGATTCTTCCGGGATTCTCAGTAGGTCTGTCATCATGGCCTTTTTAATGTCATGCATGTCCTCAAAACAGGTTCCCTTGTTGACACCTTTGACCTTGGAGAAGAGGAAAAAATCACACGTCGTTCGATTAGGGAGGTTGCTCCAGCACAGTGATGATCTTCTGGGCCAGTATTGACAATGATGGCCTGAATGGTTGTATCCGCTTTTATCTGCTTTTTTGCCCAAGAGAGAGAGAGAGAGAGAGAGAGAGAGAGAGAGAGAGAGAGAGAGAGAGAGAGAATGATCAATATTCGTGTGGAGAATTATTGCTACTTTAAAAGCCGGAAACCAAACTTCATTTTACAGCATACTTTACGACGTGTGTATCGATACACATAGTTTCTATATGATATACATCTGGGTGTTTTATTAAAATGAACAAGGAGTCTTTTTTTAAGTAATCGTACAGGTGCGGATATAGGGGTTGGGTTGATACAGGTCTAAGTGACAATAATCTCTAGGTTTCAGGTTCAATCCTAACCAAGACGATAATAACATAGAATACTTAACATTGTTTAACATTTGTCCCAGGTTATGGTTAACGGAATGAGAACAATCTACCCCGGAGTATTGAATGAAGGTAATAGGACCCTAACAGGTACTACCACTCTGGGTAGAGTGGACCTGGGAGTAATGCCAATGAAACTTCAGAATTGGAACTTCACCATCTGATAGAGTTTAATATCATACCCAGGAAATTAAGATCCTTAGCAACCGCATTCTAGCACATGTATGATACAATAGAATTAGGACAATCATAGAGGTGCTAGTACTTGATGTGACCATTCGATTGGCTAAAGTGGAGTGTTGCATGTCATGGACTGCTCATCCACCAGGATTTCGTCCTTAATTATGATGGGTCCACACCAACAGCCAACAGGTGGTCCCATTAGGAGAATCTTACCCCTCTGTAGAAGTGCAGTCGGTGTATTCGAAAGTTACAACCGACAGAGCCCCAAAAACAGTAAGGGATATGGAAAAATACATGCGGAGAATATCGTTGTGTGAGCGGAGTGAAGGACATGATCATGATGTACCGAAAGAATATGTTCCATTAAGCCAGACACGTCACAAGGTTTACAGTTGTGTAGTTGTTGAGTGTTATCCGAGAGATCGTAAACAACAACACAGAAGACCCCCACGACGATAAGAAGATCGTCAGGCCAATGTAGACATCACACCACTGAACATAATATTTTATATTTTTGGACGTCTTTTATTGAGTAAAAGATAGAGCACAAAACCTCAAGAATTACCTAAAAACAACTTGGTCATTGAAAGTGAAGAATAATCAGAGTTCCAATTACCGTCGAATTGGGAAGACATGGCAACAAACGGTTGTAACCCAATACAAACCCGAATAGTTGCAAGGTCTACTGCAGAATAACAAGGTATTTATAAAACTACACAATATCATTCAAATCAAGCAGCCAATCAGAACTGAAGGAATGGAATCACCCAAATTCATGAATGGGTCATTCTTGATTTCTATAAATACCAACTGTCTTGGACACGTCTTCAGTTACACTTAGTTAGCTGCTGTTATTCAAACCAACAGTAGACTAACTGACTTCAATAGAAAGAAATCAATATCATACCAATTATGGTAGGGGAAACTGGGTTGGTTAAGCAATACTTAAAAAATACCTCGAAACAATACCAGGTAAACCAAGCTGCTATGAAGAACAAATAGCAGCTATCAAAGGAAAATGCTCCATTCTAAAACGATCCTTAGGATACAAGTAGTATATTTATAAAGGAATCAAGTGTTAACCCCAGGAAAGGGGCTCCGTGGCTTCTAGAAATTGTTAAAGGAAAATAAAAAAATTGGAGAAATGACCTACGGATGACAGACGTCATTTTGCATCTGCCCTATTCAGTGGCACAGCCCAGACTTATTTTCATTATGTTCTCACGCTTGGCTCTGGTCAATCAGAAACCAAGCACAATACCAATAAAAGGTTAAGTTCTGTCAATCACTTTTCCATGATTCAAAATTACGGCTGTTGTTAATTTCTACACTACCGTACATAATTTATAGGTTATCTATTAATTATGTAACACAATCATTACTGGGTAATTCCATGTCAAATCACCAGAAACCCCGGTTAATAAAGGGAACTTTTTGACAAGGAACAATTTTCCTTATCCACAATAAACTATTAACAATGGGAAACAACAGATGGAAACTCAGTTAAAATGTATTGTTTTTTAATTCTTGTCTATAATAAATAATAAAATAAACACTTTTTTTTATTTGGTAAGTTTTATAATACATTTTTATGAAATAATATATAAATCAAAAGAATGAAAAATAAATATCATTAGCTTTTTTACCTCGTCCTTTTTGAAGACATTCTTAACACACACACACACACACACACACACACACACACACACACACACACACACACAGATAACACATACACACACACTGTGTTACATAGCTATATATGTAAGGGAGAAAAAATAGAAATGAATCCGACAGATATGTTGAAAATATAATTGGAAAAAACATATATATACTTAGGTATAAATGACATTTATTATTGTTATAGTCGACACGGGTTTCGACCAAAATTCGCTTATACACAGAATATTCTATTTAAGATTATTTTAAATATAAAAATAGAATAACAGTAATAGAAAAAAAATATGTATGTAAAGAGAAGGTCTTCATCAGGGCAGAGTGGTTTGATAAAAAAAGACAGAAGAAACATTGGAAATGTATTTTTTTTACATAGTTTGAGTAAAATATCAGATAAAAAGAATTAAGGTTAGGAAGAATGTATTGCACCAATGTAAGGAAAACTATTAATGAACAGTTTGAATTCTGTTTATTACTTAGGTTCAAACATATTACATATACCGATAGGATATATCTATCTATCTATCTTAGTCTGTTCATATCTATCTATCTATCTATCTATCTATCTCAGTCTGTTCATATCTATCTATCTATCTATCTATCTATCTATCTATCTCAGTCTGTTCATATCTATCTATCTATCTATCTATCTATCTATCTATCTATCTATCTATCTCATCTATCTATCTATCTATCTATCTATCTATCTATCAGTCTGTTAATATCTATCTATCTATCTATCTATCTATCTATCTATCAGTCTGTAATATCTATCTATCTATCTATCTATCTATCTATCTATCTCAGTCTGTTCATATCTATCTATCTATCTATCTATCTATCTATCTATTCATGAGTGTCGTATAAAGGTTATCGTCGTAGTAAAACGACTCGATAACTTGAGTTCAAATCCTTTTCTTTTCTTAAAACCGTTAACAATAAAAGTGTAAATATAGATACACAACTTCCCTAACCTCTAGGCATGACATAACCCCAGACGTTATAGAATACACCAACTAATCAACATTTTCTTTCTTTTTTTTTCTCACGTTCTTTTTCGTTTTCTTTCGTTTCCTTCTCTTTCGGTTCCTTTTTCTTTTTTTTTTCTTTACAAAAGAAGAAAAAGAAAAAAAAGAAGAAGAAAAAAAGAAAGAAAAAAAGAAGAGAAAAAGAAAAAGAAGAAAAAAAGAAAAAGAGAAAAAAGAAAGAAGAAAAAGAAGAGAGAAAAGAAAAAAAGGAAGAAAAGAAAAAAAGAAAGAAAAAGAAAAAGAAAAGAAGAAGAAGAAAAAGAATGAAAAAAAAAAAGAAAAAAGAAGAAAAAGAAAGGAAAAAAAGAAAAAAAGAAAGAAAAAGAAAGAAGAAGAAGAAAAAAAAAGAAAAAGAAAAAAAGAAGAAAAAAGAAGAAGAAAAAAAAGAAAGAAAAAAGAAAGAAGAAGAAAAAAAGAAGAAGAAAAGAAAGAAAAGAAAAGAAGAAAGAAAAAGAAAGAAAGAAGAAAAAGAAGAAAAAAAGAAAAAAAGAAAGAAGAAGAAAAAGAAAAAGAAGAAAAAGAAAAGAAAAAGAAGAAAAAAAGAAGAAAGAAAAAGAAAAAAAAGAAAGAAAAAAGAAAAAAAAGAAAGAAAAGAAAAAAGAAAGAAAAAAGAAAAAAAAAGAAAAAGAAGAAAAGAAGGAGAGAAAGAAAAAGAAGAAAAAAAGAAGAAAAAGAAAGAAAAAGAAGGAAAAATAAAAGGTAGGTAGAAAAGCTTTTAGTTCTTGACATAGACTTTGCAAATGTTGGGACACGATGTCCATATTAATGTCTAGTCATTAACAATAGTGATATTAAATCGTTAAACCTTGGGCTGGGGGGTGGGGGGTGGGGGTTGCTTGGAGGGTGGTGAGGGTGGCAACTGACAGGTGTTTTAATCGGATAAAGAAAAATCGTGATCTTACTCGAAATAGAGGTCACGTGGTCATTCCTTTTGCCTCTTTTCTCTCCCCCTCTCCCCCCCCCCCATTTTTCTTTTTACCGATGATCTATTTTTAGGAGAGGTTGGATTTACTGGTGTGCTTTGTTTCGTTAAGCAACCAATCTTCCTCTGGCAAAAACATTGGGTCCGTAGACAAGCCGGGTAGGATGGAGATTTAGCGGGAAAAAAAGGGAGAGGGAAAGTGAGAGGAGGGGGAAGAGAGAGGGGGGAGGCTAAGAAGGGGAAATAAAAATAGAGATTGAAAACCAGGCCAATGAAGAAGCAGTTCGACCTTAAACGAGGTGATTATCGATTTTCGTTCTCTCTCTTTCTCCCCCTCTCTCAATCTCTGTCTCTCTTTCTCTCCCCCTCTCTCCTCCTTTCTCCATCTCTCCTTTTCTCTCCTACTCTCCCTCCCTCACTCTCCCCTCTCTGTCTCTCTCATTCTCTTTCTTTCTGCCACTCTCTTTGTCCTTCACTCTCTTTTTCTCTCCCTCTCTTTTTCTCCTTATCTCCCCTTCCCCTCTCTATCTCCTCTCCTTCTCTCCCCTTCTCTTTCTATCTCCTCCCTCTCTCTTTCTCCTCTATTCCTCTGCCTATTTCTCTTTCCCTCTCTCTTTCTATCGCTTTCTCTCTGTTTCTATCACCCGCATTTTCTGTCTCCCTCTGTTCCCGTCTCTATCTCTCTCTCTCTCTCTCTCTCTGTCTATTTCCCTTTCCCACTCTCTCTGTCTGTCTGTCTGTCTGTCTCTCTGTCTGTCTATTTCTCTTTCCCACTCTCTCTTTCTGTCTGTCTGTCTGTCTGTCTGTCTATTTCTCTTTCCCACTCTCTCTTCTGTCTGTCTCTCTTTCTCCCCATCTCTCCTCTCTCTTTCTTTCCCTTTCTTTCTATCTATATCTCCGTCTCGCCCCCCTCCCTTCATCTCTTCCTCTCCCTCTCCTTATCTCTTTCCCTCTCTATTTACTATCCCTCTTTCTCTGATTCTCCATCTCCCTTTCTTTGTCTCCCTATCCCTTTCTTTGTCTCCCTTTCTCTCTTTTCTACTTTCTCTCTTCTCTCTTCCCTCTGTCTGTCTGTCTGTCTCTCTCTCTCTCTCTCAATCTTGTCAAAGGGCAGAGTTCTATTTGAACCTGAAAAGACCGAAGATTAGCAACTGAATAAGAATAGTGTTTGTTAAAGGCGTTCGAATTCTATCGAATTTGTCGATGATATTGAACTGCTATTAAAAGGGACACAGATCAACTCTGCCTTTTATTCAGTCCGATAACATGAACTGCTGATCGATTTTACACATACAAATAACTAAGAGGCGAAAATAACATTTACTCCTTTAGAATAACAAAGTTAATAACAAGGCTCACCAACTTAGCAGTTTTTTTTTAATTGAATCTGTAACGCTTATGCTAATGTTACTTTTCGTTACAGAAATATATCAATACTCGTGTTCCTTAATTGTACGACCGTTATCATCTTGCAACACCCTCTGGTTAAAAATGAGACTGTCAAAATCGTGCAAGATGAAATGTAAAAATATAAATACTGATCATCTCGTGTTGCTTATCGGCTGAATTCTTTGAGTGTTGTCACCTCAGCTAAATAATGGACCATTCCGTTTTTAATCTAAAGAAAGAGTGGGAAAAGGGATATCCAAGACAAAATTATAATAAAAAAGAAAGAAAGAAAGAAAGAAAGAAAGAAAGAAAGAAAAAAAAGAAAGAAAGCAGGAGAAAGATATGAATAGAGACGGGACAAGCACACGGAAGTGATAACGCTAATTTGTTTCAATCGAACATAATTAAGAGATGAAATGAAGGAAAGAAAGCGAAAAAAGAGTGAGAGAGGTAAATCAATATCAGTATACTTTTTGTTTTACATATTGAAGTATTGCAATAGCTCTTTATTAAACATATCAAACGTTGTAATGATTAAATTATCATACTATGGTATATCCACAGACCCTGCTAGTTATTCTTATACACAAAATATATATTCAGATATTAGGTATGTAAAATTAAAATAACACGAGACTAGGTTACATGGTACGGCAAACAGAAAAAATAATTTTAGCTTGACTTCAGTTTTATCATTAGTGGGGGGGAGATTGTTTGGTCATTCGTTGTCTTTTGAGGACAACTAGATTGTCCTGGGTGTGGCACTAAACTGAATCTGATGGTGAGACTACAGTTCTGGAGATCTGTTGAGTGGAAAGTACCTCCCCATTGCCATTACTCCAAAGGTCATTCCGTAGTTATAGTACCAGTTAGGTTCTCATCTATGAGTCAAAAAGATCCAATACAAATAACTCGCACGCAGTCATAATGTTTCAAGTATTTCTGTCTAACACTAATAATTTCAGATATATTATTTCAAGTTTCTAATAATAATCGTTAGTAAACCATTATAGTTCCAAATAACTATTCCTTATACAAATAATTTAGATTATTCCTGTATAATACCCAATTATATGGTTTCAAGTAATTATTTCTATTTAAAAAATATTTTTTGTATATGATTATATGATTTCAAGTAACTAATAATAATAATCCTTAGAAAACGATTATAGCTTCAAGTAACTATTATTAATACTAATCATTTATAGTTATATGACTTAAAGTATTCCAACTGAATTCGAATAATTTTTAAACAGATTTATTTCACCCATGGATGAAACCTTAACAGATACTAGCACTCCGAGTGGACCTGGAGTAATGGCAAACTCCACAGATCTCCATAACTGGAGCCTTATTATCAGATACATTTTAGTTTCATACCCAGAACATGCCCTCTTGGAGGGATCTTACCTTTCTGATGGGGGAGGGTTACAATCAGAGTAACTTGAAATCATATTGAATACGAATAATTTTAAAACAGATCCATGTGATCCCTTTCCCTCCACATATGGGACCCTCGTTGAGGTAAGTTCAAATGTTGGACGAG
>CM042147.1:18551148-18561148 GCA_023376005.1 Doryteuthis pealeii | reverse complement strand
CCATTCAGGATAGATTCACAAAGAAATACCACCACCACCACCGCCGCCGCCAACAACAAAAAAAAGCCCGAAGTAGATAATTAAGTCAATTCAAATCTTGGAGCTTTTAAACGAAGAGCAGGAAGAAAAAAATCCTGATCCCTTAGTTGCACGAAGATCTCTTCAACAAAGAAATTTCCTTGCTTATGGTTTAGATGAAATATTAACGGAAGTATTCAGTCGAACTCCATGACATTTTGATAAATGCCTTACCAGTACGTGGTGGGTTAACATGATAGAAATACAAAATGAATTACTAAAATGATACAATCTATGAATTTATAAAGATATAACAAAAATGGAGCAGGATTTATTCCTTTATTCTATACGAATCTTTCTCTTAAGTAGAAACTCGTGGGTTTTTCGTTGTAGACCATGTGACAACAAGTCTATTAGGGTGTCCAGGACTCTTCTGAGTATTCTAGCAGATATTATAAGAGCTGTATTTTGGTTGGCTGATTGGTTGGTTGGTTGGATTTAATCGCACGTCAACCTTTGGTTAGTGATAATATTATTATCAATAAAAAGAAATAAGAAAAAGAAATCGCAGTGTTTTTTGATGCTGAAGTAGTTTTTTGTTTTATTCATTATTGTTGGGTATTTATTTTTCTTTAAACTCATTTTGATAAACGCTTTATCGATTAAGATGATAGTAATAAAGATGTATTACTAAAATGATACAATCTAGGAATTTATAAACATATAGCAAAAATGGTGCCGGTTTTATAACTTTACTCTAAAAAGACTTTTGCTCAAATAAAAACAGGTGGCTTTATTGGTTGAGATGATATTAATATAAAATGTATTAGGACAATTCCATGTCAAATCATCCAGAAAAAAGTAAAATTGTCACCCACCCCTTCATTTTTTTTGTTGAAATTTTGTACAGCTGTGGATTGTGTTAAAGTTAGACATTCCCCAAATTTGAGCTTCCAATTCCAAAAATTGGCGGAGTTATGTCGATTTTTAGCTCTCAAAATTTAGTGGGGTTCGCGAAAAATTGTGACTTTTTGTAATCTATTTTTGTCTGTAAAATGAATTCTAGAGATTCCCTACTCCTAAAATTAGTTTTTAAAGAGCATTTTTACCCAAGAAATCCAAAAATGCTATCACAAAAGTATGAAAGTCAACCAATTTCTAAGTTATTGATGATTTCTGATTTTTTCATAGAAAGATCAATATCAACGAGCTTTGGCTTATTGGTCTATGCTAATTAGCAGTGAGTAATGAAGCAAAGATTCTTCTATTGGATTTTTTTCTTTGCGGCAAGGTCTATTTCTTCTAGTGGCAATTTGCTTATATATCAACAATTCTAAAGACGTTCGTGGTCCTCTGACAAGCTTCCTTCTAGCGATCCGGTCTGACTGAATTTTTAACTATTGAGCGGCTTTTATAGAGAAAAAAATTGTAACTATTCTGCAATCGTGACAATGTCAGCCAGGGCTATTCACCTGCCCCCCCCCAATAAGGCTACCCCTTGATTTCTGACAGCTTTGATAAACATATCACCTTAGGTCTGCCTCTATCTGTAAATATGATAAATAAAATCAAAATTTATACAATATTTTGATTTTCCCATTTTAACAAAACCATTTCGTTTAACTAATAAAAACAAAAAGAACTCGCCGTGTTATAAAGAAATACAATTCAAAGTACGAAAATATAATCTTTTTAAATCCCTTTTGTGATTATGGGTACTGTGTATGTAAAAGTAAAAAGTTGGCGAAGTGGACTATTGCCGATAACAACTGAACAATGAAGAAGTCTATCCCCTTTTCACCTGTGCTCAAACAGAGAGGTCGTTTTTGCTGAGGCAGAGCGCCACACCTACCATCAATCCCCGCTTTACTACACAAATCAGATGACTCAAGCTGTGCTACTCATGCACTGAGTTGGCGAGGACTAGTTTCAAACCCGGAACGTTGCAATTCATTGGTAGATGCTCTACTGACTGAGACAAACCATCCCCTATGAGGATCTATGCTTATTTAAGGAGCGCAGTTTAAGTCAATAATTTGACTAAAAATTATGAAATTTGTATACATAAAATTCAGAAAGTAAGTGAGCACCTACACCTGAATGCTTTTTGAGTTCATAACAAGATTGCATAGCTTCAGATACGCTTATGTTAATAAGTTCACTAAAAATATTTAAGTTTTCAAATTTATTACGTCAAAGAAAAATAGAGTAGTACCTTAACTTACAGTGTCCAATTTATTATTTTCGAATTTACTAGCTGTCACTTGGTCGATTTTTTGGTTCTGTGTTGAGAACTAAAATTTAAGTTACGAACGAGCTACAGAATATCATACCTTCCAATTTCAGAAGCTTTCTCTATAATAGATGAGATTTTAAAAAAGTTATTACATACTTAAACGTAACACATTAGTGAGCATCTGGCTTATTTCAATGTCGAAATTGAAAGGAATACTTTGTTTTTTTTCAGCGAAAAGAAGTCAACAGCCATTTTTCCCATTGCAAACAAGACGCGGGAATTTTTTTTTGGCGGCAGAATGAGATGTTCTTGTACATAGAACATATTCTCCAGACATCTCATCTTGAAATGATTACTTGTTTCGATCAATGCAACAGGTTGAACATATAGAAATATTTATCTTAGAAGATTTTTCAAATCAAAACAAGAATCGTTATTTTATAACGATCTACAACATTTTGCTTAACATCTACCTCAGTTTATAAACAGAAAGAAAAAAATGAATATTTTCATAACTTAATGACAATGCTATGAATTCATAGGAATAAAAGTTTTTTTTTGTTGTGGAAAGATTTGAATTACTGTAATATATATATATATATATATATATATATATATATATATATATGAGAAGTAAACAAACAGACGATGTTTGTGATATGGCTATTTTCAGCGACAATATTTGGGAGAATATGTGTTTAATTGAAGTCGAACCTAATTTATGAAAGTTAATTAATTAATAATTAATTAATTAGGCGGGATTACCTATTTAAATTTAAGGCTAAACAAATCGAGAAAAATCAATCTCTGTATGTACATTTCGGCCTATTAGGCCTCATCAGCAGAGCTATAGATACAAAGACCGCCCCGTAAGTTCGTGTAGAGGTCACTTAAGAGGAATATAAATACCTACTCCTTAACAAAACGAAGAAATCTGCTAAGTCCGTTTGGTGTGGTGGGAAGACGCTTGACAGTCAGCTTGACAATCAGGTTTCGAATCGCAACGGGGCGGTCTTTGTATCTATAGCTCTGCTGATGAGGCCTAATATCCCGAAATGTACATACAGAATTGATTTTCTCGATTTGTTTAGCCTTAAATTTAAATAGGTAATCCGCCTAATTAATTAATTATTAATTATTAACTTTCATAAATTAGGTTCGACTTCAATTAAACACATATTCTCCATATATATATATATATATATATATATATTACAGTAATTCAAATCTTTATATATATATTATACATATATATATATATTGATAAAAGAATATCCGCAACATAGTTTGAATTTTGATTTTCACTTCAGCTACACGTGTTTCAGATATTTCGTATGTTTTTTGTTTAATTTACTTACTCAAAAAAAAAAAAAACTCTGAAAATCGTATAGACGAGAAACTGGCAGTCTCCAAGTGCCACTGATTGTAGGTTCTACCCTATCCTAATACACACACACACACACAAACACATACACGCACACACATATATAGTTTGATTTATTGAATTTTACGGCATGCCAAGCCTTGTTGGGTTATTTTATGCCAAAGACGTTTTGTTCTATTTATGCTTGATGGGTTTTCATTCTTTTTTCAATTTTCAAAATTCAAAACATTTTTGAAAACATCTTTTTTTCTATTTAACCCATAGAATGGACTGGCAGTTACTACCACTCCCGGTCAGAGCTTCAAAAATGGATGCATTTTAATATCATAACCAAAGCCCTAAGACTCTCGGCCACCGCCTTCTAGCACATACATGATAATAAAGTGCTGGGGCTTGCCATAAACGCAATAAGATTGGGACAATCATATAGGTGCTAAAGCTTGACATGACTGGCCGATTTGAAGAATAATCAAGCTAAGTTCCAATTACCATCGAATTGGTAAGACACGGCAACAAGCAGTTGTAACTCAATACAATCCTGTCTTGTCGCAATTCTACTGCAGACTGACAGGGTATTTATAAAACTCCACAATATCATAGAAACTAAGCAGCCAATCAGAACTCAGGGAATGGAATCACCCAAATGCACGAATGGACTATTCTTGATTTCTATAAATACCAACTGTCTTGGACACTGCTTCAGTTGTGCTTAGCTAGTTGCTGTTTTCAAACCAACAGTAGACTAACTGACTTCAATAGGAGAGGGGCTTCTCTAAAAGAGCCAAAGTAGAGAGTTGCATGTCATGGACTGTTTAGTAATCAGGGTTCTATTCTTAAGCATTATGGGTCGCCACCCTCGGCCAACACGTGGCCCTATTGGGGGGGGGGTGTTCTTACCCTTCAGCAGAGGTGCAGTTGGTGTATTCTAAAGCTACAGGCGACAAGGCCCACACACACACACACACACACACACACACACATACTGGCTCTGTTGGTAGAGTGTTCGACTAGGAATCACAAAGTTCTTGGTACGATACCGGCCCTCGCCAACTCAACGTATGAGTAGCAAAGGGATTTGTGCGGTAAAGTGAGGAGGTGATGGTAGGTGTGGCGCTCCACCTCAGATGCTAAAATAATCTCCCTAGTCTAGCGCTAGTGAAAAAGGGATAGACTCCCTCGTTGTCAGACTGATACCGACATTAGGCCGCCCTGACGGCTTACTTTTTTACTTTATATTATATATATATATATATATATATATATATATATATATATATATATTAATTACAGTGACCACCTGCAAAATGTGTTTTCGAAACGAGATCAGCCGAAATGTTTCCCAATATTATTATCAATAAAAAAAGACATAAGAAGAAAAAGAAATGTCATTATTTTTTGATGACCCATCCTGAAAAACATGCTTTCGGGAATATTATCAAAGGAAACAAAAATCATATTCGCCATTTCACTTACATTTTTATTACACATTTTTTCCCGCCAAATATAAATATCAATGAAAAGTCAATTACTTAACAGTGACGAATTCTGTCAGATCACAGGGAAAAATTCAAAGAGAAAAGGAGCGGGAGAAAAAGAAATAAATAAAAAGAATTTCTCGCGAGAACTATTTGGAAAAAAAGTTGTAATTATTATTATTATTATTATTATTATTATTATTATTATTATTATTCACTCCTTTTGAGTTTTTCACATCAGTGTTAGCTGATGGCCTTTCACTGGAGTCTGAGTGGCAACAAGTCTCCTCGCGTCTCCAGGACTATTCTGAGTATTCTGGCAGATTGCAGCAGTGCAGTATTCTGGATGATCTCAATTCTTTCTCTGATTTCCAGATTTTCCAAACCCTTTTCCAATCCTTTTGGGACCATTTCAAGTGCACCAACTACAATTGGTATCACTTTGACTTTCATATTCCATAACTTTTTCAGTTCTCTGGCAAGGTCCAGATATTTGTCCATTTTTTTCATTTTCCTTCAGCTTCACCCAGTGATCTGCTGGAACTGCAAAATCCACCAGTTGACAAGTTCTTTCTTTTTTGTTAATCAACACTAGGTCTGATCTTCTTGCTGGCATAAGGTGATTCGTTTTTATCTCAAAGTCCCAGAGAATTTTATGTGTTCCGTCTCAAGAACAGATTCTGGTTTATGCATTTTGTTGTATGGTCAAAATTTAATTTTTTTCATAATTCCGAGTGAATCACCTTCCCATTCCAGTCGTGCCTAGTTTTTTTTACTCCCGTTGTGCTAGTTTGCTACATTCGCATAGTACATGGTCTACAGTCTCATCTCTGTCACCGTATAGTCTACATTTACTATTTTGTTGGGTCTTATCAATTTTTGCTTTGATATAGTTTGTCCTTATGGCATTATTCTGTGCAGCAATTATTAGTGATTCAATTTCTCTTTTGAGGTTTCCTTTTCTTAACCATGTCCAGGTTTTTTCATGTGCAACCTCTCCGATTTGTCGTTTGAAATGTCCATATAATTGTTTTTCTGTCCATTTTTGTTTTCTAGTTTTTGTTGTTTTTCTGTTTGTCCATATATCACATCTACTATTGTTGGCTGTCATAAGTAATCTGTCTTTGCTCTTTTTGTGTAGTTTTCGAGTTGTTGGATTGTAACCTCTACGAAGTCCTTGTTGGCAAGACCTCTTCCCCCTTCCTTTCTTGATACATATAGTCTATCTCTCTCGTCTCTAGAGTGTAGGGCCTTGTGCATGGTCATTAATTATCAAGTCTTTGGTCAATCTGTCTGAGTTCTTCTTTTGTCCATTTTAAGAATGGACCAGAGTATCTTATAACGAGGACGACCCAGGTATTTATTCCTTTGATGCTGTTAAGCTTAGTTTCTGAGAGCTTTCTTATTCTTCTGAGGTATACTTTTTAAAACTTTTTCTTTCATCTCTGTGTACTTGATATTGTCTGCTTCTAAAATTCCTAAGTATTTGTAACTTTCATTTTCATCAAGTGATTTTATAGTGTCCTCTAGCATATGCTAAAAAGGGTTTGGGGTTGCCATAAGAGCAATAGGGTTAGAATAATCATATAGTTGTTAGGGCTTGCTGTGACCTGCCAATTAATCGGAGGGGTCTCTCCGACCGTCCGGATAAACTAAGGACCAAAGTGGAGTGTTGAATGTCATGGGCTGCTCAGCCAACAGGGTTCCCTCCTTAAGTATCACTTGTTGCCACCCACGGCCAACAGGTGGCCATATTGGAGGAGGGTCTTACCTCTCTGAAAATGTGTAGTCGGTGTATTCTAAAGCCCCAGCCGACACAGGACTACCATTGCCAGGACTACTATTGCCGCTTGTTTAAATTCATTTGCTTCCCACAAGTGACAGTTTAAAATGTGGGAAGTATATTTGCCGCACTCTGTATTATTTAATAATCAAGTGGTTGATTCACAACTTAATTGGCTCGGATTTGAATCTTTTACGGTATAGATTGACGCAGCGGGAAGTTTGTTCCCCTATTTAAAGGAAACGGCCTCAGAGAATATTCGATGGTTGAAATTCTGAACAGGAAAAACGAAACGGAATGAGAAATAAAACAAACAACAAAAAACAAAACGAAAAAAAAAAAAAAAAAAAGAAAAAAGAAAGAAGAAAGAAAAACCTTAAAGAAAAAAAAAAAAGAAGCTGCTCTTTTTTTCATTTTTAGCTGTAATTCACGAAGATTATTTATAGAATATGTCTCGTCTCGTGTTGAGATTCAGGTTTTTGATGAAACTGAGACAAATTTTACCTTTTTTTGAAATACCAGCTTATCGGCTTCATTTACTTATATTCATAAGTGCTAGATGTGGAAGTTCGTAGTGTAATGGTTAGAGTCGCAGGAAATGGACTCGTCGACCCGAATTCAAATTCTGGACGAAGCTGTTTGCATTGCACATAGTGCTAATTGTGAAGAGTATGCATCCAACTAGACTCTCTTCAGGTATCTGTAAATTCTAGAGTAGACTCGGATCTTTAAATTTGCTTAGGCAAACAGTTTAAGTGATTAAGAAAGTGACTTTGTGTTATATCCTGCTCGTGCAGATGAGTTGGTATATATATTGGTATATATATAAGGTGTGTCAAAGAAGTATCGCGAGTTTTTGTACTTTCTGACACACCTTGAATTCTGAAAAAAAAAATGTTTTATTCATTGTTCATTTCTCTCTTGGTAAATACAGCTTCAAACCCGGCACTTTTATGACACACCTTGTATTGTGAAAAAAATTAACGTTCCATTCATTGTTCATTTCTATCTTGGTAAATATAGCTTCAATCTCGATATTTTTATGACACACCTGGTAAATTCAGAATTGCATAGGAGTGGGTAAGTCGATTAAATTTTCTGTTTGCTTTCAGATTTAGAAACCCTAATTCAAGAAAATTGAGGCTGGCATTTTTGTAAATGTCTTGAGTCTGTTTATTCGTGATTTTATTGAAAATGTACTATTTCACTATACACCGAGAACCCAATATTTCTGAGTATTATTTGACTATACACCGTCAGCCCAATATATTGGACTGGGTGCTATTTCACTATACACCAAGAAGCCAATATTTCTGAATATTATTTGACTATACATCGAGAGCCCAATATATTGGACTGAGTGCTATTTTGCTATAAACCGTAAGCCAAATACTCCAGTTCAACGCTATTTTACTATAGACCGTAAGCCCATTATTTTACAATGTGCGTTATTATATTATATACCGTAAGCCCAATTTTTCGAACTGAGGGATATTACATTAAAAGCTTTCTGTTAATAAAATGATGGATTTAGTTTAACAAAGATGTCTGTGGCTTGGAGCAAAGTTTGAATGTGATTTGTTTTTCGATTTTTTGTGAATTTTCTGAGTTCAAGTAAAGGATATCGAAAAGGCCAAAGAGTTAAGAGCAAAACAAAGTCGTAAAAGTGGCTGCAACAAATACAGACATAATCATTGTCACATTTTTAAAGACCAAGTGTTTTGAAATAGAGAAGATAGATTCTACAGAAGAATAAGGAGATAAAAATCCAGTTTAGCTCAGTCGATAGAGCGTCCTATTAGGAACCACAAGGTTTCGGGTTCGATACCGGCCTTCGCCAATTCAGCGTATGAGTAGCACAGGGAACTGTGCCGTAAAGTGAGGAGCTGATGGTAGGTGAGGTGCTTCGTCTCAGACACCCAAATCAATCTCCTTGGCCTAGCGCTAGTGAAAAGGGGCTAGACCCCCTCGCCACCCCGATGACTTTACTTACTTATTGTTTTGTTATATCTTTACCTTTAATTAATAATTTTGTAAACATTTTAGAATGTGTTCGAATTATAACCGTTATTGTGGTAGGAAATGGATTCGGCTATCCGAGTTCAGATCCTGAACGAGGCTGTTTGCATTTAACACAGTGCTGATACTCTTGGGAAAGGTAAGAATCTAACTATTCTTCGACCCTCTATAGATAAATAGTAGAGCAGACTGGAGCTCTTTAACCTTGGTATAGCAACGGGACTTGGAAAAGGAAAACTGAACTCAAACTTGTTGTAGACCTGGATAGGGATGGGCTCCACCAGATCTATTCCTGCCCAGGACACACTATACGGGGTGTGCCCTCATCAGTAAACTTGGTTACGAGACCAGAGAGAGAGAGAGAGAGATAGGGGAGAGGGGGAGAGAATGAAAAAGTAAGGGAGAAAGAGGGTGAGAGAAAGAAAGAGAGGGGAGGGAGGGAGAGAGAGAAAGAAAGAGAGAGGAGAAATAGAGAGAGAGAGAGAGAGAGAGAGAGAGAGAGAGAGAGAGAGAGAGAGAGAGAGAGAGAGATTTAATGGCATATCAACTTTCGAATGTTATCTAATGCAAAATCAATCCATGTAGAAGAACAGTAGCGGCACAATTTAACCCCTAGCAAGGGATGTGAGGATTTATGCCTTTCTCAAGGTTATTAGTCTGAAAGTCAGATAATAACGCGACTGGAATTCAAACACGCTTACTGCTATGTCGCTGTGCAGCACATTATCCATTACATCAAGGGGGGGGTCCCCATAGAGAGAGAGAGAGAGAGAGAGAGAGAGAGAGAGAGAGAGAGAGAGAGAGAGAGAGAGAGAGAGAGAGGCCTTTACTTATAGTGGTCAAATGACCTTGCTTGGGTTTGGCTTGGAGGTTTTGTGAGATTGGATCCGACACTTTTCCATGTACAGTCTTGTGCCACAAGCAAATAATAACAAATATTACGAATTCCATGATTACACACACAGACACACACTGACACACACACACACACACACACATATATATATATATATATAATGAGTATATTCTGTATATAACACCCAAACAAGGTCATTTGGCCACTATAGGAAAAGTATATCTCTCTC
>CM042147.1:18533648-18541148 GCA_023376005.1 Doryteuthis pealeii | reverse complement strand
GTAACGCTTATCATCAGAGGAAATGGAATCGGCGACCTAGGTTCAAATTCTGGACGTTCCACATAGCACTAATGCTCTTGAAAAAAGCATGACCCCGTCGTTTTTCTCTTTCACAGCTATGAATAAATAGTTGGGTAGAGTGAGTTTTTGTTTGGACTCCATAAGATAACCGGTCTATCTTTGAATTCAAACCAACTTTACTCAGCTTAAAAATTCACCTTCTCACACACCTCTTGTAGCCGAGGGGTTGGGTAAATACATATATATATATAAACACACACATACACACACAATAATATATATATATATATATATATATATATATATATATATATATATATAAGTTAAGTAAACAAACAAATGTGTTTATTTTATATGGTTTAAGCCGACAATTTTGGAGGATATGTGCTTAATTGAAGTCATACCTAATTTTGAAAATTAATTAGTTAATAATTAATGAATTTAGGCGGGCATATATGTTTCAAATGTAAGCTAAATAAATCGAGAAAATGTCAATCCCTGAATGTACATTTCGACCTATATATATATATTATAATATATATATATATATATATATATATATATAAATATATATATATATATATATATATATTATATATATATATATAACAGCTCTATCAGTGATATTAACTTCACTTTATGCTGAGCTTGTGATAACCATATACTATTACACTACATTTATATATATGTATCTATTTATTATATCTATTAATCTATGTTGTGTCTATCTATACACGAACGTGTGTGCGTGTATGTGCGTGTGTCTGTAGTGGATCTGATTAATAACGAATTAAAACAGCAACACACGTCATGGGACGCACATTGTTTAAAATGAAACCCTGGAACAACACTCAAAGAATTGTCCTGACACTAAATACACATGTAAATCTTTAGTAAAAAGTCTATCAGCTGAGATATTCCAATTGTGAAGAACCTATCATATTTGACAACTTCAAATGACATTTCGGAAGGAGATTGTTAGAGTTTTGTGTTTTTGTTCTTACAGAAAATATAAATTTGTAGAAATAGTCACGCAACAAGATTTGTTTACAAAATCTTTGTTACATCAACATGACAGCAGATTTATGCAACACAGGATTTTATAAGAATAAAAATACAGTGGAAATTTATACAAACTTGTATAAATTCATATGATCAGATTGAATACATACACATGAATAGACAGTAAACATAAAGTAGCCATTTTTACACACAGACAGACAGCAATACAGGCACACACACACACACACACACACACACACACACACATATATATATATATATATATATATATATATATATTATATATATATATTGTAATAACATAGGTGCTATATTTCTAAGTAGAGAGTGCTCAATATCATTAATAGAGCGTACATATTGAGTTATATATATATATATATAATATATATATATATATATTATATATATATATATTATATGAAAAATGAATGGAAGTGAATCCGACAGTGTGAAATAAATATTTAGAAAAAACAAACACATGATGTTAAATTCGCTGAACAGAATTCATATATATATATATATTATAGTATCCAATTGCCGCTTTAACTTTCCGTCGTAGTGGCATCAGTAAATAATCCAAAAGTGCTCAATAATTAAAAACACAGAGCAATTACTACTAATATTATTATTAGAGTAAAAATAAAGGGTCTTTTTCACTAATATAATATATTAATATATATATAATATAATATATATATATATATATATATATATATATATATATATATATAGAGAGAGAGAGAGAGAGAATAGATATCATGAACGAGTTTTTTATTGTTTGTACATATTCAATTGCATGGAAACTAATCTGCTACCACATTGGTTTCATGCTCTTTAAAACTTGCTTGTTTAAACAGAGCAATCTTCAGGCAGTGAATGATTTAGAAAAAGAGAAAAAATATAAAATGGATTATGCGTTGGTGATTTGAAATTGTGTAATTGTAAGCAGGATTCATTTGGCCATTTACATATGTGATGTGTAAGTGCGGATGTGTCTGTTCCGTGCATACACGTCCTTATGTTTGAATTCACGCACATAGAAACACACGTAAAAATCGCCGCGCCGCACTCACACATACATATATATATATATATCTCACCAGCTGCTCGCGAAAGCGTAATGCAATTCACACAACATTTCCATAACACGCTCTGTTTAAAAACATCTTTCCGTCGTTATTCAGTTGTATATTTGATTATACGATACATTTGATATATTCCTTAGGACCTCTCATCAGTGAGGGGGAGGCCGTGTGCAGTTAAAACCGTTGAGAGGAAGGCCCCGAAACGGTGCACATTCTCACCTGATGATCCCTAAACCAAATACATATCAATAACCAACAAAATAAAATAATCATGGAATTAACTTCTCGTCGGTTTTGCTTTTGGAACGAGAAGCATTCTACAACCCGCTCGCTTTATGGTGAGTTTCCGTTAATTATAAGTTACTTTCTTTTTCTACGCGTATAAATCTTTTGTGTGTGATATTGTTGCATACCCTCTTCATTACTTTTTTACTTACTTCTTTCTTACTCTATTCTTCTAACCGTCTTTGGAATCTTATAACATCTTATCTTGGTCTGGAATCTTCTAAGGTCTGGACTTTCTTGGGGACTTCGGGTCTGGTTTTCTATTGGGGATTTATCTTTATCAGAAGCCCTGTGTCATTGTTAGTTTTTAGATAATAAACACAAGACTTCGATTTACTTGATCTTATTTTATTTTTAAATCCCCAGCCAGACAATCTGCGCAGATGAGAACGGCGGCGCGTAACACGCGACGTACAACCTACGAGCTCGGCTCCTACCTTCTAACTGACTGAAACTTACTTACTATCTAAACCGGAAGAGAGGGTCCTCCCTACCGGTTCTGACGGCTATCCCCGGAAGATAGGGTTAGGACTGAGGTCAAGCTTGTCACCCAATCTTCAAGGCCGTCAGCTGCACTTAAAACGCCATCTTGTTTTCTACACTATTGCACATAAATATTAGGTATCTAATAATTATGTAACAATATGCACATTTGCTAACGTTTAAGATTTTGTGTGATTATAAGTATCAAAAAACAAAAGCGACATCTCCACCATCGATGGCAAACTCCTAAACTCGGTAGAACAATTTAGATACTTAGGCAGTAACATCTCCTCCACAGAAAATGACGTTAATGCACGCATAGGAAAGGCATGGGCCGCTATAAATAAATTATCGGTCATATGGAAATCCAATCTCACAGACAAGTTAAAGAGACAGTTCTTCCAGGCCGTTGTCGTATCAGTACTGCTGTATGGCTGCACCACCTGGACCCTAACGAAGCGACTAGAGAATAAGCTGGATGGGAGCTGCATAAGAATGCTACGGTGATCATGAACAAGACGTGGAAACAGCACCCCACGAGAAAGCAGCTGTACGGCCACCTGCCACATATCACCCAAACCATCCGAGTAATACGGACAAGACACGCGGGACACTGCTGGAGAAGCAAGGACGAACTCCTCAGCGACGTCCTCCTGTGGAAGCCAGCACATGGGCACGCCAGTGTGGGCCGACCAGCAAAGACGTACATTGATCAGCTCTGCGCGGATACAGGATGCTGCATAGAGGACCTCCCGAGAATGATGAACGATAAGGACGGATGGAGAGAGACTGCCATGGATATCCGTGCTAACAGCGCGACATGATGATGATGATGATGATGATATATATATATATAGAGAGAGAGAGAGAGAGAGAGAGAGAAAGAGAGAGAGAGAGAGAGAGAGAGAGAGAGAGAGAGAGAGAGAGAGAGAGAGAGAGAGAGAGAGAGAGAGAGAGAGAGAGAGAGAGAGAGAGAGAGAGAGAGAGAGAGAGAGAGAGAGAGAGAGAGAGAGAGAGAGAGTATTAAATATCAGAATTGAGCATGAAAATGAAAAATTGAATACGTAAAAAGTGTGAATAAAACAAAATTTCTTCGGCATAAGATAATCCAACAAGGGTTGACATGCCGTAAAAACCAAACAACCTACCAAAATCTTCAAGATGCCGCACATTCCTACACAAAAATCTAGAAATTTCCGAGTTCCGATTCCGAGTTTGACGTGATCCACTTCAATCTGAATACGAAAGATGACGCTAAATTTTCCACAAATTATTGGAATAAAATGTTTGCCTTTCGGTCAAAAGCGAACACCCCCTCCCCCTCCTCTCCCTCCTCTTTGTAAGGTGATGTGTTCCCCTTGCAGACAAAAACATTTCCTTGGAAAATTCTCCTTTCCAATCAAAGTAACATGAAATCAAGTCCGAGGTTAAGTTTTTCCGGAGGGAATGAATATAAAATTTCTGTCTCATCTCTTTTGAGTTCTGTAAAACCAGACGGCAATTATTTTCCGAGATTTGCCATATTGGAAGAAAAATCTTTTGTCACGACTGGACAAAACATTTTAGGTGTGTTGTGATTTTGAAAAATGGTCTGTCAATTTCATTGTAGAATGGCTGAACAGAGATATTGTTTCTTCAGTAACTCTTCAGAGAAATAATAATAATAACAATAATAATCTGTTAATAATGGAGATTAGGTCTCTATTTGTCTGTAACCGAAACTACATCACTGCTTACGTCACATTACACAAAATCGTCAAAAGATAGAATGAATAGACTCAAAATTTGAGCATGCAACCTTAGACGATTCTCATTGTTTTTTTAAAACAAGTTTTAATAAATAGATGCCCGGTAATATATATTTATATATAACCGTAGATAATTTATAGAATATTGTTTTATTTCAATATGTATTTAAAGTTATCAGAACTAAGTGTTCATTTCACTAGATTTATTTTATTTATTTATTATTTTACTGATTTAATAAATTTCATGATTTTACTTAGTTATGGTACAAACTTGCTGATACTGAATTCTTAACTCCCGCCCATCGGGCAATATCTTTCAAAAATTAATTTTTACACCATTCGGAGGGTGTTTTTTTTTATAATAATAATAATAATAATAATTCTTGAAATGGACAAGGAAGGAACTCCTACAGATGGACCAAAAGACAAGGAAACTGATGAGAAATCACAAAACATTAGACCCGAGATATGTCATTGACAGACCATATATGTCAAGAAAAGAAGGAGAAAGAGATTTCGTCAACACTGAACGCGGCGAAGAAAGCGATAATTTAAGGATTCGAAGAATACTAAAAAAATGTAAAAAAGCAAAAAAAATGAATCGGTGAACTAGTGGGAACATAGATGGCATATGAACAAACCAGAACCTGTCCTATAATATGATACACTTAAAATTCTCTGGGATTTTGAGATACAAACGGCTCCCCCAATCCAGACCAGACGACCTCGCCTAGAGTTAATAAATAAAAAAAAAGTATTTGTAACCTGATGAGTTTAGCCGTTCAAGTAAACTGCCGATTGAAAATATAAGAAAATGAAATTATAGATCTATATACTTACATATTGCCAAAGAACAAAATGGTATATGTGTTGCATACCGGGGTCTTGAGGATGAATAGTCCATGACCTGCAACACTCCACTTAGACCGTTACTTAGGCTAGACGGGCGGTCGAAGAGGCCCCGCCCGATCAATCGGATGGTCACGTCAAGCCCTAGCACCTATATGATTGCCCCAACCCGATTGCCCTTATGGTAAGCCCCAATACTTTTTATCATATGGGTGCTAGAAGGCGGTACTGAGGGTCTACATGTCCAGGGAATTACGTTAAACTCTATCTGATGGTGAGGTTCCAGTTTTG
This sequence comes from Doryteuthis pealeii, assembly GCA_023376005.1. Lineage (NCBI taxonomy): Eukaryota > Metazoa > Mollusca > Cephalopoda > Myopsida > Loliginidae > Doryteuthis > Doryteuthis pealeii. Next base: position 18,535,363 of record CM042147.1, on the reverse strand, counting down.
GAGGTTTGGGGAATGTGGAGCACTTCTTCATCCCCATTGCTCCTTGGTCCACTCTGACCCGGAGTGGTAGTACCTGTTAAGGTCCCATCTATGGTTAAATAGAAAAATGTACTTATAAAAAAAATTGTATTATCCATTAAGAATGATTTATTTCAAAACTTAATCGGCATTAAATGACCCACTGACGTAAAACAAACCAAACCAAACCAAACGATTTTTAACTATTTTTTCGTCAGTACAAATGCAATAGGTCACAACAACAACAACACAACAACAACACACACACACCACACACACACACACACACACACATATATATATATATATATATATATATATATATATTATAAAAAAGAAGGTTCGCAAAATGTATTATGTTCTCAGAAAATTAAAAAAAATTCTTTTTATCTTACATATGCGACACGTGTTTCTGATCTGTTGTCTTCTTCAGGCATTGAATTATTATTTTGGCAGAATATGTCCGATATTTGATAGGTTGTGTGTGTTTCTGCAACTTTTCTATTATAATGGCTGTGTAATAACATGCGATTTGTGCGTGACCTGCGTGCGACTTGCTCGCAAAAATTGTGAAAAAATGATGTAACGTTCCACAATCTTTGCGTAAGTCGCACGCATATATATATATATATATATATATATATATATGAGTAAGAAAAGGTGGAATGAAAACATCACACAATGCTGTTAAAGAAGATGACAAAAGATATACATATGAGACATGACCGACATATATATGGCGCGAATGCCCACGTTGGTGAATATTGTAACGTCTTTCGTTTTTTTTTTTTTGCAGTATTAAGGTTTTTTGTTTTGTAAACTGATTTGACTTTCCTCTCCGACCCAAACAACTACGGGAGTGAATGAGCTCTGATGATATTTTTGTAAAATCGAAATATTGATCAGTATCAGCTATGATTATATTATAAATTGTTTTCTTCTTTAACAGCATTGTGTGATGTTTTCATTCCACCTTTTCTTACTCATATTGTCGGATTCATTTCCTTTCTTTTATATATATATATATATATATATATATATATATATATATATATATATATATATATATATATGTATGGAAATAAGGTGAGGAAATTAATCCAACAGTATGTGGAGAAAATTTTGAAAAAACAAACACTGGATGTTATGATGGATGGAAAATCTATAGTCGATAATCGAGTATTTCGGTTTTACAGGGAAACCTTCTTCAGGACTAAGAATTTGTTTGGATAGAAGATGAAGGATGTTTTGTATGCGTTGAATTAGAAAAATGTGTAGAAAAAGGTTATTTACGGTTATTTACGGTTAGTTGCGTTGGGTTTGTGGTTGAAAGTTTCAGAAAAAAAATTACAAAGTGAATTAATGATTAAAAGGCGTATCTTAGTAAAATGTCTGTTTCATATTTAAAGATAGAAAATTGAAGCGTAAAAATGTGCACATCGGATTAAAGTAGATAAAAGTGCAATGAAATTGTGAAAACTGATTGTTTTCCCGACGTCAGAAAGGCGTCAGCTTCGTGTTAAATTATTGTTTGTCGCCATAAATTACATAGAAGTCATAAAAACGAACAATGAACCCATTCGAGGCTTCCATATAATTTGATGTTTCTAAGATAAATATTGAAGGAGAAAAAATTGGCAAGGGTTTTGTCGGACGAAGAAAAACTTGTGTCTAAAAATAATTTTTTATCATTTTCA
>CM042147.1:18511148-18528648 GCA_023376005.1 Doryteuthis pealeii | reverse complement strand
ATCCAACAAATCAATCAACCAACAAAGTGACGTCTAAGTCTCGCTGAAAGCTCCTGTTCTCGCGAGATCAACGAAGTTAAGCAGCGATGAGACTGTTTAATAATTTATTCGGGTGACCACTTAATCAACCCGAATATCAAAATGACTTGATCCAGCATTAAATAACCCGAAAATGGTTGGTATGCCGTAAAACAAAACCCAACCAACCAACCTTTCTAGAAAGTTACGGTCAAGTCAAGCTGGAAACTTTGAAGTTAAGCAGCGATGAGTTAAATATTTAATTGGGTGACCACTGAAGTAACAGTAGGTACTGGTTGATATGCTGTAAAACAAAACAACCAACCAAGTCTCTGTAGAAGTTATCCCCCAGATATCATAGAAACAAGACAATACTCACCGTAGCAGTGGGATTCTAACTACCGTCGAGTTAGCAGACAAGAACAACATGCAAGCTGTAACTTAAATACAGTCATTGCATGCTGCTGGCATAGGGCTGAAGAGTGGGTACATATCCATATCTTTACCCACCCTGAAAACCATCAGCCAATCAAAACCCAGGAAGTGAACTTGCCAGAGTTCATAATGGAATAACCCAAAGCTGTATATAAACCATCTACCAACACTCTAGGGTAGTTATGCACACAACTTGTAACAGACCTGAATACTTGACACAAAAATCCAACAGTCTCACTCGCTGAAAGCACCGGTTCACGCGAGATCACAGAAGTTAAGCAGCGAAAACCACCAATCACAATTATTTTTTTGAAAAATGTCTTTCATCTTAGAAAAAGGAGGATTAGTTTATGACTAGATTAAAATGGAAACAATATCCCCCAATTTATGATCAGATCCGTTTTTTTTTTCTTGTTTCTTAAATAAAGATTCCCTACAATTATAGCGATTATTGCTGTTCTCAGTCGGTAGAGCGTTCGGCTAGAAACCACAAGGTTCCTAGTTCGATTCCGGTCCTCGCCAACTCAGCGTTATGAGTAGCACAGGGATATGTGCGGTAAAGTAAGGAGCTGATGGTAGATGTGGCGCTCCACCTCAGATGCAAAAACAATCTCCTTGGTCTAGCGCTAGTGAAAAGGGGATAGACTCCCTCGCTGATGGGCTGATACCGACATTAGGCCGCCTCGACGACTTTACTTTTTTTTTTACTGTAACCATAACATTTCGACCGGTCAAGTCAAGCTGAAAACATCAGTTCCAGCTAGATCCCCGAAGTTAAGCAGCGATAAGTCTATTAAATATTTTATTTTTGTTGTCAACTTTCCGATCATTGAGGACGATGGCGTAGTGTCCAAAAAAAAATATCTGCATCTACGCAAGTGGCTGAGCTGGCCACTCCTTGAGGGACAGTCTTTGGTGCACTGACTGCACAGAAACAGTGACGCTTGCTGGGGTTATTTTCTCTCCTTTCTAATCGTTCTCTTTGTAGTGGAGGCTTCTCTCCTCCCCGCCTCACTCATCTTTGTGCCGACATTAACATTGAGGCGCCAGGCCGCACGATTTTCTGCATCTCCCTCCCACGTGTTTGTGTCAATGTGGCATATCTCATATCTCTCCCGCAGACAACTTTGAAGCGGAGGTGGGGGGTCTATCAACCGATCGGGAGTCTTTTAATAATTCGCCACACAAAAGGACATTCTGGATGTGACCATTTTCCACATGGTTAAATATTTAATTGGATAAATCCTTAAGTAACAGCAGGTACTGTAAGTAAGTCCTTCGTTTATCAAAATCTTCTTGATTCAACATTAAATGACCACAAACAGCATTGATATGCTGTAAAGCAAAATAGCCAAAATTTTAGGTTACAGCCAAGTCACGTTGAAAGCACCCGTGCCCGCTAGTTCATCGAAGTTAAGCAGTGATGAGTCTGTTTAATACTTAATTGGGGGACCAATTAGGCAACAGTTGATACTTTTTAGTTTATATTTTTTGAAAACTAATTATCAACTTGAAAAAAATTGTGCCATGCTTTCAGCTGATGAAGTTCATTTTTCAGATGAAAATTAAGAAAATTGAAAAAACATCTTACAAAAAAAAAAAAGGTGAAAATTATCCAGATTGATTTGTTTATGAATTTTATAATTACGACCAAACATCAAAGGAAATAACCAAAAAAAACTTTTGATATTTTCCCACTAAATATATATTACGGTTAAATCACACTAAAAGCACAAGTTCTCGTTAGATTACTAAAGTTAAACGGTGACGAATCTGTTGAATACTTAATTGGATGTCCACTTAAGCAAAAGTAGGTAGTGTAAGCAACCAGAGTTTTTTGTTTATCAAAATGAATTAATTCGGTATTAAATGACCCTAAAAGGGTTGATATGCCGTAAAACACCCAACAATAATGTTTTGTAAAATAGTTTTAATCTTAGAAAAAAGAGAATGGCCAAATAATGGGGGATCAGTTTATGAATAGGTAGAGAATTTTCACGTTCTTTTTTTTTTCTTTCTTTTGTTTAGCTTTTGTTATATACCCGACCCCTGAACATTAATGGGTATGTCCCAATCCTCATAAATACGGGATTATTATGCTGACTGAGTAGTCTTATACCACTAGCAGTGGCTTACCTTTCTCACGCCGCTGGGAAGTAATTGTATTTTGTTAATGTTATAAAAATTCAATTTCATTTCCAACCTCCGTTTATTCATTTCTCCTTTAATAACCTTTGTAAGGTTACAAACGTTTTAAAAGTAAATAAAATTAAGACGTGAAACATTGGTCTTTCATAGCTAAACAACCTGTCTCCTTAAACTATGCCTTAAACAAAGTACATTAGATTATTTAAATTAATCATATATTTCCCAGTACATGCAGAGGAAAATATTTTAGTATAACCAAATGTTGAGTAAAAAATGGAATAACCCCATGTTGAGGATAATCTATGGATTAAGCCTTGAGGGGAAAAAATGGAATAAACCAACGTTTATTAAGAATTACTATTAGGCTGATTGTATTTCACATAGCTCTAATACCCTTGGGAAAGGTATGCATTTAACTATTCTCCCTTCAGCTATGGGTAAATAATAGGGCAGACTGGGTTCTTTAATCTTCGTTAATCACCAGTTTACAAGATTGAAACCTCGGAATTCAAACTTGGCAAACTCCGCTTAATAAATTGACCTTGTGTCGCATCCTGCTTATTCGGAGGGGATAGGTAAAACACACACACACACACACACACACACACACACACACACACACACACACATATATATATATATATATATATATATATATATATATATATATATATATTATTTACCACTGATTGATCTAGAAATATGTATACCTTTTTGTATATTTAGATATATATTTTTGCATAGATACATAAAACATATAATTCTCTATTCGAATGTCTGTCCCTCTTCCTCATACTCTATGTTTCGATCTATCTATCTATCTATCTATCTATCTATCTCAGTCTGTTTTATCTATCCATCTATTGATCTATATATCTAACATTCTATCACAGTTTGTTTCTCTCTCTTCTCTCTCTCTCTCTCTCTCTCTCTCTCTCTCTGTATATATATATATATATATATATATATATTGTGTTGAAATAAATGAGAATTTATAAGGTATTGTTTGAAGTGTGGGAATTCTAAAAGATCTAAAAAAAAAACTTTTTAAAAAATTAAAAAAATAACTTCCACTAAAAGGAGTCGGATAGTCTCATAGAAAAAACAAACAAACATTTGCAATTCATATTTTATGCCAAGAAAATATCCCTCCCTCCTCCTCCTCTCCATCCCCCAACAAACTGTCTCGGAAACTTTGAAAAGTGGAAATTTTAACTTTTTACTCAAATTTGGAATTTTCTTAATTTCCACAAAACCATCTGCTTTCATTTTATTTATTTATTTATTTTTGTTTCGTCTGAAGCGAAAAGAAAGAAAATTCGTTGCTGGAAGGTTATATACTGATTTTCTTTTTTCGACTCAAAAAAGAGACAATCAAACTTAAACGGGTGGCGTCTCTTTTTAAAGAAATTAGGAATGCACGGTTAATATTTTTACATACAAGTTCAACCAGAATCAAAATTAAAGAAAAAGAAAGAATCAACAGGTGGTAGTAGTGGTAGTGGTAGTAGTAGTAGTAGTTGTAGTAGTAGTAACAATAATAATAATAATGATAAACGCGTAAAATTATCTGGGACTTTGAGATTAAGACGGATTGCCTGATCCCAGCCAGAAGACCAGAGCGAGTAGAAGAAAAAGAAAGAAAAAAGAGAACTTGTCAACTGGTAGATTTTACAGTTCCAGCAGATCACAGGGCGAAGATCAAAGAAAACGAAAAGATAGACAAATACCTGGACCTTGCTAGAGAATTGAAAAAACTGGAATATGTGGGTCAAAGTCATTGGGGCACTTAAGACCATCCAGAAATCAACATTGTTGGAATCAGCTAGAATACACAGGGGAATCCTAGAGACCTGAGGAGACTTGTTGTCACTAAAACTCCAGTGAAAGACCATCAGCTAATGCTGGTGTGAAAAATAATAATAATAACAATAGATAAATAAATAGAAATTGCTAGGTTTTCCGCACAGTATCCAGTCAGCTAATGTGGCGAAATTGAAGGGTAGAGCTGTGGATGAGCGGATTCCCAGCCTCCACAAACAAAGCGCGTTAGGATATGTTTGGCCTGTGCGAAGGGGAGGAGTGAGGCGAGTGGCCACGAATATTTGAACTCGCTACCTCCTCGTAGCTGAAATGCTGTTGGCAGGAACCCGGATGAGACCAGTCGGAATTTGCATAAAGCGTGGTCGAGCGATTATAAAAAACGAGAGAGAGAGAGAGAGAGAGAGAGAGAGAGAGAGAGAGAGAGAGAGAGAGAGAGAAAGAAAGAAAAAAGCAAGTTTGTCAGACGAGAAGTGGAATTCGATGACTGCTGTGTTTGGGGTGTGAGGAAGTGAGAGTAACGTGAGAGACCATGCTGACGAGAAAGAATTACATAACCGATTTGCAAGAGCTAATTAGACGAAATGTTTAAAAGAGGTAGATATAGTATTTGCTTACATTGGTGTGTCCATGCGTAGGTGTCCACTGGTAAATGTCACTTATCTGATCCAGCAGTGTCCATCATGTCTTGTTCGTCTTACTTAAGAATATTTCGTGCTATAGGAAAATGAAACACTAACCATCATTTTTAAAACATCCCGTGTTAAAGTTTGTTTTGCTTATTTTACGTCATATCAACCCTTTTGGGGTCATTTAATGCCGAGACAAGTCATTTGATGAACGTTCCTATATTTCAAATTCTTGATATCTTCAAATATTTTAATTTACTTCATTTGGTTTAGTTTGGTTTGGTTTGTTTAATGGTATAATAACCCTGTGGGTTATTTAATTCTAAAAACTATTAGAGTGTGAGATGAAAGTTGATACTCAAGTTTTCTTTATTGGTGTAATTTTTGTAGATTTATTCCGTGGTTGTATTTTTACATACTAGCAAAAATTGAAACTGAGTTTGAATCTTACTGGGAACCCCATCCCACTGGCATTGTGCCTCACTTAGCAAAATTTAATAAATGACTTACCTATTTCTTAAAAAGTCTTTGTGTCTCTTTTGCTTTGAGTAACATTGAATAATGATTCATAATTTTCGATATTTTTTTCATTTCTCCCAAGAAGGATAAAATGTCATCCATGTTAGTATTCTCAAACAGTTCCCTCATATTATTTGCGTTGAAATATTTCTTTCTGATTGGAGTGAAAACCCGACACTCCACGAGGAAATGTTTGACAGTGTAGGGTGTTTGGCATGTCCTGTACCGTGGTTGATTCTCCTACTTTAACAGAAAAGTGTATGTAAGTCTTGTATGGCCAATGCGCAGCCGAGCCAGCATTACTTCATCCTCTCGGATGGCCCGTATTAAATTTTCTGGCAAAATTTAACAAATATTCACATTTTTCATTTTTGAATAAAAAATCACTTGCAGTTTAGATGACACATTTGTGTCAATATTCCCATATTCGCCGAAGAACCCACCCACTCCGATCAATCTGCTTGTTATGTTAAGCCCTAGCACCTATATGATTGTTCCAACCCAATGTTTTTCTATTATTGATTTCTAAGAAGGCACGAGCAGGATACGACACAAGGTCAATTTCTTAAGCCAGGTTTGAATTCAGAGTTTTCCTTCTCCTAGACTGGTTACCTAGCCATGGTTTGCTATTTACCCATAGCTGGAGGGAGAGTAGGATTCATACCTTTCCCAAGGATATTAGCGCTAAGTGAAATGCAAGAAACTATTATAAGTCTTAAAATCTTAAATGATGTGGGGATTTTAGTCTGTAACTATTTCACACAAAGGGCCCATTTTGATCAATATTTTAGCTGAATTTAATTGTTTAAAATGTATTAAAAATAAATTACATATGTAATATCATTTTGCTTTTTTTTTTTCTTTATTGATTCTCATTATAGTATAATGAGCATCAATTAAAAAAAAGCAAAAAAAGCAAAATGATATTACATATGTAATTTTTATTTACGTTAAAAAGTATGATGATTATACTTTTCAAATTAAACAAAAACTTGACCTTAAATAATCAATTTAATTTTAATTTGTTTTTAAAATGAAAATGAGTACACAAATTGGTGTTACATATTAATTGGATCCCTATTACTTTTTAAGGTAGTATAGAGATCCTTATGGCAATCAGTACAGCTGATGGCCTTGAGAGTGAGTGACAATGCTTGACCTCACTCTCACCTTGCTTTCTGGGGATAGAATCGTGAGAAGGGAACCCCGATAGAAAGCCCGCTTCCGGTTTAAGGTGGGCAACTGAGTAAGTCAGTTGCAGTAGTTAGTTGCAGTTAGTCAGTTGCAGAGTTAGAAGCTAGCAAGATGTGACTCTCAGCGCGCAGTTGTCTGGTCCTGGGGTTCCGAAATAAAATAACATCAAAGTAAATCGAAGTCTTGTTGTTATTACTAAAAGCTAACAATGACACAAGGCTTCTGATAAGAAATGGTCCCCAGCAGAACCAGACACGGAATCCCCATACAAGAAGACCAGACGAGACCTGTAGAAGATATACCAGACCATTAGAAGATAGAAGAAGCAGATCCGGCCAGAAGAATAAAAGAGGTATATAACATTGGTTGTACCTATCAAATATGTACTGTGATGTGTTTTTTTGCTTTTTATCGACAAATTTAAGTAGATATTATACAATATGGGGATATTGTATAATATCTACTTAAATTTGTCTCCCCCCCCGCGATTTTTAACCCTTATATCAAACTTCCAACCCTTTTTATCATATTATCTAGAATACCTAAGAATAATGGGAATGAAGGGGTACTCCACCTACATGTATCAAAAGTGAAACCTCACCACCAGATGCAGTTTAGTGTCTTACCCAGTGAACCTCCTTTTGGTGGAGGGATCTTGCCCGCTGGAGGCATCTCACCCACTGGAGGGTATACATTCAGAGTATTTTCAGTCCCGCCAGCAGTGTGGTAATTTTTCTCAAAATTTCAGTTGATGTTACCTACAATTGACTTAGTGTGGTATAATTTTGTTGCGTGGGCATTTTGGGTGTAGGCCAACAATTCCCGGCGGGTGGTTGATTTCTTGTGTCAAAGATAAAAAGGACCATCGGGAAAGATTAGTGCTGGGTTCGAGCTTCAGTCCAAGCCGCAGGGTCTTAACAAGGTTATCTCTTCTTAATGCAACCGGATAATTTCTAAGTCTTCGTTTGTCCTTTCCGGATATTTTCTTTAATTACATCACCGGACAATTCACAGGAGAGACATAAATGAGATCTGGATAGAACTTCATTTGAGATTCCATAGAATCAAAATATCAGCTTTCAAAAGTAGCTGCATCACCCAAATAGATGCTGTGGCGTTTGCTTCGTTCAGTGCGCGAGAAGAGGTGAGAGATGTGGCAGGACAACTCGTGGATGCTTCACCATAACAATACACCTACACACACTGGATACTATTTCGTTTGAGATTTCATATAACCAAAATATTAGCTTTCAATTTGCATCACCCAAAATAATAAGGCGAGTTCTTTAATTGTACGACCGTTAACATCTTGCTTCCTGTTCATTTGAATAAAATTCATAGGTGTATATTATGTAGAAACTATGTACGAGGTATGTCAGAAAAGTTCCAGGTTGATCGCATTCGTCGATGTGAGGGACATCGTCCACTGCGAGTTTTTGCCATAGGGCCATACGATCAACCGCATGTCTACAAAGATACACTGCGGTGTTTGCTTCGTTCAGTGCGCGAGAAGAGGCGAGAAATGTGGCAGGAAACTTGTGGGTGCTTGACCATAACAACTGCCCTAAGTATCCGAGAGTTTCTGGCCAGAAGAACATCATTGAGCTTGTCCAATCTCCCTACTCGCCCGACCTGGCTCCATGTGATTTTTCCTTTTTCCCCCAAGCTCAAGGGAGTCATCAAGGTACCCGTTTTGAGGATGAGCACAACATTAAAAAGGCCGTGACGACAGACCTACTGAGAATCCAGAAGAATCCTTCCAGGAGTGCAATGCAAGCATAGCAGAGAAGGATTGGAAAGTGCATTACACTCCAGGAGGATTAGTTTCTAGGGGATAACTTGTGGTTTGTAGTTTGGATTTGAAACATTATCTGGTTTTGCTTATCCGACGGATTCATATTTCTTATGATTGTCGTCACCTCAGCGAAATAATGGAACATTCCATCTTTATTATAAAGAAAGAATAGTAGGAAAAAGGACATGCTACACAGAAAAATATAATAAGAAAGAAAGAGAGTAGGGGAAAGATAGAGAGAGGGGATGAGTTTTCTAACCTCAACCTTAAAAAAAACTTTGTATCAAACATACACACTGTTGATATAATATATTTCTACAAATCAAATTTTTTTGGTAATTCTTTCGATAGTTCGCAAAAAACTGCCCTCTAAACGATCTTTTTTTTTTACCATTATTTCTGGAATAATACAAATTAATCTTATCTTTTACGCTCTTGCTGTTTGTGAGCCGATTAGTCAATTTGTTCCAAAAATATATTACCCTCTTAACAAAAAATCCCCTCCCCACATGATTAATAGACTTGGCGTTTGAAATCTGTCTTGACAGTAAATTTCCAGTTCGAAGGAAATATTCATAAAAATGTCTATTATAATTAGAAGTTCCATTTATTATTTTGGAAATTTCGATTAGATCATTTCTCATTCTTTTTTTCTAGTAAAATACTTAATCCTAATTTCTCTAATCTCTTCCTATAACTTTAATCTTTTACTATTTTAGGATTATTTTGTCCCTCTTCCTTGTATGCCATCTATCTCATTATTACACTCCAATTTCCATTTCTAAACAATGGAGTCCAAACATGAATAAAATATTCTATGAGTTTTTGTTACCGTTTTATATATTAAAAATAGCGGCAAAATCATATGGATATAACACAGTATGATGATTTAATTATTACAATGTTTGGTATATATTTACTTAAGAGCTATTGCAAAATAGTTTAATATGCAATAATGTGTATAATAATAATCTCGATTTAATTCGCACTCACTCTTTTTTTCTTTCTTTCCTTCTTTTTATATATTCATTATGTTTAATTGAAACAGATTTCGCTGTCTTTCTCCTACTCTCTTTGTTATTATATTCTTCTATGTAGCATGTTATTTTTCTTCCCTTTCTTTCTTCATAATAAAAAAAAATATTATTTTTGTCCCTCTTCCTTGTATGCCCTGATATCTCACTATTACACCCCTTCTTTCTAATCAATGGAGTCCAAGCATGAATACAATATTCTATGAGTTTTTGCTAAAGATTTTTACATTAAAAAAAGGGGCTCCTCACGTGGAGTAATGATTGGCAAACAGACCATTGTTAGTGACTTCGAACTCATTGGGCGCCCCATACTTCTGGCTTTGTGCCACATCTAAACTAAGCTTAGTAAATAACTATGGGTATCATGTGATGTAATGGTTAGCAAGCTAGATTAGCAGACCATTGTTAGTGAATTTAATTCTCACTGGGCGTCCCATACTTCTGACCTTGTGATGCATCTAAGCTAAGCTTAGTAAATAACGCTATATTAGAAATAACAGCAAAACTATTACAAAGACCTCCTCAAGAGAAAAAGAGGTAAGAAAAGATTTGACACAAGAAAGATGAGGCTTTCTTCCAAAAGAACGCAGTTCCAAAATTAAAACATGGAGGCGACTCGATGATGATCTGAAATTGTTTTGACTCACGAGAGACTGAGAATTAAATGCAATTAGAGAAATAATGAAAACTGAAGACTATATCAAAATTCTGGATGAAAATCTACAACTACCAACCCAAAATCTTGATTTAGGTCGGTCATTTACATTCCCAAAATTCTTCAGAAAAAGACAGTTTTGCCATGGTCTTTAAAGAGTCTTGACTAAAATCCTATTGAAAAATATATGTCAAATATAAAATTTCGAATAAATCCTTGGTCACCAAAAAACTTCAGGAATGAGAATGCTGTAACCTTTGAAGAAATTCAAGAAAATCCCAGAAACTCATCTAAACGATAAAGATGAGAGGACTTGATATTGACGATTAATATCATCAAAAAATTTTTCATACTGTTTTTTCTATTTTGCACAATTCACCATTCATAGTTGTTGTATTTAACCTATTGCTCTGAAAATTGAGTTTTATGTTCATTTTTTGTGTCTATTAAAAAAAAAACAGGCGTCATGCGGACATTAGATTCTGAAGAATGCATAATGTCCAATTGGACACATGGCCTAGTGGATAAGGTAGTTAGTGTGACAGTTATCTCTGGGTTCCGGGTTCAATCCTGAGTAGAGGCAGTTAGAAAAATAATTAACACAACTCCTACCCCAGCTATGGTTAGCAGAATGAGAACAGGATACCCCCGTGGACTGAATAAAGGGTTAGGTTCAAAGTTCCGTGATGGCTTCCGATTACGACAAGAAGGTTCCCGAGTTCGAAAAGAAAGTTCCCGAGTTCGAAAAGAAAGTTCCCGAGTTCGAAAAGAAGGTTCCCGAGTCCGAGAAGGTTCCCGAGTCCGACAAGAAATACCTGAAGGAGGCCGGAGGGCATATCGGCCGAAACGTTGTACAAATAACAATGAAGATGGGGATGATAGTCCGATTAACGCAGATAATACTGATCCTCAAGCCTCATCTCAAACATTCAGAGAAATAGAATGCATAAACATTCGAAATTGAATAATTTCGTCATTCACTATATATATATATATATATATGTCTCTCTCTCTCTCTCTCTCTCTCTCTCTCTCTCTCTCTCTCTCTCTCTCTCTCTCTGGGTGAGTCCACCTCTGAAGATGTTTTAATCATGCAATTATTGGTGGTAGAGAAAGTCAGCCTTTTTTTTTTCAAAAAAGTTCGCTTCTTTCCAAATATATCAAAATCGACTAGTAGATAAGACTGCAGGCGAAAATGTAAATCTGCAAATTCTTTAGTCAAATACGATTAGCCTCTCTCTCTCTCTCTCTCCCCTCTCTCTCTCTCTCGCACAAACTTTCTAATGGAAATTGAAAAAGAAAAAGAATATTAATAAGAAGAAATGATCGTAGCTCTTTCGTTCACCTCTCTCTCTCCCTCTCTCTTTCTCTCTTTCTCTCTCTCTCTCTCTCCTTCTGTTTCTGTCTCTTCCCCCGTCTGTCTCTCTGTCTGTCTCTGTCTTTGTCTCTGTCTCTCTCTGTGTCTCTCTCTTCAGGATATTGAAAAAGTAGTAGAATATTAAGAAATGATCGCAGCTCTTTTGTTCACCACAGATTACTCTCTCTGTCCCTCTCTCTATATCCCTTCATCTCTGACTCCTCTCTCTCTCTCTCTCTCTCTCTCTCTCTCTCTCTCTCTCTTTCTTTCTTTCTCCAGGAAATTGTAAAAGTAGAAGACGAAGAGGAAGCAATGATCGTGGCACTTTCGTTCACCACACTTTACTCGCTCTCTCTCTCTTTCTCCCTCTCTCTCTTTCTCTCTCTCTCTTTCCCCCCTCTCTCCCTTTCTCTGTCTCTCTTTCTCCAGGAAATTGTAAAAGTAGAAGACGAAGAGCAAGCAGTGATTGCATTGTTCCTGCAAAAATCAAAGAACACAATTGCACGCGAAAAATCTCTAAAAAAGAAGGCGGTGTTGAGCCTTATCCCAATTAAACTTTCTTGGGGGGAATAAAATCAGTAAAAAGGTTTTTTTTTCCTTCTCTCGTGTGCGTTCCTTTCTATGAATGAATGGCCAGTAGAAAAGATCATCTACTGACATGTCCGTTGCTGGAGGTAAAGAAGCGGATATCGGACACGGCAATCAATTAGTACACGTTAGAGATTCAGTCCAACTTTCAGGAGTTAGCTTGCGGGTACAGCACAGCAAGTTAGAGTGTGTCTATGGAAAAACGGTAAAAGAGTTACTGCACACAATGATCTTCTAGAACAATAAGAATACAATGTTTAAATGCAACTTCTTTAGCTACTTAGAATGATACTAAATGCTTCAAAGTATGGATCAGCCTGTTCAGTACTTAATTTGGTCTTATTGGGACTATTTAAGCAACAGCATGTACTGTACACAACCTATGAGTCCTTTGTTTATCAAAATAACTTGGTCCAGAATTAAATGATCCGGAAAGGTTGATATGCCGTTAAACAAACAAAAGAAAAAAAAGATTTCAAATGTAAGGCATAAAATACTTGTTTCAATGCATAGAATATATATGTTGAAAAAATGAATAAAGGAAAGAAAGTATAGAATGGATAATATAGGATATTTTAATCAATTTACTTACACGTGTTTCGGTCAGGAGTTTATCCATGTGTACATTATTCAAACTATTATTATTTCTAAATAACCAAATGAAATAAAATAATAATAATAAAAAAATGTAATAATAATAATAAAAAATTATTATTTCATTTCATTTGGTTATTTAAAAATGATAATAGTTTGAATAATGTACACATGGATAAACTCCTGACCGAAACACGTGTAAGTAAAATTGATTAAAATATCCTATATTATCCATTCTATTCCTTTATTCATTTTTTCAACATACCGTCAGATTCACTTCCAGTTTCCTTTTACATAGAATATATATATATATATATTCTTTGTTGCGGTACCAAGTTTCTTGGTACAAGGTGATTCTAGACTGGTCCTATTCTCTACCAACATTTTGTTGTAGAGTTCAGGTTCCGTATGAGAGCTCAATTTTTAATCATTATAAACAGAGCAAATTTATTTGTGAATAAAAAGGCCTTAAATACCATCGGTATCGTGGTTATGGACCATTTCCACTCGTGGGTATCTTCTAGAACAATAAGAATACAATGTTTAAATGCAGCTTCTTTAGAATGATACTAAATGCTTTCAAGTAGGGATCAGACGGTTCAGTACTTAATAGGGTGACTGTTTAAGCAACAGCATGTACTGTACGCCACCTATGAGTCCTTTGTTTATCAAAATAACTTGGTCCAGAATTAAATGATCCGGAAAGGTTGATATGCCGTTAAGTAAACAAAAGAAAACAAACAAAAAAGATTTCCAAAAGTAAGGCATTTAAAATACTTGTTTCAATGGATAGAATATATATGTTGAAAAAATAAATAAAGGAAAGAAAGTATAGAATGGATAATATAGGATATTTTAATCAATTTATTTACACGTGTTTTGGTCAGGAATTTATCCATGTGTACATTATTCAAACTATTATTATTTTTAGATAACCAAATGAAATGAAATAATAATAATAAAAATGTAATAATAATAATAAAAAAAAATTCCAGTTTCATTTTACATAGAATATATATATATATATATATATATATATATATATATATTCTTTGTTGGGGTACCAGTTTCTTGGTACAAGTTGATTCTAGGCGGATCCTATTCTCTACCAATATTTTGTTGTAGAGTTCAGGTTCCGTATGAGAGCTCAATGTTTAATTATTATAAACAGAGCAAATTTATGTGTGAATAAAAAGGCCTTAAATACCATGGGTATCGTGATTATGGACCATTTCCACTCGTGGGTATCTGGAGCCCACAGAGCTTCTTCAGACCACGTTTATAAATGGACCATAATCACGATACCCATGGTATTTAAGGCCTTTTTATTCACACACACACACACACACACACACACACACACACATATATATATATATATAAGAAAAAGTATCGAATTTTATGCGATACATGCGTTGTAAGTGCCTTCAAGTAAAAATTTAATATATACTTTATTCAGCAACGTTTCTAAATAAACAAACATCCAAAAATCTTATTCACTTCGCCGAAGGGCATTCGGTCTGTTTGTTGTTATTATTCTCTCAATAACGCCCCCTTACCTATTATGGTAGAGGCGTGTAGTATCGCTTGACAAGCTTAATTTCGCTAGGATGGTCAGCTGTGTACTGTGGCCGAGGCGATAAAAGTGTTTCACTAGTGTTTCACTGTGTCTGCTGAAGTCCTGGTTTCGATTCTGTCGGAGGAAATCGTTAGTATATACCGCTGATGAGACTTAATAAAGTCGAAACAGTCTGTACGGTATTCTACACATCGAGCCATCCTTTACTGGGATTACACTTGTCAAGTTCATTTTCTATAAGAAAAAGTATCGAATTTTATGCGATACATGCGTTGTAAGTGCCTTCAAGTAAAAATTTAATATATATATATATATATATATTCAAACAATGAAACACTTAACAAATGCATGTTCATGTTGCATGTGAGCATGTACAGGTTAGTGGATTACCTACCCCTCTGCACGAGGAGGATGCGACACAGTTTCTTAAGCGGAGCTTAACAGGTTTGAATTCAGAGTTTTCCTTCTCTTAGACTGATTACCTAGCCAAGATTAAAGAGCCCAGTCTACCATACGATGTACCCATAGCTGGAGGAAGAGTAACTGGATTCATATCTTTCCCAATGGTATTATCGCTATGTGAAATGCAAGCAGCGTCGTCCAGTATTTTCTTATCTCTGTTCGACGAGTTCATTTCCCTCGACTCTAACCGCTACGCCACACGCCTCCTCTGATTCGGTGAGTAATGAGTTTTTTTATCATGTTTTATTATTATTTTGTTTCATATTTAAAATATATTTTGCTGTTGCTGCTCTGCATTTTTGTGCATAGGGCACTGTAAATATTTTGCGGATTAAAACGCTTTTAGCGTTAAATTTTAATCATCACACACACACACACACACACACACACACATATATATATATATATATATATATATATATATAGATAGATACACAGAAACACAGACACAGACACACACATATATATATGTCAATCTATATATAAATTGAATAAATAAATAATAATGAAATATATCTCTATATATATTCGTGTGTGTGTGTGTGTGTGTGTGTGTGGTGTGTGTATTGCAAAGTTCCTTAGTAATATTATATATTTCGTCAAATATTCTTTTTAGAAACTTCCTTTTTTTTTACACTAAGTGGTTCTTTCCAGAGCTGCACCCACCTATACAACATAAAAAAAATACTGAAAACACCATCAATTTTTCAGCAAGATGGAATATTTGTCCATTTTTCCTACCCGGATGAGACGATATCTGAATTTAAAAAAAAGAAAGAAAAGATGATTTGCACATATGGACCAGTCATGGCATCATCTTCAACATTTTTTTTTTACCTGGGGATGTTTGTCAAAAACTAAAAACATCAATAAAGAATTCCTCTAGTCGCAACCTAAACATCGTGGAAGGAGAACGAACGCAAAAAAAGATACAATTACGTCCTCACAAGCAAATAAATATATAAATATATTCCATCAGAATTACAGCTGGAAAATTCCACCCGATGTTTTCACAGAAAAATCAAATTCTACCCGATCTTCTTTTCAGCAAGAAAATTCTACCCGTAAATTTTGCTAAATGCTGTGAATTGCTCATGAAAACCAAAAATATTTTGCAGTTTACTTACGGGTCATACGTATTTACCGTATTTGATGGCATATAAGACGCACCCCCATTTCAGCAGGTCAGATTCAGAAAAAAAAGTTTTCAGTGTATTTAAGCATATATTGTTGAAAACACTCTAGCTCCTGAATAGATTAGACTCAATGTCTAACTCTAAGGAGATTATTATATGCTGGATACAAGCCATATAGGAGTGAGGGGGATGAAAGAGCTGACTCTGCAGATAAATCGGCTCTAGATTTAATCCCTGACAAGTTCAAGATACCATATACTGACTTGAAACCTCAAATTAATAGATTCCTTCATACAAAATGGCAACAACACTGGAATAACTGTATCCACAATAAACTCTTCCTAATCAAACCCTCTTTGGGAGGCTGCAGACCAACTTTAAGGAAGTCTAGAAAGGAACAAGTCATGATGTCCCGATTATGCATTGGTCATACAAAACTAACACACTCTTATATACTCAAACAAGAACAACAACCACAATGTGAAACATGTCAAACACCCCTGACAGTTAAACACTTATTGATAGAATGCAGATTTTTTGCTCACATCAGAAACCGTTATTTTAAAGCAAACAATATGAAAGATCTGTTTGAAAATGTTAACATAGAGGATATTTTCTCCTTTTTGAGGGAAATAAAATTATACCATAGAATATAGACATGAAACAAATCAATGCCATACAATATAATCCCCAATAATGCTAACACATTGTTAAAACCAATTACTAAAAGTATATTTATGAATAGACAATATGTATTGCGTCTCACATAGCGCTAATATCTTTGAGAAAGGTACGCATTCAACAACTCTCCCTTCAGCTAGAGGTAAATAGTTTGTTGTTTTAAAGCAAGGCGAATTATCATTACAAACACAACCGGCGCCAACTATAAAAGACCCCCTCACGACGGGGTGGCGCCTGCTTGGGGGCCACAAAAGGACGGGCTTCATATATTTTATGTGAATATGGACCACTACATAAATTTGAGGGTGGGGTCATATCAGGGATTTGTACGGGGTATGAAACTCTAGCCGTAGCCCTGGGATATCTTGAGTATCTTTTCAAAAAAGTTGCCGGGTAGGTGAAGATTGTTACAACAAATATAAATTTCCGATCATGATGTGATGAATGCATAGGCAAGAAACCGTTAATTACTAAACGCAGTTGACTTTATGTCTACTACGCTACTATATATATATATATATATATATATATATATATATATATATATATATATACTAGCAAATATATACACCCTCCGGGTGCTAGTATTTAAGTTTTAATATAATAAAATATATTAAATTAGAAAGGCTGATGAAACTGAATAAGAATGCAGATAAAAAGATTTTGAACAGAGGGGGTATGATTGAAAAATAGAACAACTTTGAAACTAACTCTTCCATCATTTTACATTACTCCCGTCTGTCTTTGTTAAATTTTCCTAATTTAACTATTTAGTTAAGATAGAAAGTAAAGAATAATATTACAGTTTTTTCTTTTTGTTAATGGATTTCTTTTAAGATTTATTCCTAAAATTTT
>CM042147.1:18503648-18506148 GCA_023376005.1 Doryteuthis pealeii | reverse complement strand
TCACCGATGAAGAAATCATCCAATTTGTAAACTTTTAACATGCCACATCAATCCCTAGCACCTATATGATTGTCTTGACCCTATTACTCTAATTGCAAACCCTAACTCTTAGTTATCTACTAAGCTTAGATTAGAAGTGGCACAAGGACAGAAGTATGGGGCACCCAATAAGAATCGAACTCACTAGCAATCGTCAGTGAATCTAGCTTGTTAACCCTCCCTACGCAACGTGCCTTCTTATTAAGCTTAGCTTAAATCTGGCACAAGGCCAGAAGTATGGGAGTGCTTGGTAACCATTACACACGTGAGGTGCCCCTTGTGTACAAAATATAAAATATAAAATTAATATAAAATAAGATATATAAATATATAAATAGTTCTGATTCTCTCAATTGCTATGAATGTGGGGAGTAAGAGAAAGTTGTTGAGGCTAGGATGGCATACACAAAGAAAATGGAACGGGGTTCGAACCGTGTTAAAAGTAAAACCGGCAGAATATAATTTTCTTTGAGATATACTTTTTTAAAAAGCATTTCAAATAATCTAAACTCAGTAACTATAGATAAGATACCATGACAACTCGTATACAAGTCGATCTCATGTGTAAGGTAAGGTGTTCTTTTCGAGCAAATAATTGTTAGTTTATCACCGATTGCTGTGTTGGTCGACCCTTTGCTTTTACTGTAATGAAACTCAAAGCAGAGTCGTGTTTTATGAATATCGAATTTATTTCAGGACATTCTTCGCGACATATCGACCGAACAGCAAGGGTTAAAACATGAACCAAAAAAATGTCGACAAAAAATCATTTGATTTGAAAACCAAAGCAGTTGCTCTTTTTGACCTGAGAGAGACATTCCCCTGGGGGTGAAATAGTTTTCAGAAATGTCTCCCTTGCTTTTCTTTTGCCTTTTGGATCGATTTATTTCATAAAAAAAAAAGTAAATAAAATTTCTCTCTTTTATTTTGTTGGCTGTCTGCTATGGTTCTGCTAGTCGTGCCAGTGTTTACTGTTTTAGTGTGTGAATAGAATAGAATTGTTAGTTGGTTGGTTGGCTGGCTGGTTGTTTTTTACGGCATGTCAACCCTTATTGGGTTATTTCATGCCGAATAAGTTTTTTTAAATTCATTCTTGATGAGTACTCAGTTTTTTAAAAGCCAATTTTTAAACACATCTTTTAAACTTATTTTTTTCTATTTAACCCATAGGAAGTACCCTAGCATGTACTACCACTCCGGGTTATTGCGGACCAGGAAGAAATGGTGATCAAGGGTTACTTCCCAATGCCCAGAGCTCCAGAACTGAACCTTCACCATCAGATAGAGTTTAACGCCATACCTAGGACATGAAGACCCTCAGGCACCACTTTCTAGCACATATAGGTATTTACCAACCCCTCCGCACGAGTAGGATGTGACACAAGGTCAATTTCTTAGCGAAGTTTACCAGGTTTGAATTCAGCGTTTTCCTTCCCTTAGACAGGTAGCTTAAACAAGGTTAAAAAGCCCAGCTGGAAGGAGAATAGTTGGATTCATACCTTTCCCAGTTGTATTAGCGCTATGTGAAATGCAAACAGCCACGTCAATGATTTGAACTCGT
Organism: Doryteuthis pealeii; assembly: GCA_023376005.1. Classification (NCBI taxonomy): domain Eukaryota; kingdom Metazoa; phylum Mollusca; class Cephalopoda; order Myopsida; family Loliginidae; genus Doryteuthis; species Doryteuthis pealeii. The sequence continues at coordinate 18,504,548 of CM042147.1, read as the reverse complement.
CATGTTGTGTCCATCTTATGACGGGCTTGATATGACCAGTTCATTGATCGGAATGGGGCCTCTCCAACTGCCCGTCTAGCTTAAGCTAGAGCCACAGTGGACGTCATGGACTGCTCAGAATTCCGTCGTTAAGCATCACGAGTCGCCACTCATAACCAACAGGTTACCCCATTGGGAGATTTTACCCCTATGTAGAGGTGCAGTCGGTGTATTCTAAAGCCCCAGATGACAGGGCTGGTGAAAGAATTGAACCACCGAAAATGACAGTAGCTAAGAGTCCAAGGGAGTTGGACATTTTCAGATGAGAGGTTAAGTTTTCACTTTTGAGTTAGTTTTCATCTAATGTAACCGGATCTTATATTCCGAAACTCTATAAATGCAAAATATGAAACATGAGCAAATGAACTTTAATAGACTTGCAGCATCTTCATCTCACTTTCATCTTCCGTGTCAACGTTTCGGTCTCTGTATCCATGGACCTTTCTCAGATGTCAGTCGTATCTGATAACCTTCAGGGAATGTAAACTCTTTATTTCGTGAGGCGAGTATAATGTTCTCGTTCTTTCGATTTCCTAACATTGTTATGATTCTGTATTCTGTTCCCGCCGCTCTGATTTCTCAACTGAGACAATAGACTCTGGCATTATTCAACCCAACGCTTCTGTGAAAAGGAGAAAAGATTGGGACTGTTGTCGTCGAAATATTGGTGTATAAATCACAAAGATAAAAAAATGCAAAATGGAAGCTTTTCTTTATATGAACATGACAGATCTAAAATATATTTTAAAATATGAGAGAACATGACCTGGTAATTCGTTTGTTTTGGTTTGGTTTGTTTTGTTTTACGGCATATCAACCTCAGTGGGTCATTTAAGGCCAATAAAGTTTTGAAATAAATCA
>CM042147.1:18491148-18498648 GCA_023376005.1 Doryteuthis pealeii | reverse complement strand
ATGCAGTACACACATTCTAAAGTGCCTATAGCACCTTTCTCGCCAATTCTTCTCCTTCCAGCCTCTACATTAATATAATTTGAAAAAACAAACAAACTGGAATACATCAACCCTGATGATGGCATTTCGAAGTGCCGAAAGTACTCGGGAACTGAACTTTGGTGGACTAATCCACGAATTCCACCCAAATATTAAAAAGTTAGCCCAAAAACTTGAAAAGATAACAAAGAAAATTGTTAAACAGGGGATGTGTCTTTGGTTTAATACACACACACACACACACACACACACACACACATATATATATATATATATAATATATATATATATATATATATAAGAGATTTATCCAAAACTTGGTAGTAAGGGATGATTCTATATGTGATTTCTAAGATCCACTGTACAAATATTGATGATCCAGTATGTATAAATACAGTGAATCTTTAAATCACTGAAGAGAGCCCAATGTAAAATAACCTTTTAGATTATATACAGAGCAATATTTATCAAAAAATGAAGGAAGAACTCAATACAGTAATCCCATAATAAATTTATTTCGACGAAAATTGGGGCCCATATAAATCTATGTTGATTTAAACCGGCTCCCCAAATTTTCGTCTCATCAGATGGGTCTCAATTCACTTATGGACAAGCATATCCGGTTTAAATCAACTTAGATTTATATGGGCCCCAATTTTCGTCGAAATAAATTTATTATGGGATCACTGTATTGAGTTCTTCCTTCATTTTTTGATATATATATATATATATATATATATATATATATATATATATATATATATATATATATGAAAGTGCTTACATATATGCCAAAGTACACACACATGTACACACAGTGGTCGGATGTTTACGTCTCATCAGTGTGGCTAGACTTTTTAACAGCTACTTCTACCCGGGAGCGATGATTCTAAGTTGACCCTTTCTTCCAACGGCGGATTGTTAGAGTAGTTCAGGTATGAGTTGGGTGCATATCTATTAGTTTCATCAAACCGCTAACTTTACTACACAGATAATTCATAAGGCTTTATATGAATTATCTGTGTACCGTTTTCAATAAAGTTAGCGGTCTGATGAAACTCATAGGTATACACAGATACCTGTGGGCAGAAATAGATGTATAACCGCAAAAGGGCCGATTTTTAAGCCCTTTTTTACCATATATATATATATATATAATATATATATATATATATATATATATCATAAAGGAAGAACTCAATACAGTAATCCCATAATAAATTTATTTCGACAAAAATTGGGGCCCATATAAATCTAAGTTGATTTAAACCGGCTCCCCAAGTTTTTGCCTCATCAGATGGGTAACAATTCACTTATGAACAAGCATATCACAAAAACCCCAAAGAGCTGAATATATGTAAATTCAACCAAAAACAAAAAATTATTAAAAAAATTATATATATTTTTTAACGTAACCATAGAAACAGGAAGTGAATGAAAAAAAGATACATCTCAAAGTTGATTTCTAGGTGTCCAGACAGACAAATGACATGACAGAAAAAAACCATTTAAACCTATAATAAGAAAATAAAAAATAATAATAATAATAAATAATAATAGTAATATAATACTAGTCCAGGAGACCTGAGGAGAATTTAATATACCAAACTTATTGGTAAACCATTGCGGTAAGGAAAAACCCGGTACATATTTCGATAGTAAACATATACTACCAAACTTCACCTGAGGAAACATGAAAAAAAGAAAGGACCAAGACGGTCGTATCAAACGAAAATAATCGGTTAATACTATAACACTTGCCAAAAAGAATATATATATATATATATATATATATATATATATATATATATATATATAAACCACTAGGATTATCTAAAGCTAAAAATAAAAAGTGCTCAATACCTAAGTACAGCAAATGATAAAGTTATCCTAATGAGTCAGATATACCTACTAACAGTTTCAATTTGTAGCTCATCAGGGCAAGAATCTCACGCTTGTTCTGATGAACTAATGAGCGAAACTCTTAGTAGGTATATCTAACTCATTAGGTTTAAATTATATATATATATATATATATATATATATATATATATATATATGACAGCGGTAATCCTTAACTTGTTCCTCGTAAATTCCTACCATAAAATAAACTGAACCTTGTTTTGCAATAAATATTTTATTTTTCTTGCACCGTTATTTAAAATATTGAATATATTTTCTTTATTTAAAAACATTTATTGCAAACATATTTAAAACATTTATTGCAAAAACACGGACATAACATGAGGGTTCAGTTTATTTTATAGTAGGAATTTGCGATGAACAAATTGAAGATTACCATGACAGCTATATTTCTGTCAGCGAATGTCTTTCACCACCTCCATCGGACACACGTTTTACAACTGCCCCTCCCCCTCCCCCGACTCGATTTTTCTTTCCAGTTATCAAAGTTCTTCCTGCAGATTTGGGCGCCTAAGAATTTCCAGTTTTTCACTGTGCAGAGCACAGGCGATCTTATGTCCTTCCTTTTTTTTCAGAATCCTGTGTCCAGTGGCTTCAACCATTGAATTGGCAAGGAAATTAATAACAGCATGATTCCAGGGGGCGTCCCCCAGGCAACAACTTTCCACGTGATTTAAAGGGGGTAGGTCTGGGTTTATTGCCCAATGTCTGAGGAGCTTCTATAGAGGAATGTTTACGCTTGTCACGCATGAGGTTCGATTTGTGCCTGGTCCCCACATTAATTGTCCTTATGTCTAACTTGCATGGTGGGGTGCCAGTAAATATCATTATGTCCCTTACGGTTCTTCGGAAGCCTGTGTCCAGTGGCGTTGGCCATTGGACCATCAAGGAAAATATTAACAGCGTGATTTCTTGGGACCGTCCACCTAGGTAATTTTTTCGCCACATGGGATATATTACAGTTCCAAAATCGACCTACCCTACTACACAAAGGCACCCAAGGGTAATTATGAGCATTTGGACAATGAATTAAGTGAAATAACACAATCAAATATCAGTTAGAAATCAAATACTAAAATCATAATAATGATACACTTAGTTGCAACTATGTACCTACCTACATACCTACGTATGTATCTACCTAACTACTTATCTATCATTTGTGTCAGGAGGACAATCTGTGTCTACTACACTCTCAATCACAGAGAACAGAAAACAAGTATCCCTGATAAGGGACTCATCCTTGTCCTATGTTCCAAGAGATCGAACTTGCTTTTGTTTTTTGATAATTCTTTGTCACAGAATCTTTTTATTTGGTGTCAGGATTGGATCATTCTTTCCACAATGACGTATGTGTTTCCTCTAAGGATTTGTATAGAGTAATCAACTATGAGTTTTGATAAACTGCTTTGTTCAGAGACTGACCACATGGGATTTCTCTCTTGACATATACAAAAGAGAAGAATAACAACACAAAACGCGAAACGTTTTATCCGTTCGGCCATAATCAAGAGACGGCTGGCTGCCCAAGCAAATTTATGAGGTTTCCGAATTAAAAAAAAACAATAAAACAACAACAAAAAACAAAAGAAGAAAAAATACTCATGGTGAGTTCTTTGTATTTTTTAAACATTTTTTTATAACTGCTCATCCAAATATAGAAAGAGATTTGCATTCAACTATTTTGATAAAAAAAAAACGCATAAAAACCCCAAAACAAAACAAAAACTAAATAAATAAAACCCAAAAAGAAATGAATTGATTTAATAATTTCCATTCTAAGTTTGGTCATAAATAAAAATTTAGAAAGAGAAACCAGTGATAGTTGCAATGGAAGTTATTAACTCCTTTGGGTAGTGTACGTTGGGGTTGGGGCAGTAAGAGCGTTGGGGGTGGGGGTAGGGCATTGAGAACGTTTTGGTTTAGGGCAGTAAGAACTGGACACAAATCCAATAATGCGAAATTGACTCTACGTGTAACCATGGCAATAGTGCGACAGTTAGAATCATGAGAGTGTAATAACTTGATTCAGTGATTGATTTTAACGGCATGTCAATTTGTTCAGTGTTATTTTATGCCTAAATGTTAGGGAATCGCGTTCATTATACGTTCATATTTACATTTTTGTGTCGTGGTAAATCAAAAGATTTTGCACAGAGTTATATGATATCATATATTTGAGCCTTTATAGAGTATAGACAGACAGACAGACAAACACACACACACACACACACACACACACATATCACTATATATATATATATATATATATATATATATATATATATATAAAGGTTAAATTATTTCGTCAATTTAAAGTTTTCCAAAACTGTCCAAATAAATTGGATTTTATTGAGAATAGACACAAAAATGAGAATTGTACTTTTTTGGTACGGCTATACATTTACCCGATCCGGTACGGAGAACTATGTCAGCTTTACGCATGCGCAGATGCTTAGATTTTCCGTACCGTATAGCTGAGAATCTCTTGACAGAGAGAGAAAAAAGAAGCTTAAAAAATCCCTAAAGAAAAACATGTTAATTTTAAAAATATGTTAATATAGCATATATTAAATTGATATATCGTTAAGAGTTAACTGTTCAATTTTAAACAAATTCGAACGAGAAATGGGAAAGTTATTCGTAAAAAGAAAAAAAAAAACAATTCTATTTCATTGAATTGGTTTCGTAATTGTAAAATTGTTCCCTTAGAGTAAATTGCGTATTGAAACCTTATTTTTATGTCAGCATTTGGGTATTATTTCTGATTTTTTATTGTAAAGATTTTTTTTATTTGGAATAGATACATAACTTTAGGAAATTGATATAGAGTGGAGCAGATTTTTTCATTTTACATTATTTTAAAAGAGAATTCACTTTTATTTTTCAGGTCCCCATACATGTATAGAAAAGTGCATGTTGTAAGCATCTTATTATAATAGAGGTTTGATGTTTGTAACCGAAACTTCGTCACAGCTAACGTCACAATACCTTCTGGAATTGCATATGCTTATCAATGAGTATTCACCTTATAATCATAATCATTATTAGAATAAATTTTATACATAAATTGTTGAGATTTTTTGAGTATATAAGGTGCGTGTCAAAAGTCCACTCCTACTTATACACTCGGCGAGAACAATGTGATCAAACTCTTGGCCAATCGCTAGCAGTACTCTGCTGCTGATACAATACTTAAACCGACAGTACTGACCATAACTACTTCGACTTTCGTGGACGATGGACATAGGATTAGATTACTGGACATTTAACAATACGCAGGATAGGACTTATTCACTTACCAAAGGATTCCATAACTCAGGACTTACTTACTTTAAGCCCTTTTCAACTGGTCAAGGATGACATTTAAAAACTTTACAGGTTATGGGCCCAGCACGCTTCCACTGCATTTTTAGCAAAAGTTAGATTTGCCTCAAAACTGTCCATGTTATTAGTACGTTTAAAATCTTGCAATGTGTCTTATATATCACTAAGAAATAAAGGATGACATAATATATGACGTGATTGATTTGCATACTGGTTTTAACAAGACCGAGTTAGATAAATAATTACTTCGTGTTATAGTTTTCTAATATTGTTTGATTCTCCAACGCATTAAAATCGATTATATGGATGATTTTATATAGAAGCCAATTAAAATATAACTAAAATAAGTGTAATCTTTTTGTATGTGTTCTTATTTAATTTTTTCTTTCTAATTTCATATATTTCATTACATTAAAACTTGAATACTTAAGCCCTGAGGACGCATATTCTTGCTAGGGTTTAGAGAGATGCGTGTTGTAAGCATATTTTTTAATGAGATGGTTTGTGGATATATATATTTTGTTGTCAGTGGTCTTCCATCCCTCTGATGTTGGTTAGTTGGTTGGTCGATTTTACGGCATGTCAACCTCCGTTTGGTTATTTTATGCCGAAGACATTTTGTTCTATTCATTCTTGATAGTAATTAATTCTTTTAAACATATTTACTATTTAACCCATAGATGAGATCCTAACAGGTACTACCACTCCCGGTTATATATATCATTATATTCATATACGTTCTTATTTGATTTCGTTAGTCTTTTTAATTTGATATACTTCGTTGGCCGGCTTAGCTCAGTCGGTAGAGTCTTTAGCTAGAATCCACAAGGTTCTTAGTACGAAACCGGCCCACGCCAACTCAGCGTATGAGTAGCACAGGTATCTATGCGGTAAAGTAGGGTGCTGATGATACGCGTGGCGCTCCACTTCAGATGCTAAAAACAATCTCCTTCGTATAGCGCTAATGAAAATGGAATAGACTCCCTCGCTGATTGGCTGATACTGACTTTAGGCCACCCCGACGACTTTACTTACTTTATATTAAAACTTAAATACTTACGCCCCGAGGGTGCATAATCTTGCTAGTGTTTAGAGGGGTGCGTGCTGTAGGCATATTTTTAATCAGAGATGGGTAGTTTGTAGATATATCTATTTTGTTGACAGGAGTCTTCCATCATTCTGATGAAAATGTTCTTTTTTTCGGTCGTATCTTCCTTAAATTGGATAGTGGCTTCGTAGATTCCACTTGGTTGAAGGCAGTTTCCACCCAAAAGGGCACTGGCCATTGAACGATAATAATTTGCATGGAACGAATCTTCCATAGTGGAACTGACATATAAAATGGCTTCTTGTATGTTGAAAGAATTTCCAAACTTCGCTGACAGCGAATTAAAGATGAAGAAAAACAAAAATCAATAAACAAGTCAGGAAATTGGCGTGTCTTCATAATGCAAATATTCCATCAGGTTTGTTGTTCTTAAGCAAAGTGAATTATTCGTACAAACAGGGACGCTGCGTTCTACACACGAAACCCCCCCCTCATGGTGGGAGGTGGTGCCTGCTTGGGGGGTCACGAAATGAGGGGGTTTCATGTATTATATGTAAACTAGCAAATCTAATTATTACAACGTTTTTGATATGTTTATTTAAGAGCTATTGCAATTAGTTTAATATGTAAAAAGTATAATAATCTTGATTTGACTCCCTTTCTCACTCTTTTGTGTTTCTTTTGTTTCTTTTTATCTTTTTTGTTATATTCGATTGAAACAGATTAGCGATTGAAACAGATTATCGCTTCCACTGATCAACTCCCTCTCTATATCTTTCCCCTACTATCTTTCTCTCTTATTATATTTTTTTCTGTGTAGTATATCCGTTTTCTTTCCTTTCTTTATATAGACCAATTATTAGAGTAGAGAAGCTCTAGAACTCATTTTACAAACAAAAACAGATCACAAAATGTCGCCATTTTTCGCGAACCCCAGTAAAAATCGACATAACTCCGCCAATTTTGGGGATTGTCTAACGTTAACAAAGTCCACACATGGAAAAACATTTCAGAAAAATAAAAGAGGGTGGGTGATAATTTTCCTTTTTTTCTGGATGCTTTGACATGGAATTATCCGAACAGCTATCTGGTGGGAATGATATATTGGAATTGACCATACCCCCAAGGTTTCTGGACAAAAAGACGAAAAGCCACCCATCATA
>CM042147.1:18463648-18481148 GCA_023376005.1 Doryteuthis pealeii | reverse complement strand
TTAAATCACTAAAGAGAGCTCAATGTATAATAAACTTTTTAGATTATATACAGAGCAATATTTATCTTTGAAAGGAAGGAAAAACTCAACACCGTAATTCCATAATAAATTTATTCGACCAAAATTGAGGCCTTTATAAATCTAACTTGATTTAATAAAGTTGCCCAAAATCCAGTCTCATCAGATGGAAAATCAATAATAATTTGAATCATAAATTCAAAGTGAATCATACATTTAAATAATAAATCAACTTAGATTTATAAAGGCTCCAATTTTGGTCGAAATAAATTTATTATGGAATAACGGTATAATGCTTAGAGTGGTAGGAAATGGACTCGTCGACCCGAGTTCAAATCCTGAACAATGCTGTTTGCATTTCATATAGCGCTAATACCATTGGTAAAAAGTATGCATCCAACTAATCTCCCTCCAGCTATGAGTAAATAGTTGGACAGGCTGGGTTCTTTAACCTTGGCTAGGTACCCTGTATAGGAGAAGGAAAACTCTTAATTCAAACCTGTTAAACCCCGTTTAAGAAATTGAACTTGTGCTACATCCTGATCGTGCGGAAGGGTTGGTTAATATATGTAATAAATAATTAATACTCGTGTTCCTTAATCTTCCGATCGTTATCATTTTGCAAGACCCTCTGGTTAAAAGTGAGACCGTCAAAATTGTCGAAGATGAAAGGCAAAAATGTAAATCCTGATTATCTGCTGTCGCTTATCCACCGACTTCCGTTTTTATTATAAAGAAAGAAAGGGAAGAAAAATGTACGCTACACAGAAAAATATGATAAGAAAGAAAGAAAGAAAGAAAAAAGGGGAAAGATAGAGAGAGGCAGTGAGCGCGCGAAACCGATAACGCTAATCTGTTTCAATCGAACATAATGAACATATGAAAAGAAGGAAGGGCTAAAAAAAAAGTGAGAGATTTAAATTAAGATTATTATAATTTGGAGATATTGAACTATTTTACAATAGCTCTAAAATAAATATATCAAATGTTGTAATAATTAAATTATCATACTGAGGCATGCTCACAGGTCATGCTAGTAGTGAATAATTGTGTCATTGGACGTATGTACGGATTTTCTCTTCGAACCTCGGAGTTAACACTGCCATTCCAGTTTTCTACCGCCCCCCACCAAAAAAAAAACACGATGCGGATAAAGCACGTTGGAACAACACGAGAGAATAAACAAGAACAAAAAAGGAGAGTAAGACAGAATAAGGGTCTAATGGAGAGTAAGGTTTTTTATTCATCCAGTTTTTCCTTGCAAGAGAATCAATAGTAAATAATTCACTCATTGGATGGTCGGTCGTATGTACGTATTTTCTCATCGAGTCTCTTAGCGTGCTTCATAGACGAAAGAAGCAAAATAGAAAAATAGAATATTAATCATTGTAGTGATGTCCTTAAAAGTAGGAAACTCTTTATATCGCTTAGAATTCGAGGACATAACGAAAAGAAAAGCACTTACCAAGAATTCTATTTTGTATTCGTCTGTTTTGTTCTTCTCTTCAAATCTATCACAAAGTGTATACACGAATATTCAAGTATAAAAAATATATGTTATATCTAGGTATTTGCAGTTCTAAGCATTGTCGTCTCGAAGGCGACTGCATTGAGGGCGATTCTCAGTAGGGGATTCGTTATTGTCACCCAGCATCAGGTCAAATTTTAATTAGTCCCTTTTTTTCTTCTCTCTCTCTCTCTCTCTCTCTCTCTCTCTCTCTCAATATATATATATATATATATATTTTAAGAACATTGGTATCTGTAAGGAATACGTCACACCTATTCAACATCTCCTGTACCAATTACGTCTGGGCTTTTTAACTCTCGGGTTCCATTCACATCTTGACATTCGTTTTCGCATCTACCAATCACGTCATTAACATTCAATTGTGAACGGTAATCAACGAACGATAATGAACCTTTTCTACATATTTTCCCAAAAAAAACTCATTCAAAACATCCATCATTTTTTTTAACAACACAAATCTTCTTTTTTTTTTCTCCTTTACTTCTTTCATATTGTCCTGAAGAAGGTTTCATTTATAAACCGAAATGTTCGAACATCGACTCTAGGACCAATAATAAACTTCCATCCAGTGTAACATCCCCTGTTTGTCTACTTTTCCCCATATATATATATATATATATATATATATATATATATATATAAAGTCGGCGGGGCGGCCTAAAGTCAGTATCAGCCAGTCAGTGAGGGATTCTATCCCCTTTTCAATAGCGCTAGACCAAGGGGATTGTTTTAGCATCTGGGGTGGTGCGCCACACCTACCATCAGCTCCTTACTTTACCGCACAGATCCCTGTGCTACTCACTCGCTGAGTTGGCGAGGACCGGTATCGAACTAGGAGCCTTGTGGTTTCTAGCCGAACGCTCTACCGACTGAGCTAACCCGGCCCCTGAATATATCTGAATATGTCAGTTATCACCGTTCTTTTGTCGCCTCTGACATTACTTGTCCAAATAACAGCATTTAGAGACACAACTTGGCGCTGATAATGGTCAAATAAAGAAATCACTTTTATATATATATATATATATATATATATATATATATATATATATATATATCTTTGTAAGTATATATATATATATGTATGTATGCATATATAATATATATCTTCGTAAGTTCCCACACACCCACACACACACACACACACACACACACACACACATATATATATATATATATATATATATATATATATATATATATATATATATACGTGTGTATATTCATTATGTGGACACATTTCAGACTCATTTACAAGTTATGAATTTTAATGCGTCATTTTTATTCATGTCTCGTGTTTTGAAATTTAAAAGAAAAAAAAAGAAAGAAAACAACAACAACAAACAACTGTCAGCTTTCAATACACACTGTTCTGTCATAAAACGTACTGCGTACATGTCGGAATAAATGACACGTCCCCTCTCATCAATGTTTCCAGTCTCATTAGATTCTTATTTAACAACGTTTTATTCAGATATTTTTTTCTTTTCTCAGCCACACGTTTCCAATGTTTAATCATGGAGAGGTTTTTTTTATTTTTATAAAACGTATCACATTAGTTGGCTTTTTAAAAAAAATGTCTGACATGGAGATGAACGACTCAAACGAGAAGTTAATAAAAAATAATTGCATCAATCAGTCTTCATTTGCATATTGCTGACTATTTGTAAGTAAGTGGATGTGACAATTAATACTTACGAAGATCTATTTAACCAATCAGAAGGGGGCGCCGCGCGGGGGTGTAATTCCGGGGTTGTCCGCGTTGCGCAGTGGTTACTTTGCTGGATTGCGTCATTGTAGTGAGTGAGTTCGAACTCCAGGCGCGCTATTGCGTTCACTTTGGGAAAGCTATGGACCTCTGCGCGTGGTGTAATGGTTAAAGTCACGGGAAATGAACTCGTCGCCCCGAGTTCAAATCCTGGACATGGTAATTGCATTTCACTTGAGTTTCTGACCGCAATCCTTGGCCAGTTGTAAAGAACTTAAAATAAGTAAGTCCTGAGCTATAGAATCATTTGGTAAGTGAATAAGTCCTGGGTTATGAAATCTTACGTAGTGTCAAAGGTCCAGTGATATAATCCTATGTTCCGTCGTCCACGAAAGTTCAAAGCAGTGTGAGCAGGTATGACCAGAACAGCCAGTATAAATAATAATATCAGCAGCAGAATACTGCTAGTGGTTGGTCAATAGGTTGGTCACATGGTTATCGGCGAGTCTATAAATAGAAGTGAACATTTACCACACGCCTTATATACCAAAAACGCCAACACTAATACCCTTGGGAAAGGTATGAATCCTAATCTCCCTCCAGCTATGGATAAATAGTAGGGCAGACTGGACTCTTTAACCTTGGTTAGGCAACCGGTCTAGGAGAAGGAAAACTCTGAATTCAAACCTGTTGAACTCCGCTTAAGAAATTGACCTTGTGTCATATCCTGCTCGTGCGGAGGGGTTGGTAAATACATATGGACCTCCGCATCCTGTTCTTCTACAAGGATGGCTTTAAATAACCCAATGGTATAAAACATAAACTCCCAAATTAAGAAGTCTTCCTGTGAGCGAGGCTTAGATTACACTGTAAAGCCCTTCTCTCAGAAAAAGGATGTCGTGGGTATGTTAGGAAACTCCAAATAATAGTGAGGCTTCGTTTCTGAAGATCTGGGGTGTATCGGGTACCCGATTATTGCTATTATTTCCAGGTTTATATGACATCGTAGTGAAATGAGTTTGAACTCCAGGCGCAATATTGTGCTATTGCCTTCACTCTCGGACAAATACACAGCCAAGGGTTAAATGTCTAACACATTATTTCTCTACAATGATGGCTTTGGCATTAGATAACCCACTAAGGTTGATATACCATTAAGTAAATAAATAAAATAAAACCATATACCTATCTATCTCAGTCTATTTATATCTATCAATCTATCTATCTATGTATCTCTCTACCTCTAGCCTAAGTAAGGACGTAAGTGGAGTGTTTCATGTCATGGCCTCCTCAGCTACCAGGGTTACATCCTTAAGGATCACGGGTCGCTCCCCCGGGGACAACAGTTGGTCGTATCCCTCTATAAAAGAGTAATCGGTGTATTGAAAAGTCACAACCGACAGGGCTGTGCATTTACTATTGATAGGTATGATCAAACATCAGTCGGTTGCACAGTTCTACATCGAATGTCTTTCTACCTGATGGATTTTGTGTCAAGTATTCAGCTCTGTTAGAAGTTGAAAGCGGAACTAACACTAGAGTGCTGGTAGATGGTTTATATACAGCTTTCCATTATGAACTCTGGCAAGTTCACTTCCTGGGTTTTGATTGACTGATGGTTTTCAGGGTGAGTAAAGATATGGATAAGTACCCACTCTTTAGCCATCACTTTGCACTATGTCAGCAGCATGCAAGGACTGTATTTAAGTTACATTTGCATGTTGTTCTTGTCTTCTAACTCGACGGTAGTTAGAATCCCACTGCGACGGTGAGTATTATATTGTTTCTGATATCTGGGGGATAACTTCTACACTACCAAGTCGTATATTTCCTTGTGCTCCTGTGTCAGTTTGCTGCATTCACTTATTACGTAGTAAATAGTCTCATATCGTTCTCCGCAACGCCTACACGCACCAGTCTCCTGAGTTTTATCTATTTTTGTTTTTATGTAATTAGTTTTCATGGCGTTATTCTTGTCTGCAATGAGAAAACGATTCAGTCGCTGAGGTAATGACAAGCATTATCAATTTTTAACTAGTATTTCTTTAATCTTCATCTCAGGCCTTGTCGGCTGGAGCTTTAGAATATACCGACTGCACCTCTACAGAGGATTAAGACCACCTCCCAATGGGGCCACTTATTGATCGTGGGCAGCGGTTCGTGATGCTTAAGTATGGAACCCTGGTGACTGTGCAGTTTAAACCCCCCTTTGGTCATTATTTAGGCAAGACAGAAGCCCCTTTCGATCGGCTGGTCACGTCAAGCCCTAGCATCTATATGCTTGCACTATCATTATCGCCCTTATGGCTGAGGTTACAGTTCCGGAGCAATATCCTTCATCACCAGGTCCACTCTGACCCGGAGTGGGAGTACTAGGTTCGAGCCCCGCTTTCAGCTTCAAAACCGTCTGTATAGTTACGATGCAGATGTTATGATAGAATTGCGGCTGGCAGCTCCAATGTTCTAAACATGAGTTATGGAAATGACAGAAACTTATTCCAAGTTCGCCTGATGATAGGCGACATGTGTAAAGAAATACGTTTATATATCAGAGCTCAGAATCAGAATTGGAACACTGGGTAAATACCAGGGAAGCCCATCGTCATGTAATAGTGAACAAGCTAGTCTCGCATGTCAATGACTATTGAATAGTGAGTTCGATCCTAGCTGGATGACCCATACATGCGACCTTGTGTCACATCCGACCTGTGACGAACGGTTTGGATATAAACATGGATTCCCATTGAGGTGTAATGGTTAGCAAACAGATCCAATACAACTGAATATTGAGTTCAATCCTAACTGAGTGCCCCATACTTGCGACATTGTGTTACTTTACCCATGGTGAACGGGTTGGGTAAATAACAGGGCATCCCATCGTGATGTAAGGGTTAGGAAGCTAATTGTGCAGATCCATTACTACTAAATATGTTTTGTTTTGTTTTACGGCATATTAACCTCGGTGGGTTATTTAATGCCGACAAAGTTGTGATATGAATTCATTCTCAATGCATAATACAATTTTGTTTATAAACTCATGTTTTTCTATTTAACCCATAGATGGGACCCTAACATGTACTACCACTCCGGGTCTGAAAGGACCAGGGAGCAATGGTGATGAAGCGGTGCTCCACATTCCCCAAACCTCCAGAACTGGAACCTCACCATTCCCAGGACATGTAGACCCTCAGCCACCGTCCTTTAGCACCCATATGATAAAAAGTGTTGGGGCTTGCTATAAGAGCAATATGGTTGGGGCAATCATATAGGTGCTAGGGCTTGACGTAACCAGCCGATTGATCGGAGGGGGTCTCCGACCGCCCGTCTAGCCCAAGATAGGGCCAAAGTGGAGTATTGCAGGTTATGAACTGCTCATCCACCTGGGTTCTATCCTTAAGCATCACGGGTCGCCACCCACAGCCAATATGTGGCCCCATTGGGCGTCTACTAAATAGAGAGTTTGATCGTAGCTGGATGTCCAATACTAGCAACCTTGTGTCACATCCTTCGCGTGGCTAACCGGTTGGGTAAATTACTAAAACACGAGGAGCTCTAGAAATTAATGAATCTATCAATGAAAATGCGACTAATGAATAAGTATGTCATAGGACAGGAAGCATGGTAAATTTCTTTCATAGAATTGCTTAAATTTTTCACGAGGACATATCCAAATACTCCAACAATGGCTTAAGTAAAATTAGCGTATTCCCATCGTGATGTTATGGTTATCAAGCCCGTCTCGTTAATCCATTACAATTCAATAGCAAATTCAATCATCGCTGGATGCCTCATACTGGTAACCTTCTGCCACATCCTACCCATGGCGAGGGGTTTGAGTAATATAGGGTGTCGCAACTGGTGTAATGGTTAGCAAGCTCGTCTCGCATATCCGTTACTACTGAATAGCAAGTTCGATCCTCGTAGAAGACCCCATTCTTGTGACGTTGTGTCCCATCCTAGCCGTGTAGAAATAAAATACAGCTAAAGAATATGTTGTTGATTGGTTAGATTTTACGGTACTTCAATGCTTTTTGGGTTATGTTATGCCGTAGACATTTTGTTTTATTAATTTTTGATTTGCATTAAAATTTTTAAAAATCTGTTTTTTTAACTTATTTTTTAAAACCCATTTTTTCTATCTAACCCAAAGATGGGACTAAAAAAATATGTATATCATTGGACAAGAATTGTGGTATGTTTCTTTTTTAGAATTGCTTAAATATTTAACGAGGGCATTTCCAAACTCTCCTACAACTATGAACTTTCGATTCTAATAAACCGAACAACGACAAACAAATCGAAGAATATCAAGAATTGGAATATTATTATTTTCAGTTTTCATTAAAGTGAGAGGTTAAACTTTAAGTAAGATCTTCAGCCCAGGTGTATTGGTTCATTGCAACTGATTTCTCCAAGTAAATATTTAAAACTCTGCTTCATTCTTCAGTTAGAAAACTGATTGTTAGTTGTTTTGTTTTTTCTTTCTTCTCCAAATGTTCTGTGTAGATTCAGAGGAGTTTACAAAGAAACGTTGTGTTGAATATTTTAACTTTCAATTTCCTTTGCAGAAGGAAATTCTTTGAAACGAGAATAAAAGACAAAAACAAAAAACTCTCACTTTCTTGTGTTATCTGAATATTTTCAATTACTGTATGTTGCGCTCGTAGCTGACACAATCTGACAACAGATTTATCTAAGACCCCCTGATTTGCCCAAGATTATCTTCAAAACGACAGAGTTAACTGAGATAATCTAAAAAAAAAAAAAAAAACCCACAGGTTAAATTTGGAGCGCCATAATGGCAACGTATATATATATATATATATATATATATATATATATATATATATATATATATATATATATATATATATATATATATACTTGAAATGAACTTAAAAACAGAAGTTAACTTTCGATTGACAAAAAGGTCAACTAGGTATTTGACCAAACCGTTGGTCCCGGGTAGGAGGTAACACGAGGTCGCAAGTAAGGGGCATCTAACGAGCAGTAAATTGGTTGGCTGCTTGAATTTTACGGCATATCAACTCATATTGGATTATTTGATGCCGAAGGCTTATCGTTTTATTCATTCTTGATGGGTATTTTTTTTCAAATTAATTTTTTAAACATTTTTTTAAAGTTATTTTTCTCTATCTAACCAATACAGGTTAGGGTCCCATCTATGGGTTAAATATAAATTTAAAAAAAGGGAATTAAGAAAATATGTTTAAAAAAACAGAGGTTCATTGACGATTGGCGAAAAGGTCTAGTAGTTTTTTTGCCCAACCCTTTTACGACGGGTAGGATGTGACACAAGGTCGCAAGTATGAAACAACTAATGAGTGTCGAACTCACTTTTCAGTTGTAATGGATTTGCGTAAATAGCTTGCTAACCATAATGTATATATATATATATATATATATATATATATATATATATATATATATATATATGTATTAGGGTAATATATATCATGTACATATATGTATTTGGATGTGTGTATATAATGTGTATATATGTATGTATTTTTCCGTGTATATATGTGCATGTATGTCGGGTGTGTATATGAAGGTGCGTGGTGTAATGGTTAGAGTCGTAGGAAATGGACTCGTTGAACAGAGTTCAAATCCTCCACAAAACTGTTTGCATTTCACATAGCACTAATACCCTTGGGAAAGCTATGAATCCATATATTCTCCATCCAGCTATGGATAAAATAGTAGGCAAGGCTGGGCTCTTTAACCTTGGGTAGGTAACCAGTCTAGAAGGAAAACTCTGAATTCAAAAGTCCTGATGTCGGTCGTTGATGGGTTTATGGCATTCCGTGTGCCCCAATTCTTTCCTATTGACTGTGTCAAAAAGTGTGGAAGGTACAACCCAAACCTTCACCACTATAAACAAAACACTATGAGGTTGTTCATTGGATGAACCCCCTTGCGTCGAAATCTACGAGAGTTTCATTTTTTTAGTCTATGTAAGTGCATATGCGCATGTGTATCGGTGTATAAGTATGTGTATATATTACATGTGCATATATATATATATATATATATATATATATATATATATATATATAGGTATATGTAAAAACAAAATTTTTTTGTGATGAAACAAAGAAAATACAGTGCTCAATCACAAATTGTGAGCGCTAATATTTATTTATTTTACAGAGTTTTCACAGATCAATGTTCATTATAAACAGCGACCCAGGTTTCATGCCAAGGGCAATCATAAGGTTGTTGAGCAAGATCCCATGGTGTTTGTTGAAGATCTTTACTCAATGTCACATTTTGGACCGCAAATAACGTCGGTTAGTTCCGCGGACGCTATTGTAGTTCGGATTTACTAAAAATGAATTTTTTCAAAATTTGCATTTTTTTGTAATAATGCCAACGAAGTTACCTCCCTTTATTCGTTAAAAATATAATTTTTTTTTATTTTGAAAAAAAAAACAAACTAACCGACGTTATTTGCGGTCCAAAATGTGACATTGAGTAAAGATCTTCAACAAACACCATGGGATCTTGCTCAACAGTCTGATGATTGCCCCTTGGCATGAAACCTGGGTCGCTGTTTATATGAACATTGATCTGTGAAAACTCTGTAAAATAATATATATATATTATATATATATATATATAATATATATATATGTATGTGTGTGTGTGTGTGTGTGTGTGTGTGTGTCTTCAGATGTTTAGTTGGCTGAATACTAACACTTACACCAAGACGGGAACACCCGTGTACTTATCCAACCCATTCGCCGCGGTGAGGATGTGACACAAGGTCACAAGGATGGGGCATCCAGTAAGCATCGAGCTCACTATTCGGTAGTAACGGATCCTGAGAGACTAGCTTCCTAACCATGACACCACGATGGGACGCCCAGCTATTTATCCAACCCGTTCGCTTTTGTAAATTATTAAGACAATGTTAAGTCCAGTCTAGAAGAAGAATTAAGAAGGAAAGTCAACCCCTGGCAGAAGTCTTGATAGAAGTCAGCCCAGGTCTAGACAAGATGGCATCCAGACAAGACAGAAGAAGCGGTAAGGAACAAGTAAGAAGTGTACCATGTAAGATCAACAATCTCTAATCTCTCTGTCACTGTTGACTCTCTCTCTCTCTCTCTCTCTCTCTCTCTCTCTCTCTCTCTCTCTCTCTGTTATGACCTGTTTAATGTTCAATAAATGATAACGCAACACGACGATAAAGTGTAGAGAACAGATATATTCAGCAATATATCAACGTACAATGAAAAAGGTTTCCTTGTTACAGCGTACACGAAGAACATGTATCTGCTACTTCTCGTTTGAGTAGCTTTACTCTGTTAAATATATACCCTTTGGGTAAGTCCATGTTCGTATCATAGGTGAGTCACCTACAACACTCTTCATAAAACAAGTCTAGCTTGTTAACCTTTACACCTAGACAAAAAACCCCCCCAAAAACCAAACAAAAACAGAACAAACTAAAACAAAACAAACAAAAACAAAAAAGGGAGTCCTGAATAAGACATACAACTGCATTAAGTAGTGAAGCTCTACATTTTTTTAAGATCTGGGGGAATGTGGAGTGCCCCTTCATCACCATTACTTCCAGGTCCACTCTGATCCGGGGTGGTAGTACCTGTTAGAGTCTCATCAATGGGTTAAATAGAAAAAAAATGAGTATAAAAAGAAATTGAGTAACCGTTAAGAATGCATAAAAGAAATTATTTCTACCCTCATTTTGAAAACTGACAGATCCTCCCTGTTTGTGATGCTGACGCTACATAAACTTTCTACCCCCATTTTCTTTTTTCGTACTGGAGGTAAGCTTCCTAAATATTGAGTAAGAAAAATATAACACAAAAATTTCACATTCAGTGGTTTTTCTTATCTTTCTTCCTGGACTTTTTGTCTGCTAAATTCTTTCATATATATTTTTTTCATATTATGGAATTCAAAACTTCCTTCATTCTGTTGAGGAAGCGACTTGGTATATTTTGGAAGGTTTCTGATCTAGCCCAACAGAATGTCCCAACTTCGATTTCAGCATAGTTTCCGGTTTCGGAAATGTTTTTATTTGCCACAGGCGGCGGGGAGGGGGGCACGTGACGTAGACGGGGAAAGATGAACCAAAATCCAAATATAGATTTCAGATGCACCGGGGGTGGGATGGGGTGGGACTTTTTTAGTGTTTTCGTTTTCGATGTAGAAACGATTTGAATTTTTCTTTCATTGACAGGATGGTAAATTTTTTTCTGACTCTCTTGCCGCCATTTGGAATTTTTAAAAATTCCATTTTAGATTATCTTTATGTATAAAAGAAAGATTGTGTATATGTCTGTCTATATGTCTGTATGTTTGTTTGTACATATCCTTTTTATAAAGCAACATTAGTAGAGACCCGCAAACAACAAAGTTCAATAAAATTCAAACCCTATTTTTGTCGGAGAGGAGATACAAAACAAATTGCTGATCCTTCAATTACCAAAAGAAAAACTAAATAAAAACATATGTGTATAAATCGATGATAAAACTGATAAGAAAATAAATCAGATTAATAATGGATAAAATATAATAAAACAAAATAAAACAAAAAATACTAACAAGAATGATAATGAAAATAAATAACTTAAAGAAAAATAAATAGATAAAAGATGATGAAACAGATATATCGAAAAATAATTTTAATCTATATATAAATATAGATAAGAAACTTATTTTTAGATATTAAATCCCGGGCAACGTCGGAAAGCTCTGCTAGTTCTTAGTAAGTGTCATATAGTACCTAAATAATGAGAATGGAATCGTCCGTTTTTCCTATCAATAATGTCTGATGAAACCTTGGAAGAGAGAAACAACGAGATATCACAGGACTTGTTTATTCAACCTAGCAATTGCTAATTACTCTGTTCACCTTGTATCTTTGCTTAGTAAAGCTTTTACCCTATCCTTAATACCCCTTCTGTTTATTCCTATCATTGTAACATAATACGGAGGAGAGAAAGAATGAAAAGAGCCAGGATTGCAAGATACGTGTAGTTTAGTTTGGAGAATTTTTAGGATGAGTCAGCACAACGCCATATGTGATTTTTCTACTTGCCGAGAAATCTCACGCGGCGAAGTGTGGAAGATTAGGAGTGAGAGGGGAGGGGGAGAGGGAATTTGGAACCATGCGTTGACGGAGAGAAATGTGTTCTCTCACTCAGAGCAGTTTGACTTGGGGGGGGGGAACAAAAATCAGCCCAGCAACTAGATTCGAGCCTCTCAAAGTAGTACTGGTCCAGATATGAGTATACCACGATTATTTTCATTATCAATCTAATAGATAGATAGATAGATAGATAGATAGTAGATTGGCTTAAAAAAATTTCTTTTCAACATGACACTCACGTCATTGCTTTATTAAATAAGAAGTTCGGCAAGAATTTGAAATTGAAAAAATGTTTATTTCAGTCTTGATACTTTCTCTATATATCTTGTATAGATAGAAAGATAGATAGATAGATAGATTGGCTTAATGTAACAATGCCATCATTGTTTTATTAAATTAGTTATTTCTCTGAATGTTTGAGATGAGGCTTGATGATTAGTATTATCTGCGTTATTCGGACTATTGTCCCCATCTTCATTGTTATTTATACAACGTTTCAGGCTTCTTCAGGTCGAAAAGAAGGTTCCCAAGTCCGAGAAGGTTCTCGAGTTCGACAAGAAATACCCGAAGAAGGCCGGAGGGCATATCGGCCGAAACGTTGTACAGATAACAATGAAGATGAGGACAATAGTCCGAATAACGCCGATAATATTAAATTAGTTGTTCAGAAACATTTTGAAATTGAAAAAAAAAAAAAGATTTCAGTCCTGATACTTTCTTTATATATCTAATCTGTCCATTCTAAAATGAAAACTGTAACATTACATTATTTCTTTGTTGATTCTGATATTCGAGTTACAACAATAAGAGTTCTTCTTTCTTCTTTTACATCAGAAATAGCCACACTACCCAAACAAGAATGAATATAACAAAACGTTTTCGGCATAGAATAACCCAACAAGGGTTGACAAAGTTAGATAGGTGAAAACTGCTCGATACACTAAATAAAAGACCTAAGGAATCAGAAACTATCAACTTAGGTTTTATCTAACGGCTCATCCGGATAATTCTCAATCATCTAGATGAGCCCTTAGATGAAACCTAGGTAGGTAGTCTCTCACTCCATAGGCAAGAAGGTTCCCGAGTTTAAAAAGAAATACCCGAAGAAGGCCGGAGGGCATATCGGCCGAAACGTTGTACATATAACAATGAAGATGAGAACAATGATCCGAATAACGCAGATAATACTAGATGACGGTTTGTTGAGCTTTTCTTTCCTTGAAAGAAATATTGCTCTGTATATAATTGATTTATTGGTTATATACATTGAGCTCTCTTAAGGATTTATAAAATGAATATAGGCATGAATACATATGTTTATACCTACAAGAGCATACAGTATGGTTGTACAGTGTGATTTCGATGATTCCAAATAGAATCATCCCTTACTTACCATTTTTGGATTGCCTTACATTTATATATATATATACATATATATATATATGAGGTAGGTAAAAGGATAGTAAACAAAAAATAATAACTCAAACAAGTCTGAGATTTTTTGTTCACTATCCTTTTACCTACCACATACTGTCGGATTTTACTCCAACCCTCCTATCTTCATATATATAATTATATATATATAAATATATATATATATATATATATATATATGTTGTGTGTGTATGTATGTGTGTGTGCGTGTGTGTGTGCATGTGTGTGTGTGTATGTGTGTGTGCATGTGTGTGTGTGTGTGTGTGTGCATGTATGTGCATGTGTTTGTGCGTGTACAATAGGTTGGGTTGGATTTTTGGCTTGATAAACACACATTTCGTAGGGAGATTCAAGTCTGTTGCATGTGCGCTGATAACTGATAAGGCCGATCCAGACGACCCCCTACCCCATTGGATATAATCTAAGTTCTATCGACTTGAAACGAGTCCAGTTTTTTTCTCACTTCGGGTTCCGTAATTATCTTCAAAAGAATGATTCATCTCTGAAACGTTAAATCTCCCTGCATCTCTGTGGGTGGTTCTGTTGACCATTGGCCGTTGGTCAGTGTCACAAGAGATGACGGTCATTTCAGGGCGAGTTGTGTATCCCTTTTATCACGGACATTGGTCACTTCCCATGATATTAAGGAAAGCATTGTCTTCTATCCTCGTCACATGGTCTGTCCTGTGCACATGAAACTTTTGCAGTGGAATCTCTGGAGGCAAATTGCAATCTAGAGAAACTTCAGTAGCTCATAATGAAGTCACGTCAGTGCAAGTAAAAATAACGCAGAGTCAAAGATTATAGAAGTAGAAGGCATTCAGTACATTACATTTATCAACGATATATATATATATATATATATATATATATATATGTATATATATATATATATATATATATATATATATATATATATATATATATATATATATAAGAAAAAGGATTAAAAACCTGTCATTTGAGCCGTTGTTTGGTAAAGGAGAAAACTAACCTGGTAATTTATATATATATATATATTTTTTCTGTACGTGGGTTAGTGTGCGTTTTTACATACACTAATATTAAATATATGGATTAAATATCAGACAGGATGGAAAAACTAATCACACACACACACACACACACACACACACACACACACACATATATATATATATATATATATATATATATATATATATTTACATGTGTGTGTGTGTGTGTGTGTGTATGAGTGAGTGAGTGAGAGAGATTGTGTGTGTGAGTATGTGTGTGTGTGTGTATTTGACAGGGAGAGAGAGAGAGAGACAGAGACAGACAGACAGACAGACAGACAGAGAGGGGGAGGGAAAGATATTTTTTGCATACACAAATAAATTTTTGGACAGATGAAATCCTGATTTAGTATATGGATTATAAATCTGACAGAATAGAAAACTGAATATATATATATATATATATACTTCCAATGAGAAATGAAAACTCAATAAACCAGCATTTGGCTATTATAAATTTATTTCGGACGGTAACTCAATAAATGGGCTCAGTTTAGACAGATAGGCATTATACAATAAAAAAAGAAAACGTACAAGACTAGATATACAGTAAATATTGCTTTGTATATAATTATTAGTTATATTATATTGAGCTCTCTTAGAGATTTGAAATAATCCTTGTATAAATTCATAGGTGTTCATCTGCATGCGGAATGCATTGTGGATATACAGAGGATATAGATAATTCCAAATAGAATCATCCCTAACTTACCAGTCGATTGGATACTTTTACTTTTCTCTCTCTCTCTCTCTCTCTCTCTCTCTCTCTATCTCTATATATATATATATATATATATATATATATATATATGTGTGTGTGTGTGTGTGTGTGTGTGGATATGCAAATAACATTTCTGAACAGACTAAATCATCATTAAATATATGTATTAACAAAAGAGAAATATATATATAAATAAGAAAGTAATAAAGTCGTTGGTGTGGCCTAAAGTCGGTATCAGCCAATCAGCGAAGGGATCTATCCTCTTTTCACTAGCGCTAGAGATTGTTTTTGTGTCTGAGGTTGAGTACCACACCTACCATCAGCTAATTTACCGCACAGATCCCTGTGCTACTCGTACGCTGAGTTGGCGAGGGCTTGTATCGAACTAGGAACCTTGTGTTTTCTAGCCGAACGCTCTACCGACTGAACTAACCCGGCCAACCCCTTCACACGAGTTGGATGTGAGAAAAGGTTAATTTCTAAAGCGAGTCTTAACGTGTTAATGAGACCAGTCTATTTACCCGCGCTTCGAGGGAGAATAGTTGTATTCATACCTTTCCAAAAGGTATTAGCCCCATGTGAAATACAAACACCCTTGTTCAGGATTTGAACTCGTATCGGCGTATCCATTTTCTACGACGATAGCCATTACACCCTGCTCCTCGCTGGTGTTTTTATACGTTTACTAATAGACTCTAAAGTAATGACAGAAAGAGACTATTAGTTATCCTATAAGACTTGGTAACTGTTCAACTCATCACCTTTGCAGATGATGTATTCGAGAAGAATACCGCATTTCCAACCCAAGGACAAATATATAAACGTGTATAAATAGAAATAAATTAGTTAAAAATGTGTTTAAAAAAACCTGAATATCCATCAAGAATGAATAAAAGAAACCGTGGTTATTTCCTAGTTGAGTAACATGATATTACACTGTGACCCAGAAAAAACAGAACACAAATTATTTATTTTCCCATTAAACTAATCCTAAACCCTAACCCTAAATCCTAATCCTAACCTTAACCCTAAACCCTAAACACCCCTAGTTGAGTAACATAATATTACAGGTGACCCATAAAAAAACAGAACCCACAAATTTTGTAATAAAACTGTTAATTTTAATTTTAATTTTTTTAAAGTTTAAGTCCAACAAGGGTTTGGGTTAGGGTTTAGGGTTAGGGTTAGGGTTTAGGGTTAGTTTAATAGGAAAATAAATAAATAATTTGGGTTCTGTTTTTTCTGGGTCATATCATGTCACTCAACTAGGAAATAACCGAAAATGTCTTCGGTTTAAAATAATCCAACAAGAATGGAGGTGCGTGGTGTAATGGTTATGTTCATAGGAAATAGACTCGTCGACCAGAGTTCAAATCCTGGACGAAGTTACAATTCACATAACGCTAATACCCTTGGGAATAGTATGAAACCAACTACTGCCCCTCCAGCTATGGATAAAATAGTAGGGCAGACTGGGCTCTTTAACCTTGCTTAGGCAACCAGTCTAGGAGAAGGAAAACTCTGAATTCAAATCAGTTAAATCCGCTTGGGGTAGTCACTACTAGAATAGGCTCAGTCCTAATTAGGGATCTATTTTTCATGCACACACTACAAGGGTTGACATGTCATAAAACCCGACCCACCAACCAATCAATCAAGCAACCAGGTAGCTGAGCAGTCCATGACATGCAACACTTACTTTGACCCTTATTTAGGCTAGACTGGCGGTCGGATAGCCCCCCCCCCAACCTGGATCAACGAGAGAAAGAAACAATGTTACTCTTCAAAGGTTCCTTATATTATAATTGGTAACTGTTAGACTCGTGACCTTTACTGATGATGTATTAGAGGAGAATACGGATCTTCCAATCCGAGGACAGCGCTGTCACCGACTGTACCTCTGCAGAGG
>CM042147.1:18406148-18458648 GCA_023376005.1 Doryteuthis pealeii | reverse complement strand
CCGGTTTGTGCGTATATCATTTAGTAATATGGTGAAATTTTATTTATTGCACAATTCCCATTTTCTTTCTCCCCAGTCGTGCCAAGTCTTTTACTCTCTTTGTGCTAGTTTGATGCATTCGCTTATAATATGATCAACTGTTTCGTCTTTGTCTCCATGCATTCTACACTTGCTATTCTGTTGCGTCTAATCAATTTTTGCTTTGATATAATTTGTTCTTATGTTATTATCTTGTGCGGAAATTATGAGAGATTCACTCTCACTCTCACTCACTCTCTCTCGAGGTTTCTCTTTTTAACCAGATTTTCTCATATGCGTTCTCTGCAGTTTGTCGCTTGAAATACTTGAACTTGCCCTAATTTGCATAGACGGACACAAATTCTCATTACTTACAGAGTTTACTCATTACTTACTTATTAGTTTTTATTTAGGTAATTTTGTTATGATATTTTCATCTTTTTTTACTTAAGTTCAGCAAAAGCATTTTCCTCATTTTAGCCAAATATTTGAGAAATATCAAACTTTTTGAAATCACAATAACTTTTTTCCTCTCGTCCGATTTGAGAGGATTTTAGCAGTCGGTAGAGCTTTCGGCTAGAAACCACAAGGTTCCTAGTTCGATACCGGCCTTCGCCAACTCGGCGTTATGAGTAGCACCGGGATCTGTTCGGTAAAGTAAAGAGCTGATGGTAAGTGTGGCGCTCCACTTCAGAGGCAAAAGCCATCTCCTTGGTCTAGCGCTAATAAAAAGGGGATATACCCTTCGCTGATTGGTTGATACTGACTTTAGGCCACCCCGACAACTTTACTTTTTACTTTATTGTAGACCATATCTCCTTTATTTGGTGTAAATATTAGCTTGGCTTTTTTTCCGGGTTGAAACCTAATTCTACTGGACGATATCCACACAGGTGTTCTTCTTCTCATTTCTGTTTTCTACTTTTTGATGTATTTCTGCTTATCATATGTTGCAGTTGCTCTTTCTGGTTGCCACAATTAATCTTTCTTTAGTTTTGTTAGTGTATTACTCGGGTGTTCGAATTGTCGCATCTACACAATTTCTCTGCTGGACAGCCCACTGCGCTCTTCTTTTCTAGGCACATATAGTCTGTTTATGTCGTCTCTCGGGTTTAGTGCCTTGCGTATCGTCATAATTTTCCTTGTCATTTGGTCCATCTGTCGGAGTTCCTTTCTTTAAGATAATAAGACTATTCCAGAGTATCTCACAAGACGGACAGTCCAGGTGTCTTTTAATTCCTTTTATGAGATTTATGCAACAGGTTTTTGGTTTCTAGAAGATTTCTGGTATTGTCTTCGGTCAATTGTTATCATTTTCATTATTTTCGTTTATTTTTTAGTTTCATTTATCTTATTTATTTTACTTATTATTTTTTTGTCTTATTTTGAATTATCACTTTATTTTATTCGTTCCTTTTATTATTGTATATTTTCTATTTTTTTTTAAATCTTAAAGTTTTAAAGAATCTCTCTCTCTCTCTCTCTCTCTCTCTCTCTCTCTCTATATATATATATATATATATATATATATATATATATATTCATAAATATATTTATTTATGATATATACATATATATATATATATATATATATTATATACATATATATATGTATATCATACACACACACTCACACACACAAACCCATATATATATATATATATATATATATATATATATATATAATTTCCCGCTTGAAATCGCCAACAACATAAAATGCAAAATAATTTATTGGCAGAAAGAAATAAAACCAAATCCAACAGACAAACACAATTTGTTATTTCTCATAAACACTCGCACACTAACCAACCCTCCATATATATATATATATTAATTTTGATTTTATCCGAATCTGTCAAATAAATGTATGGAAAATTATGTTTACATCATATAAAAAACTGTCATTGTTTTATTTGTTTTCCGACATATTAACCCTTGTTGGTTTATTCTACACTAAAGCAGGGTTACCAAGAATGGTCTCCAATTATATGCTGTACGAGTGTGAGTCAAAAAGTAATGCCATTTTTTTGTTTCATGTGAAGTTCTTTTTTATAAAACTAGGCCATACATTGAGACCCTAACGAGGCTCAGAGCAAGAACCCGACGGTAAGAGCCAACTTGCCAATCAACAATGTCCTCCTCTGCATGACAATGCTCGACCACACACAAGCATCAGAACAAGGGTGAAAATTGCCTCATTTGGGTGAATAACTTTACCCCATCCTTCATACTCGTCAGATTTAGCATCTTCAGACTATCATCTCTTCGGTCCCATGAAAGACGGTTTGAGAAGCAAACATTATTCCAGGGACGAAGAAGTGTAATCTGTAGGGAAGAAGTGGCTTAAAGAACAGTCAACAGAATTTTACGGAGCAGGGACACGTGCTCTCATTCGAAGGTGGAACATTTCTATTGATAGAAACGGTGACTATGTGGAGAAGTAGGGATGTGATCCACAGAAGACCAGCTTCATTTTGATATATGATACATGTTCCTGTGTTTATAATTATACTTGTCCTAAACAAAATGGCATTACTGTTTGACTCATCCTCGTATATTCGCAATCATTTTTCATGACTAAACAATTCATATCTAATTATTTTATTCAATTTATTCATTCATTCATTTGAAATGCAAAAGTAATTATCCAAGCTGTTATTAATTCCGAAGTATCTTCAGAGACGTAAAGTCGTCGTGGTTGCCTAAAGCCGGTATCAGCCAGACCGTGAGGGAGTCTATACCCTTTTCACTAGGCTAGACCAAGAAGATTGTTTTGGCCTCTGAGAGAGAGAGAGAGAGAGAGAGAGAGAGAGAGAGAGAGAGAGGGCGTCACACCTACCATGCTCCTCACTTTACCGCAAAGATCCATGAGCTACTCATACGATGAGTAGGTGAGGGCCGGTATCGAAACTGGCACTTTGTGGTTCTTAGTCAAACCGCTCCTAATTCATACTTAATGGTAATATTATTGTTTTAAATACCACTCTTTTAATATACTTCAAAATCATTTATTTCAAACATATACCTTTGATCCATAGATGCAATCCTAAGAAGTACTGCCACTCCCAGTCAGAGTGGACCTTGATGAAATGGCAACGGGGCGATGACGTCATTTGTTTTCATGCCGCCGGTTTTATCGCTTTGTTTGTATTCCTCGCGCTACAAATTTGACATTTCTTTCATTGATCTCCAGGGGGTGTTAATTGGAGGGGAGAGAGATTTCAACAGGTCTGACTTTGACATCATCAATAAACGCCTCTATTTAAAGAGCAGTAAATTTCACGAGCCTTCAGCTCTTGTTTGATGGATATTGCAAATTCAAACCTTATCTGGAAAGAAAAATGTCATAGCGTAGGTGGTATGACTAAACAAGGTTTGTTTAGAATGGCTTTTTGCCGATAATTTTTGGAGAATAAGTGCTTAATTGGAGTCGTAATAATGAATTAGGCGGGAATACCTATTAAATGTATGGAATCGAGAAAAATCAATCTCTGTATGTACATTTCGGCCTATTAGGCCTCATCAGCAGAGCTATAGATCGGAAGACCGCCCTGTGCGTGATTTGAAACCGGACTGCCAAGCTGACACGTTTAGAGTAGGTTAACATTCCTCTTCTAGTGACTTTTATGACACGACGATATGATAAGTTGTAAACAATAGAATGGCTTTTTATAATTTTTTGGAGAATATATATATATATATATATATATATATTAATTATTTAATACTTCACAAATGAAAACGCCATTACTACCATTGGTTTCAAGGCATCAAGTCTATCCGCCTATCATCAAGAAGCAACGTATCGAATACGTTTTATAGATACTTTTATGAATAAATAACTGTAGCTCATAGAACTGAAATTGAGCCCATCATTTTCATTTCAGTTCAAATCCTGGACGCGGTTGTTTGCATTTCACATACTACTAATACTGTCGGGAATTGTATAAATCGTTCTATTATCGCTACAGCTATTGTCAAATAGTCGGACAGACTGGGCTCTTTAGCCTTGTTATGGTAACCAGTCTAGAAGAAGGAAATCTTCCAATTCAGACCAAGGGGTCTCTCTTCTCGTTAGTCACAACTACTTTGAGAGCTCCTACTCCTCCTTCATCAGAGATGCTTGAAATTTTTTCTATTAAGATGTAACTACTTTGTGGGATATTGACACAAACACTTGGGAGATAAATGCAAAAAATAGAGCGGCCTGGCGCCTCAACGTTAAGCAAGGCACGGAGAGGGGGGTGGGCAGAGAGGAGAGTAGTTTCGACAGAAAAGAGAGCCAGAAAGAGAGAGAAAAGCCAGCAGCCCCAGAAAGCATCTCAGTTTGTGTGCATTCAGTGCACCAAAGTCTGCCACTCAAGAATTGGCCTGCATAGTTACTTACGCAGATATAGATGAGTTTTTTTATTTTTTTTATTTTGGACACTACGCAATCGTCCTTTAGTGGAGGAAAATGACCCAATAAATACTTCTTGAGTGCCCTCTTACCATAATGATTAGTGTTGTAGAAAATAAAATCGGGATCCATGTTCTAACTGTGGACGAGACTGATTGCGTTTTACTTCGCTTAAACTTGTGAAATGTATGAATCCTCTCTGTTCTTCTCCAGATGTGGGTAGATAGATGAGCAGACAGTTCTTTAGAAAACCAATCTAGGAGAAGGAAAACTGAATTCTAGCCAGATTTATTCTGCTTAAAATTTTACTTTGTGTTACATCCTGTTTCTCTTTTCGTTAATCACCTTTTTTTCTTCTTGTCATCAATTTTTATCTGCAACTACGTGAGTGGCTGACAGACCAATTTTTGAATGGCAATCTCTGGAGCAGTGACGACAAACAAACAGGGATGCTTGCTGGGGTTGCTATTGCCTCTCCTTCTTTTTGACTCTCTTTTTTTGTGGCAGCTTCTTTCCTCTCTTTTTCACTCCTTTT
Source organism: Doryteuthis pealeii (assembly GCA_023376005.1). Lineage (NCBI taxonomy): Eukaryota > Metazoa > Mollusca > Cephalopoda > Myopsida > Loliginidae > Doryteuthis > Doryteuthis pealeii. Next base: position 18,453,696 of record CM042147.1, on the reverse strand, counting down.
CGTTCCTTGTTGGCGAGTCTTTTGCACAAGTCTCCCATGTGTTGGTGTCGATGTGGCATGTCTTCAAGTCCCTCTTTCAGGCATCATTAAAGCGCAGGCGTGGTCTCCCTACTGGTCGGGTGCCCTTTACCAATTCACCATACTGTAGGTCTTTGGGGATGCGCCCTTTGTTCATCCTCCTGACGTGACCGAGCCAATGCAGGCGTCTCTCGCAGATAATTTAAGGCGTACAAGCAACATAAAATGACACCAGACCTAGTTAAGAGCTCCTCCCTTCCCCTTTTTACCCCTTTTTCCTCCTAACAAAAAAAAAAAACAACAAAAAAACAAACCAACAGCAAATGAAAATAAGACAAAACAATAGATTATTTCATTAGATACAATGTCACTATTAGGAAAGAAAGTCTATTTTAAATTACCAAATTGAAAGTAGCTAAGAAATAAAAAAATGAAAATGAAAATGAAAGTGAAAATGAAAATGAAAGTGAAAGTGAAAGAGAAAGCAATCTTGCTCAGCTGTTAATGTCACCCACTTTTAATAAGATGAATCTTTTAGTCGAATGAGTTCATCTTTTAGATTCAACATTTTGGGGATTTTCTTTTTCAAAATGTGTGACAAAGTTTATTGAAATATTTGTCAACTTTACGAAGTGCATTTAGAATTTCATTCAAGATCGTTGAAATAGGTTGAAAACTGAAACTAAGTACCAACAATATATATATATATATATATATATATATATATATATATATATATATATATATATATATATATATATATATTTGTTGGTACTTAGTTTCATTTTTCAACTTACGACTTGAAAGGCTTGCGAACCGAATTTGTAGACAAAAATGTCTGTGCTCGTCAATCAAATATCTATCTATCTATCTATCTATCTATCTATCTATCGCTCTCTCTCTCTCTCTCTCTCTCTATATATATATATATATATATATATATATATATATATATATATATATATATATATAGGTTAAATCGAACTTAACGGATCTAAATTCCACCATTGTATGTCACCACGCCGAAAAAAAAAATTCAGGTAATTAACCGAATTTAATGAAATTTTCAGTGTTGATATATTAACGAATAAAAGATATAATGCAGCATTTATTTTATTTAAAACTTTTTACATTTTTTTCATGTCCATCTTTGAGGTGTAAAACAGATTCTCAAAGATACGCGGTTCAAAGTTAACTGACATGAAAAAATGTAAAAGCTAGCTAGCTAGCTAGATAGATGCCTATTTAGCATCACTAGATCGTTTACTTTAATTGATATGTTATTATTCATTTGATATATATGGACATCACTATGGTGGATTATTTTTCTAAACGTGAGTGTTTTTTTAAGCAAAATAATTTGATTGTAAATTATCTCCCTTGCTTTGCCTGGCTATCCTGTTGCGTTGGTACAAAACACCGTTTGACACCGGTAAAAGGTCACATGTGCGTGTGGCGCTAGGTTTTAAAGTCTTTTAACAGGCAGGAACCGAGGAGACAAGAAGGTTAGTATCAGCTTGGAACTTTTCCTCCTTTTCTCGATTTTTATTTGTTGTGTATTAGAGAAACTACATAGTCCTTTGTCTTCTATTGTAGTTTCACGTTGAAGACCAGTTGCGAGACAGGAGGATAAGTGACAACTCCCGTATTTTTATAAATAGAAGCGTCTTCACCAGTTGACTCTGTCATTACTCATTCCTTGCCTGGGTGTTGCCGTCACAGTAAAACTTCTTGTCTCCTCGGTTCCTAAATATTACTCCATTGTTTTTATTTTCTTCCATGTATTTTCTTCTTCCAGCGAGAAAGCTTTAAAAATAAATGTTTTCTCATTTCCCAATGATAAGGTCGATAACTCCCGGTCTTAGACGGGTGATATGAATATTTTACAAGTCGGTTGTCTGTCGGGTTGTGATGATGTGTTGAATGCAATCCCTGACATCCGTGGTTAAGGGGTGGAGTGGGGGGAAGGGATTCTCTCGACAGAATTCATTTCGTTGTTTGATATGAGATTTATCCAATGTGAAAAACTGTAGGGACTCGATCTTCTATCGCATCAGAAAATTCCTTCGAGCGGAAAATCTGGATACACAATTGGCAGATGCATGTTGGATGCAGGAATATAACAGAGAAGGATAATAGAAGAAGAAGAAGAAGAAGAAGAAGAAGAAGGAGGAGGAGGAGGAGGATGAAGAGGAGGAGGGGAAGAAGAAGAGGAGAAGAGAAGAAGAAGAAGAAGAAGAAGAAGAAGAAGAAGAAGAAGAAGAAAAAGAAGCAAATATACTACTACTACTAGTAATAATTGAAGAATTGGTACTAGAATGTATAATCATATTAATAGTATTAGAAGAAGATGATGAGGAAGTAGAAAAAGAAGAAAATATACTAGTAGTAGTAGTAGTAGTAGCATTAGAAGAAGAAGAAGAAGAGGAGGAGGAGGAAGAAGAAGAAGAAGAAGAAAAAGAAGAAGAAGAAGAAGAAGAAAATGTAGTAATAGAATATGAAATAACTGTATCATTAGTAAAAGTAGTAGTAATAGTAATAATATTAGTATAAGTAGTATTAGAAAAAGAAAAAAAAGCAGAAGAGTAGAATAATTGAAGAAGAAGAAGAAGAAGAAGAAGAAGAAGAAGAAGAAGAAGAAGAAGAAGAAGAAGAAAGATTACCCTTCTTATTTCTTTTACTTGTCTATTCTAAATGAAATTCATAACCGGAAACAATAAATATATTCAGGTGTGTTTGTCCTTTCCATTTGAATCTCACATTTTTGATCGATTGAGGAAAAAAGGAAAAAAAATTGTTGTAATCATTTCAATGAAATGAAACTTGGGGATAAAGAACACCCGGAAAGGCCCAGGGAACACAATAGCCAAATTTCCGAGGTTTGACCAAAACGTAATGAAACGGAATCTTAAAATGTTTTAAATGTTTAATTCTGAAATATATAAAAAGGCATATGTACTGCTGAGTAACTTAGTAACTTATACAAATAAAGTGACGATGTCTAGACGTCTGGAAAGTGATTGGTACCTAGCCTTCATATAAACATGTAAATTTCAATCATTCATATTGTGACTGCTAGGCAGATAAATTAGTTAGTGAAATAGATTATTAATTAGGACTGAGCCTATTCTAGTAGTGACCACCCCAACGAAGATTTAACAGGTTTGAATTCAGAGTTTTCTTTCTTCTAGACTGGTTACCTAACCAAAATTAAAGAGCCCAGTTTACCCTACTATTTACCCATAGCTGGAGGGAGATAGTTGGATTCATACCTTTCCCAAGGGTATTAGCGCTATGTGAACAGTGACTTCGTCCAGAATTTGAACCCACGAGTCCATTTCCTACGACTCTAACCAGTACACCACTAGCCTCCCTTACACCATGCGCCTCCTTGACACGCCTTCTCCTAACACCACGCGCCTTCCTAACATCTTTATAGTTAGTAGCAAATATATGCACCCTCCGGCTGCAAGTATTTAAGTTTAAATGTAATAAAATATTAGATTAAATCAGAAAGGCTAATGAAACTAATTAAGAATTCAAATAAAAAGATTTGAAACGGAGGGGGTATAATCGGAAAATAGAACAACTGAAACTTACTCTTTCATCACTTCCGTTTTTCAATGCTAAATTTTCCTAATTTCAACTATTTAGTTAAAATAGGAAGTAAAGAATAAAATTACAGTTATTTCTTCTTGTTAATGAATTTCTTTTAGGATTTATTGAAGAGATTTTTACTCATATTCATTAAGATAAAACCAAACAATTAGAAATCAATAATACCAAGCACATTTTTATTAAAATCAGTTTTTTTAATATCAATATGCAAATTAGCTTTACGTTTACACTGAAAACTGGTATTTTGTTGTATATATAAATACAATTGCATGTTATTAGTATTAGGTAAGGCCAACAGTATTAATAATGTCAAACAGTTTTATTATTAATTGCGGTTTAAATAGAAATAGAATCATGGAGAATGTGATGTAAATAACTAAGGGAATTGTGACTTGAGTACTAATATAGTTTCGGTTACAGACAGAAAAACACACAATCTCCATTATAATAAGATATCCACAACATTTCCGCCAATGTTCCCTTCTTCTGTGGTGCTGCAAAGTCTTCCTAATAACATTTTCCCACTCCATTTCTGGTTGTAGTAAGTTAATATTTGTAAATACCAAGTAACATTTTGTTAGTCACGTTATTGCAGTCATAAGAGATTTATGAAACAAGAGTCGGTTATAAATCTTTGGAAATATTTGTTGGGAGTGCTGGAGAGAAAATTTTATTTGCACTCAGATTTGTTTAAGATCAGATTTCATGCCAATAGTGAAAGTAAAAGTGAAAGTGAAAAATTATACCGTCTGTCCGAGCGAGTTGACATCTAATTGCCACAACACCATTGTTGGTTTAGACGGATTTGTAAGTCTTACATAATGTTAACAGTTTTGGTTTTTATCTATACTAGCAAAAATATGTGACCACTGGACATAAGGATTTAAGTTTTAATGTAATTAAATATTATATTGAATTAGAAAAACTAATGAAGTTAAATACAACACAAAAAAACTACACTTATTCTCTCCAATATGACAAGTGTATGCCTTTCGAAGTTGACACTTGAGGTTTTCATGCTCAATTCTTGCACTCTCAAAACTAGTATATCATCCACATGAATTTTCCAGTCAGTTCTCTTCAATGGCAATTTTTCCCAGTTGTCAGAATCTATATTTATTTTTACAAGGTTGCTTTTTTAGCAATCCTTATACCTCTTGCAAGACTGATGATGTGGCCTTTTGCCATACAAACATACACAAATACATACATACCAATTGTCCTTTATATATGTACTAGAAAAAAAACATGACCCGTTGGTTCAACTGTTGAGTTTTGGGTAGATAATTGTAATCAAAAAAAAGTTAGTTTGCAAAATGACTTAAATTAGAAAAATAAATAAGACCGGAGAATAATTAAAAAAAAAAAACAACTTAAAATCATTTTGCTCAAATTTGCAATTAAGTCAAAAACTGACCCGTCTTAGATGCTGAAAATTAACATACGAATAAGTTCTACCGCCCACACTCTCCATTCACTCTCTTTACACTCACAGAGAAAACTAACATATATAAGGAGTAGTTATTCAAGATATATATATAGAGAGGGGAAAGTAATAGGCAGAATGAAAAGTAAGAGACAGGTTTTTGACTTTGTTACATAATTATGGACTTATGGCGATCAGTGCAGCTGATGACAGCTTTTGACCTCACTCTCACCTTGCGTTCGAACGTATAGAATTAAGGAGTAAGCAACTCAGTTAGAGTTACTTAGAAGCGAAGCTAGCAAGATGTGAGAGGGAGTAAATCGAAGTTATTACTAAAAGCTATCAATGAGAAATAGCAACAGAAACCAGACCCGGTAGAAGACCAGACGAGACAGATATACCAGACAGAAGAATAGACGACCAGAGTAAGAAGACGTCTTAAACGTTACAACTTAATTGCAATTTACAACTAATTGGAACCAAATAAAACGGAATTTTTTCAAACATAACTTAATCCCAAAACTAAGAATATTTTGGGATCTATTTCGTATCATTAAACTACATAAACAAATACATAGGTGTTGTTGTTGATTGTCAACTCGTGTTCGAGTAATACCATTTCCTACTTTTTATCATAGTTGGGTGCCAGTAGCATTTGACACTCTATCCTTGTGTTTTCTCAGATGACTCACAGGCCAGCCCTGGAGAGACATATTCTTCCACATAACTACATGTTGGAACTTCTCCACTTGAATGTTTCTGGGCTGAAATAATTGCCCGCTTCAATTTTTGGTGTTTAATTCGTTGGCTCAAATTCTTCCACAAACAGGTAGATGGTGCTCTCCAGCCAGGTCTATTACAAGCTAGCTTCTCTCAGTCCTTCACAGAAATAGCAGTGTTCTTCAGAGTGTCATTGAGGCAGTCCTTAAACCTCAATTTAGGTTTGCATTGACGACGTTTGCCAGTTGAGATTTCAGTTGTTTTGAGATACATACATACATACATACATACATATTAGGTCGTTACAAAAATAATTGCCGATTGAAGTGCTCAGTTTTGAAATGTCATTTTAGCATAAAATTTGTTGTTTATTTCAGGCGAATTTTTGCATATATAATAATTAATGTATGCTCAAAAATAAAATTTAATTTATAAAGTACTTTTGAAAAATAGGAGCCTTCAAAGATGAGCATGCCTAAACATGAACTTCGCCTTCTTATGTTGCATGAGTTCAAGCTTAGGCACAATTCCTCCGAAACTGCTGCCAATATCAACAAAGCATGGGGAGATGAATCCACAAGTGAACGGAGAGTACGAAGGTGGTTCCAGAAATTCCGCAGTGGAGATGAGAGTTTTGAAGATGATGAAGGTAGAGGACGGACATGCAGTCTTGTCAATGAACAATTGCAGGCAGTTGCTGAGCAAAATCCACGACAAAGTGTCAGACACTTGGTATCAGCATTGCAACAGTTTCCCGCCATTTACAAGTATTGGAAAGGTGAAAAAGCTCGATAAATGGGTTCCTCATGAGCTCAATGAGCACCACAAACTTAGGCGGTTTGAAGTGGTCTCGATGCTCTTTTTGCGTAACACCAATGACCCCTTTCTTGACCGAATAGTTACTTGTGATACGAGATCTTACCACATCCTCCATATTCTCCCGATCTTTCACCTACTGATTATCATTTTTTAAAGAACATTTTTAAATGGTAAAACGTTTTGATCTAAAGAAGAGGTGGAATCATCATTTAAAGATTTTGTTGCATCACAGCCAATAACTTTTTACCAACGCGGAATAAATGACCTCGTAGATCGATGGCAGAGATGCATAGCTGACCAAGGTTCGTATTTTGACTAATTTTAACATTTCTACTGTTAATGTTTCAACAATAAATGTATCTATTTGAAATCGGCCATTATTTTTGTAACAACCTAATACATACATACAACTGCCCTTTATATATAGATAGAAGATGATCAGTGGGGTGGATTTGTTAGCCATTATGTCCATTTGATTAGAAGGAACGAGAAACATTAAATCGAGTATCAGTTAATCTTTGTTTTACGTTTAATCATTTCGAATATCTCAGCGAGTTGAACAGACAATTACGGCAAATCAATAATTAGTTAAAAATACTTTTGTCTGCGCTGAAAATGCGTTCAATTAGAAGAAGTGAAGATGAACAACTTTTACATGGAAACATACCAAATTAAAAGGAAACTTTTTTCCCCTTTTGCTGCGTTGCACAATGTTAGTCTTATGAACCGGTCTTAGTTGTCAGAATTTCTGCGAACCAAGGCCCCAAATATTTAATGAACGAAATTGCAAGTAGACATTAAATTTAGATAGGTTTAGAGTTAACGTGTCCCTTGCAACTTTGGATATTTCGAATATTATGCAATGACAACTAAGTTCGCTATACTTACTATCAAAAATCCATTGGCTTCTGCTTGATCACCGAAGTTAAGCAGCGGTGAAACTGTTCAATACTTAGATGGGTGACCATTTAAGCAATAGCAGGCACTATAAGAAAATAGCAAAGCAAATAAAGAGTAAATATGTTTCTTTTTATTGATTTTAACGGCATATCAACCCGTCTGGGGTTATGTCATGCCAAACTGTTCGGAATTTAAAAGAAAACAAAAGAAAGTAAAGCTTAGGGCCAAGTCACGTTGAAAGCAACGGTTCCCGCCAGATCATCGAAGTTAAGCAGCGATGAGCCTGTTTAATACTTAGATGGGTGACCATTTAAGCAATAGCAGTTACTGTAAGCTATCTGATAGCAAAATATCTTGATTCAACATTCAATGACCTGGAAATGAGTTGATTTGCGGTAAAACACAACAAACAAGTAAGCATGAAAAATCTATTACTGAAGAATAGTCGGATGCCCCCTTACTTATGATCTTCAGTCACATCCTACAAGTGTCGAACACTCCTTATGAAAAAAAAGTTGGAGCAAATATAGTTTATTCTTGGCAACGGCGGCTTTGCGAGTTAACACAGACAGAAAAGAAGGAAAGGGAAGGAAAATTGACCCAACAAGGACCTTGGCTAGCCTGTATGCTTTGGCTGGTTGTCCGACTCTGTCTTCGGTCTTACATCCGCTAATATGCCTACGCATTTTTATCTTTTGATCTGATAACGGACATTTGTTATATATTTCTTTATCTTCTCCCTGCTTCTTTGACCGGAAAACCTCTCTTCCGTTTCCCCCCTTTTTTAAATATATATTTTTATATTTCTATTCGTCTTTTTGCCGGAAGCTTCCTCTTCCGGGTGACAAAAATACAACATTACGTGAACTCTGTTTCTTTTTCCTGTCAGAATCGCCCAAGACTAATAATTCATAAGCAGGTTCTGCTTGACCAAGTGTCAGCCAGTTCACTCTACTTATCTTCAGAGCTGACGACTCATATATTATTACACCTATCTATCTATTATTGGACCGTTTCCGTCCACTAAGTGACTCAGCAGGCCAATTCTTGAGTGGCAGTCTTTGGTGCACTGAATGCACACAAACTGTGATGCTTTCTGGGGATGCTGGCTTTTTTCTCGCTCTCTTTCTGGCTCTCTTTTTCGGTCGAGGCTACTCTCCTCTCTGTCTCACCCCTCTCCGTGCCTTGCTTAACGTTGAGGCACCAGGCCGCTCTATTTATTGCATCTACCTCCCACGTGTTTGTGTCAATATGGCATATCCTCATGACTCTCCTGCAGACATCTTAAATCGTAGGCGTGGTCTACCAACCGATTGGTGGCCTTTTACTAATTCGCCTAGCTAAATCTATCTATCTATCTATCTATCTATTTCGTTCTGATCATATCTATCTATCTATCTATATCTATCCATATATATATATATATATATATATATATATATATATATATATATATTAGCCTGATAGTATCTATCTATCTATCTATCTATCTATCTATCATGGTCTGTTTATTTATACGAGTAAGATTTAAAAAATATCCGCACTCTTGTTTATGGCTCTTTGTGGATGATTTAATTGGCAGAACCATGACTAATCTGTTGAGATCAAGGTATATCACAGATGATAACTCGCCGGTTTGCTATTGCCATCTCTGGAACTTGTTGAATCAGTAGTGAAGGTTGACGGGTGTCCTGTTCGCTCTTCGTGCGTCACGCTTGTGCTGCAGCTTTTTAACTTCTCTATCCGTGTATACGCATTTCTACGCTGTAGTGCAGTGTCCCGTATTGCACTAAAATCATCCAATGAATTTCAGCCCCTGACACTCCTTCCGACCAGGGAAATCGGGTCACTTCATTGATGTATACGGCTAGTTCAGCGGTCATGTTTACACTGTAAATACAGCAAGCAAAATGGAATGATCCATCTCAAACTTCCAGCACATGACCACAACAAGGCCAGCTATAAGCATGAATTCGCAGAACACAGTGTAACAATAATATAGATGCTAGCGGGACCTGTGGATATACCACAGTATGATAATTTGATTATTACAAAGTTTGATATGTTTAATTAAGAACTGTTTAAAATTGTTCAATATGCAAAAAGTATAATAATCTTGATTTAACTCTCTCTCACTCTTCTTTCTTTCTTTTTTTTTCTTTCTTTATTTTCATCTTTTCATTATGTTCAATTGAAACAGATTAGCGTCATCGCTTTCGCGCACTCACCCTCTATATCTTTCCCTTTCTTTCTTTCTTTCTTATATATTTCTACGTGGCATGTCCTTTTCTTCCATTTCTTTCTTTATGATAAAAACGGAACCATCCATTATTTATCTGAGGCGACGACACTCACAAGAAATGCCAATAGAGTCGGAAAAATAAATGTTGCTATTTGGAGTTTATATATCAATTCCTGTCCTGAACGATCAGCAAGGATTAGCATTCAATCTGTGGATAGTAACACTGTTATTACTCGTGAGCTCAATAAATATAACCTTGTGTCAAACCTTTTTAATTATTCCGGCTGGATGAAGAGATTCAGAGGAATTAGCCGTTGTTTATCTGAGCTTCCAGTATCTATTCAGAAATAATTGAGTTTTATGTGGAGGTTTAGCGATCATGCCAGAGGTTAATAGGGATAACAACTGATAGTTCAATTTAGTTCGGCTTGTGAAGAGTCCATAACGAGTTAATGTTAAGACTGGCCAGAGGTTAAAGTTTTTCCTTGGGGGACCGGGGAGGGGGAGGGGGTCTGGAATTGGAGAACCGTTACTTTGATGAGGAAATAAACTCTTGGTTGAAATCAGACTACACTGGTTTAAGAAAATTCTAAAGGCCAGAAAAGGCTCAATTTCGTTTAGACAAACGTTGAAATATTTGAAATGTCATGGACTTCAGATGAATGTGATTCCGATAAACATCCTTTTTGATATTCAATATTTGGGTAAGCAATAAAGCATTAATGTCATTCTTTGACTATAAAAAATGAGTGACTCTCAGGCGCAAGTATTTAATATTCAGTAAATAAAAAAAATATTATTATCTACATCATTCGGACTATTGTCCCCATCTTCATTTTTATTTGTACAACATTATTGGACACATGGCCTAGTGGATAAGGTAGTTAGGTTAAGACAGTTCTAAGTGACAGTTATCTCTAGATTGCAGGTTCAATCCTGAGTAGAGGCAGTAACATAGAAAAATAATTAACACAACTCCTACCCGAGCTATGGTTACCGGATTGAGAACAGGATACCCCCGTGTACTAAATAAAGGGTTAAGTTCGAAGTTCCGTGATGGCTCTAGATTAGGACAAGAAAGTTCCCGAGTTCGAAAAGAAGGTTCCCGAGTCCGAGTAGGTTCCCGATTCCGACAAGAAATACCTGAAGAAGGCCGGAGGGCATATCGGTCGAAACGTTGTACAAATAACAATGAAGATGGGAAAAATAGTCCGAATAATGCAGATAATACTAATCATCAAGCCTCATCTCAAACTTTCAGAGAAATAATTAAAAAAATAATTAGAAAGACGAACGAAACGCATATAAAAAGATTGTACTCATTTTATTTTAATTGATTTCTGTATAAAATTATACGTATGATGAATTTGAGAATAAAACAATAACATTAGGAATCAATAACACCAAGTAATTATTTATTAAACACGGATTTGTTAAAACCAGTATGCAAATTATCAACACTATATATTATGTAAACCTTTATTTCTCATATATAATACACATTGCATGATTCTAAGCATATAAGTAACATGTGGTGTAATGGTTAGCAAGTTAGACTAGCATACAATATTTAGTGAGTTCGATTCTCACTGGAAACCCCATATTTCTAGCCATGTGCCACATCTAAGCTAAGCTTAGTAAATAACTATAAGTAACATGGACTGTTTTGAAGCAAATTTAGCTCAACTAGACTTTAATAGAGATTAAATAAGATGTTAATTAAGATTAAATAATGATTATCTAATAATAATCAATAGTATAACGTAAATAACTAAGTGAATTCTGACGTCGTTGGTGACGTTGTTTCGGAAACAGACAGAACACATAATCTCCATTAGAAAAAAAAATTATCAAAGACAAATTTTACGTCTTGAATTAAAAAAGTCTGGTCTGTCGGCGGGGCTTAGAATATGCTGACTGTATTCCATGCAGAGGATCCCCCCACCACCACCATCAAAAAGTGATGTACTGGCTATGAAACTAAATAGCATCCGATGGTGAGGCTCCAGTTCTGGAGATCTTGGGAGAGTGGAGTACCTCATTTAGTGTGTTGGATATGTTTGTATATAAGGTGTGCTACAATTCCCCACCTAAATTTATAGACTAGGCGAAGTCACGTGGTCTATTCCTCCACCAATCAACAGCCATAATGCATGGCTGATTGACTACTTAAACACTGATACTTTCCATTCATTTGCAGTCATTGATGAAGGAACTTAACAATACTGAGGATTCTTTTACCAAAGGATTACCAAGGATTTCCACTGGACAAGCGCTCTTGCTTGAAGGATGGCCTATAAAAACATAACAGGTTATGGGCCCAGCACGCTTCCACTAGCCTATAAAAACGTAACATAGTGCCATTACTTCCAGGTCTACTTGGAGTGGTAATACCTGTTAGAGCCCCATATAGTCAAATATATATGTTTTGTTTATTATTCGTATTTGATATGACCGTAATAAAAAGACATCATAACCCTTTTCAGTGTGGTGAATTCAGAGACAAACTTAATGGTTAGGGTTAGGGTTAGGTTTGACTATGAAATAAAAAAGCTTGCAAATATTTTTATTGGAGTTTCGTAATTACAATACAGCAATAAATTCTGAAACCGTTATTTCTATTATTTCTCTGTTAACTCTGATACTCGAGTTACAACAATTTCCAACTACGAATATTTGGTGGTATATAAGTCGTGCTGCGATCCACCACTTAAATTTATAGATTAGGCGAGGTCACGGGATTTAAAAATCAGCCAATCGACAACCCGAATACGTGGCTGGTTTACTACTTAATCGCTGATACTGAGAGACGTCCATTTGCAATCATTGACGAAGGACCTGCAAGACTGAGGAGTACCAAGGAACAACCAAAGGATTCTAAACTAAGGATCGTGCTCTGCTTAACACAACGGATCTCAGTTGGAAAACTGCTCTTACTTGAAGCCTAAAGGATAGACACAAAAATCGTAACAGATAACCATTATGATATGAGCGCCTTTTCATGTTTTGTAGCGTTCGTAAACTTCCCTAACGTATTGTTTCCAGATATCAAATTAATGAGATTTGGTGTTTTAAATTTGTGGTGTTGACAAGAAAGTGATAAAAAAAAACAGACAGAAAACTCAATAAACGAATTGTTTAATGATAATAATTAAAGAGTGACGACAGAGTGATAGATTTGTTTGTAAAGCCAGGATCAGATTTATCTCTTTGCTTCTCTTTAAGGTTTTTTGGTTATTTCCTAGTTGAGTAACATGAGTGACACAGAAAAATCAGAACCCACATTATTTATTTATTTTCCCATTAAACTAACCCTAAACCCCAACCCCAACCCCAACCCTATACCCTAACCCTAACCCTTGTTGGACTTAAACTTCAATTTTTAAAAAAAATTAACAGTTTTATTACAAAATTTGTGGGTTCTGTTTTTTCTGGGTGATCCTGTAATATTATGTTACTCAACTAGGGGGGTTAGGGTTAGGGTCAGGGTTAGGGTTAGGGTTTAGGGTTAGGGTTTAGTGTTAGGGTTGGGGTTGGGGTTAGTGTTAGTGTGAGGGTTGGGGTTTAGGGTTAGTTTAATGGGAAAATAAATAATTTGGGTTCTCTTTTTCTGGGTCACCCAGTAATATCATGTTACTCAACTAGGAAATAACCGGTTTTTCTCTTTCTAGTTAAGGAATCATGTGCTGACCAGATCGATAAACAGACATTACTCTAAATCAGGCGTTTTTTTTTTTATTCATTCTCAGTCGCCACACGAAGAACCACTGTCAATTTTTATCTAACAAAAATATTCTTCCAGTCAAATGGGTGTAAATGATGATATTTTCTTCAGAACCCCCATAAAAAAAAACAGAACAATGTTTTCTTTTTTTTCCCTTTTCCATTATTTAAAAACAACAACAAAAACATTCTGATATATAAAAACTGATATACCGAGTCAACTTGCTTGAATGATATATTTAGTGTTGTTTTAAGTTCAAAGGTATAACAGTTATCTGGTGTGAAAAACTCACGATGATTAAAATAAAATATAACAATAATAATAAATTGCTCAAGTTAAAAAGAAAGATATCACAATTACGATACTATATTTTTGGTAGTCAAAGATATAAGTTTGTAAAAGTAACAAGTTACACATAAAATATATCTATTGTAACTATAAAAAGATACAAGGACAAATAAATCTATTTTGGTTAAAAAATTGATTTACACACACACACACACACACACACACACACACATCTCTCCTATATAAGGGATGGAGCACTCTATGACGGCCTTTACATACAAAGCGATGTGTGTATTAAAACAGTTAAAATCCCCTTCCCATTCTGTAGGACAGCCTAATGGTTAAGGTGACGGACTGACACTGAATCGATCGGATGTCAATCCCGGCTGTTGATAGCTTACACATATCTAGCCACACTGAAGAGACTTGATAAGTCAAAACACGTGTCTGGGAATGACTATATATATATAAATAAATTCCAAAATAGAAACATTCCTAACTCATTTGATCTATTGAGTATATATATATATATATATATATATATATATATATATATATATATAGTTGGAGGTGTGTTTACAAGACAGAAAGAAACAGTTTCAAAAACAAAAGATTACACTGGTGAACACATTTTTTGTTGATTTTTATCTGACACTTTTTTTTTTTACTATTTTTGACCTCTGATTCCCCAAATGTTTTTTTGTTTTTTTTATATCACATCAACATTTTGAGCTACAGGATGCTCACAATCTTTCTCAAAATCCATGAAAATACAGCATCTAACAAATTTGTGTTTATTTTATGGAATGTTTTAAAAATTTGCATATACTGAAAATAATGAAACATTACACTGGACAACACGATTTTTGTTGAGTTGGATCTAACACTTGTTTTTGTCTAACTTTTGGGCTCTGAATCCAAAGATTACCCCATTTAAAAATGTGTTTTAAAAATCCAACCAAACAACAACACGCCAACGTTTCAGGAAGGTTAGCTGACCAATTAGTTGTCTTCGGTTTTTGTCGTAGTCCTAGTACCTATATGGTTGTCCCAACCCTATTTCCCGTATAACAAGCCACAACTCTTTTTATCACATAAAAATAATACAACAGGGGTTGACATGCCGTAAAATCAAACAACAAACTCCATGCCGTAATAGACAACGTTACAGTTGAAACTAGTGTTCTGACAAGATGACAAGTGAAAAGATTGTAAGTTAAAATGGTTCTTAAAAGGAAGCTAAGTTGATCAGTTAGTTTGTTGTCGTCTTTGTCGTCACTTGACGTCAAGCCCTAGCACCTATAGGATTGTCCCTATCCTATTCCCCTTATAGCAAGCCCCAACCCTTTTTATCATATATGTGCTTCAAGGCGGTGGCTGAGGATCTTGATGTCCTGATTGTAACGGTAAACTCAATCTAATGTTGAAATAATATTGAAATTCCAATTCTGTAGCTCTGGGGAGTGTGGAGTACCCCTTCATCACACTTACTCCCAGGTCCACTCTAACCCGAAGTGGAAGTACCTGTTAGGGTGCCATCGATGAGTTTAATTGAAAAAAAACAACATTAGTTTAAAAGTGTGTTTTAAAAATATAGTACCCATCAATAATGAATAAATAAAACGTCTTCGGTATAAAATAACAGAACAGGGGTTAACATGCTATAAATTCCAACCAACCAACTAGACGCCGTGATAGACAACGTTTCACTTGAAACTAGTGTTCTGAAAAGCTGACAAACGAAGAGTCGGTGAGTTGAAATGCTTCTTAAAAGGAAACTAAGCTGATCAGTTAGTTTGTTGTCTTCGTTTTCATCTTTGGTCGTTTTGTAACGTTTGGTTAACTAGACTTTCTCTCTCGTTGATTATTTCTAATGTA
Organism: Doryteuthis pealeii; assembly: GCA_023376005.1. Classification (NCBI taxonomy): domain Eukaryota; kingdom Metazoa; phylum Mollusca; class Cephalopoda; order Myopsida; family Loliginidae; genus Doryteuthis; species Doryteuthis pealeii. The sequence continues at coordinate 18,438,063 of CM042147.1, read as the reverse complement.
TTGACTTTGATCTTTAATGGTTGCTTAATATCTTGGCTCTGTTCCAGACAAAATTAAACTCAGCAATTATCGAGAAATAAAGTGGCTTTTGAGTCAAAGCAGCGGAGAAATATCTGCTCACAAGTCCTAATATTTTTAATTACATTTTACGAGCAGAAAAACTAGCACAATTTTCTTGCAAGTTTTCAAAAAAGTAGAAATACGACGTTTATTTAATAAATAAGGGGGATTTTGTTTTTAATTCTTTTCCATAAATGTAAACTTAGCATTTTTAGAACAGTTGTATGGCCACGTACCTCCTATCATGCAAACCGTCCTAGCAAGATAAACAAGACATGCTGGACACTGCCGGAGAAGCAAGAAAGAACTCATAAGTGACGTTCTCTCGTGGACACCTACACATGGACATGAAACGTAGAGAAAACTAGAACAATTTCTTGCAAGTTTCAAAAAAATCGAAATACGACATTCAATAAATAAGGAAGAATTCTTTTTTGTTAGGGGGAGGGGCAAAATGTTTTGTTATGTTTCAGAATTATTTCGATAAATGTAAACTTTTGCATTATTTGTGTAGTGGTAGGAATCAATTTACCTGCTACTATTTCCATGTAAACTTGTACAACCTCTTCCATGGGTACCCAATGGGTACCCCCATCAGGAACAATATGATTTCAAAAAATTGAATACCTAACATGAATGAATAAAATAAAAATGTCTTCGGCATAAAATAACCCAAGGAGTGACATGTCGTAAAATCCAACCAACCAACAACCAACCAACCAACCAACCAGTATTTATTAATACGCATGAAGCTAATTAAAATTATTCCATAAACAAATCATATATATATATAAATAGCATTTGGCATTGAATAGCCCACAACGGTTGATAAGCCATTGAACCTACAACCAAATTAAAAGAAGGCAAAGTAAGAAAATGGGAAAGAAAGAAAAAGGATGGAGGAAAGCAGGGGTAGGGGAGAGGAGGAGGAGGAGGAAGAGGAAGGGGAGGTTGGTTGGGATTTACGGCATGTCAACCCTTGTTGGGTTAATCTATGCCGAAGATGTTTGTTTTATTCATTCCTAAAGGGTACACAGTTTTTTAAAGTCAATTTTTAAACACATTTTTAAAACCCGTTTTTTTCTTCTATTAAACCCATAGATGGTACTATCACTTCGCGTTCAAGTGGACATGGAACAATGATGATGAATGGGTACTCCATATTCTCCAGAGCTCCAGAACATGAACTTCACCATCAGATAGAGTTTAAAGTCAAACCCAGGACTCTAAGACCCTCAGCCCCACCGTCTAGCACATATATTATAAAAAGGGTTAGGTGTTTGCCATTAGGGCAATCGGGTTGGGACAATCATATAGGTGATAGGGATTGACATTACCAGTTGATTGATTGGAAGGTAACTCTCAGACCGCGCATCTAGCCTAATTAAGGGTCAAAGTGGACTGTTGCCTGAACACTGGTGGCGGAGCAAACAGTGTTCCATCCTTAAGCATCACTGGTCAGAAGAGGAGGTAAGATGAAGATAGAAACAAAAAGGATTAAAAAAAGGGTAAAGAAACACTTTATCATCTTGTAAGGAATATACAACTTTTAACTTTCATTTTAAACTAAAATAGAAATTGTTGATTAAATTTTGGAATGCACGAAAATAGAAATTTAAAAAATTCTAAAACTTAGTTAATTCAATTGACAAAAAGAAAGTTTTAGGTATAGTAGATTGATTTATGTTAAAGAACGGAGTTGTGTAGTAAGGATACGCATTTACTCAAACACACACCTAAGAGGCGCGTTTAGGGTAACGACTATCATCGAAGGAAATGGAATCAGAGACCCAAGTTCAAATTCGGGTCGAGGTTGATTGCGGTTCTCTTCACGATAAAACACTTTGAATGAATCCATATCTTATCCTCTGTAGTTATGGGTAAGTAGTAGAGAATATTGTGTTAATTTGCCTTGGTAAGACAATCAAGAAAATCCTCGAATTCAAACCAGGTTTAGTCCGTTCAGAAATTGTGTCAAATTCAGCCCGTGGCACACACACACACACACCACACACACACACACACACACACACACATATATATATATATATATATATATATATTGGAGGATATGTGCGTAAATGAAGTCATACCTAATTTTTGAAAATTAATTAGTTAATAATTAATGAATTTAGGAGGGCATATATGTTCAAATGTAAGGCTAAACAAATCGAGAAAATGTCGGAGCAGTCTCCCGTGTCTATAACCTTGCTGATGAGACATAATAGGTCGAAATGTACATTCAGGTATTGACATTTTCTCGATTTGTTTAGCCTTACATTTGAACATATATGCCCGCCTAAATTCATTAATTATTCAATTAAGCACATATCCTCCAAAAATTGTCGGCTAAAAGCCATATCAAATAAACACATTGTTTATTTACGTACTCTCATATATATTATATATATATATATATATATATATATTATATATTACACATTTTCACACACACACACATCCCCATGTATGTATATATTACACACAAACACCCCACTACATACAAATGCACATAGATATATGTTGATATGGATAATATAGTTTGGTAATTTATAAATAAAGATAGTTTAATATCATTAATAGTGCATGAATATATAAATTAGCTTAGCAAAGACATGAAGTCAACGGTGCTTGGTAACAGACAGTTTCTCCTTATAGGATTCTCAAGGCAACTTGTTTTGAAAATAGCATATACGAGAAAATAGCACCGTTGACTTGTCTTTGCTAACCTAAGTTATATATATATATATATATATATATATATATATAATATATATATATATATAATAGATATAGATAGATAGATAGATAGATATAGATATAGAAGATAGATAAATAGTTAGATAGATAGATACGTATGAAGATTCTTTCAAGAATCTGGAGAGCTCAATGAATGCCACACACACACACACACACACACACACAATATATATAATATATATAATAATCTGCATGGAGATATTCTATATTTGAGTAAGAAATAAAGCTTATATTTTTATTTCTTTGATATCATAACACGGAGTTTACATATCAACTTTAGAAAGAAATATGTAAGATCTTGAAATATATCAAGTTATCCTTTTCATATACTGTGCATCGCTTTTTTGTCTTTGAAAATATTGCATCACCCACATTTCCCGGTATCGTTGACAGTCCATCTTTGACTTGCTACAAGATCTAGTGTTTTGCAACCACAAACAAATATTTGATATCTATTCAAATCATCTTCAATATTGCATTTTGGACGTTATTTTAAAGATTTAATCTTAATGTTACAGAATATAAAAAAACAATTTTCAAGGAAATCAGCTAGTGTATTTACGATACGCATTTACACGTTATATATATATGTATATGTAAACATGGAATTGGAAATGAATCCGACAATATGAGGAAGAATGAATAAAAGAAAAGAAGACAGAATGGATATAAAAGATGAATTTAATCAATATCATTACACATGTGTTCGGTCAGTTCATCTGTGTGAAAATATTCGCACACAGAGAAATTCGACCTTCATCAGAGTGAATTTTATTTGAATGAAAAAATTCGTTGGGGAAAAAAGGAGAATTTTTAGAAATGCGAAGAGAATATTTATATATATATATATATATATATATATATTATATATATCATTGGCAATTCAGTCTCGAAAGACTATGATAAAAGTTTTTTGTGTGCCCCTGAGTTGCAGCGCCTCCTGTGACTATGAAGTCCTATGTTTGAGAAACATTCTCGACCACAGATTTTGCATTTGTAGGTTGTCCCTGTAGATGATGATGTCCGATGCTTTGTTGCCGTTGCTTTCTTATGGACCTCTTAGCTTCATGATGTTGTATCAGGGTGAATTCTGATGTGTACAGTCCTCTATGGAGATTCTGCCGCCACCGAGGGCGGTCTTGAGCCAAATTTTCCCAGCTGGAAGGGACAATGCCAAAGCACCTGAGATCATTTTTGCAGACATCCTTGAATCGCAGTAGGGGCGACCAATCTGTCTTTTACCAGATGTTAGCTCTCCATACAGGATGTCTTTCGGGATTCGTCCATCATCCATCCGACGTACATGACCCAACCATCGGAGACGACGTTGTCTCAGTAGAGAGTACAGGCTGGGGAGTTGAGCTCTCTCTAGGACTTGTGTTAGTGATCCTGTCCCTCCAGGTGATGCCAGTACACGTCTAAGGCAGCGAAGGTAGAAGTTATTTAGCCGCCGCTCTTGGTGGGAGTATAAGGTCCATGTTTCACTTCCATACATGAGGGTGCTGATAACACATGCCCTATACACTTGTACCTTTGTACGGATAGTGAGCTTGCTGTTGTCCCACACTCTTGTTGTGAGCTTCCCAAAAGTTGAGGCAGCTTTTCCGATCCGGCAACTGAGTTCAGCATCAAGTGACAGGTTGTCAGTGATGGTGGATCCAAGGTAGGTGAAGGTGTTTACGGCTTCCAGGGTGTAGCTGTTGATGGTGATGGAGGGAGGATTTCCAGTTCCCTGACCCATCGTCTTAGTTTTCTTTATACTAATGGTCAGGCTGAAGTCCTGGCAGGCTTGGGTGAACTGGTCATGAGTGTTTGCAGCTGCTCCTGAGAGTGTTCTACCGCTGCTGCATCATCAGCAAATAGCATGTCCCGAATGACAAATTGCTTGACCTTTGTTTTTGCTTTTAGACGGCTGAGATTCAACAGATTTCCATCTGTCCTTGTGTGAAGGTAGACTCCTTCTGTTGATTTACCAAAAGCCTGGCGCAGAAGGAGGGAAAAGAAGATCCCAAACAGAGTGGGAGCCAACACGCATCCCTGCTTGACACCACGACGAATGCTGAAAGGGTCTGAGGTGGACCCATCAAACTGGATGGTGCCTTTCATGTCAGTGTGAAAAGACTGAAGAATGCGGAGAAGTTTTTTTTTGGGGGCAGCCTATTCATTCTATTAACTGGAAGAGACCACTCCTGCTTACAAGGTCGAAAGCTTTTGTGAGGTCAATAAATGCTATGTAGAGTGGTCTTCTCTGTTCTCTACATTTCTCCTGAAGTTGCCTCAGAGAAGATCATGTCAGTAGTGGACCTTCCTACTCTGAAACCGGCCTGTGATTCAGGGTAAGTCTTTTCTGCGAGGATCTGAAGTCTATTTAGTGCAACTCTAGCAAAGAGTTTACCTGTAATGCTGAGTAAAGAAATACCACGGTAATTATTGCAATCGCTCCTGTCTCCCTTGTTCTTATACAGTGTTACGATGGTGGCATCCCTCATGTCTTGTGGGATAACCCCTTCACTCCAGCATAGGCAGAGGAGCTTGTGGAGTTTTTCTAGGAGAACAGGCTTCCCACACTTTAGGATTTCAGCTGTAATTCCGTCGCTTCCAGGTGATTTGCCACAGTTTAGTCTGTCAAGGGCAATGCAAAGTTCTTCAGTTGTAGGTTCCTTATCTAGCTCTTCTGCTACTGGTTGTTGCTCTACATGACGTAGAGCTGCATCAGAAACGGTGTTGTCGCTGGCGTAGAGTTCTGAGTAATGTTCTACCCAGCGATCAAGTTGTTTAGATCGATCTTTTATGATTTCTCCTGAGGCTGATTTCAGAGGAGCGATTTTGCGATGTGATGGTCCAAGCGCCTTTTTTATGCCGTCGTACATGCCTTTGATATTACCAGACTCAGCAGCTGATTGAATGCTGCTGCAAAGCTGTAGCCAGTAACTGTTAGCACAGCGACGTGCAGTTCGTTGTAGCTTGTTTCTTGAAGCTCTAAGGGCATGTAAATTCTTGTCATTCAGCACAGATTTGTAATTAATGGAAGCTATATTTTTTTCTTCCAAGATTGGTGTCAATACAGAGTCATTGGCTTCGAACCAATCATTTGACCTACGTACTCTTTTGCCAAAAACTGCCAGGGCTGTGTTATGGATGGTGGTCCGAAGGCCATCCCAATATTGCTGGGCAGAGCAACACTGTGGTAGGTGGTGGAGAGACTCCTCTAGGGTACAGAGGAAGGCAGCAGCTTTGGTTGGGTCAGCTGCTTTGGCACTATCGACACGATTTAATTTGACTCTGTGGAAATTTTTCATTTGCAGTTTCACTCTACAGCAGACGAGGGAGTGGTCCGAGTCACAGTCTGCGATGTGAAAGGTACGGGTTTGGAGGACAAACCGCGTCACAAAGTTTCCTGGAGACACCCACGATCTGGCCACTGGCACCAGTTGGACCTGATCATAACACGGCGCTCCAACCTCAAAAGTGTCCTCCATATATATATATATATATATATATATATAAAATAATAAAATTCGAAGGCAATACAATGCGTAAAAAATAAAGACAAAAAGATGTTTATATGTCTAATCGATTTCAAAGCGAAGCTTTATCGTCAGAGACTGATTTCAGAAATGACGTGCTTATGTTTTTTTTATTTGTGTGGTTATAATTCTCTTCTTATTTCCTTTTCCTTTCCTTTTTTTCCTCTCTTTCTTCTTCTCCTCCTTTATGAATGGGCGAATAACTGTAATTTCTTATTTCTCTTTTCTTTTTTTTCTTTCTTAAAAGTTTGTTGAGAACAAGGCTGACATCCGGTAAGATGTTGCAATGTGTAGCAATGTGTAGTAAACGGTGTGAGCATGCATAATTTCAAAAACAAAAGTGAACAAATGAATAAAAACCGTTAATAGAAAATTTTTTTTTTTTTAACATACTTAGCTTTTGTTTCGCTTTCACCTTTCATTTCTTATTCTTTCTCCTCTCTTTCTTTTTTTTTGTGTTATTTCTCTCTTTTTCTTTTTTTTTTTTTTTTTTTTTTTTCCCTTTATCCCCTTTGTTCTTCTAATTTAAATATTTTTTTATAGTAAATAAGTAAATAAAAGATTATCTTAAATTATATATTAGTATTGATAGAAAAAATAAATGATTCTTTTTATATTATTTTTTTTTTTTTTAAGAAAATATCTTTATGAGTACTTTTTCTCTTTTTCTTTTAAACTTAAAATTATGACATGCTCACACCGTTACTACACATTGCTACACATTGCAACATCTTACGGATGTCAGCCTTGTTCTCAACAAACTTTTAAGAAAGAAAAAAAAGAAAGAGAGAAATAAGAATTACAGTTATTCGCCCATTCATAAAGGAGGAGAAGAAGAAAGAGAGGAAAAAAAGGAGAGGAAAAGGAAATAAGAAGAGAAATTATAACCACACAAATAAAAAAAAAACATAAGCACGTCATTTCTGAAATCAGTCTCTGACGATAAAGCTTCGCTTTGAAATCGATTAGACATATAAACATCTTTTTGTCTTTATTTTTTACGCATTGTATTGCCTTCGAATTTTATTATTTTATAACATACTTAACAATGCTTCAAGCAAATTACCAATTACTTTTATATATATATATATATATAATATATATATATATATATATATATGGTAAGTCTAGTTCTCAGTGTGAATATATTATATTTGTATATATGTATTTTATATATACCTATGATATCTATTTTTGGGATTATGTATAAAGCATGGGCTGTGAAATGAATAAGAAACTCAGTTGGTGTTTAAGTGTTAAGTTTCATTTTATTTCATTCTATATTTCCGAAGTTTCATCTTCCTTTGTCAAGATAATCTAGACTGACGGTCTATACATATATACAAATATAGTATATTCACACTGAGAACAAGACACCAGATATACCAACAAAGAAGTATAGGTGGATTCCACAACGACAACCCCCCCATACACACACATACACACACACAATATATATATATATATATATATATATATATATATTATATACATATATATGTATCTTATATATACCTATAACCTATAATATCTATTTTTTTTAATTATGTATGAAACATGAGCTGTGAAATGAATAAAAAAAACCCAGTCGGTTTTTAAGTGTTAAATTTCATTTTATTTCATTCTATATTTCGGAAGTTCAACCTTCCTTTATCAAGACAATCTATAGAATGACGGTCTATACATATATACACTTAGCGCTAATACCCTTGGGAAAGGTATGAATTCTACTCTCCCTCCAGCTATGGGTAAAATAGTAGGGCAGACTGGGCTCTTTAACCTTGGTTAGGCAACCGGTCTAGGAGAAGGAAAACTCTGAATTCAAACCTGTTAAACTCCGCTTAAGAAATTGACCTTGTGTTACATCCTGCTCGTGCGGAGGAGTTGGTAAATATATATACATGTATATAAATATAATATATTCACACTGAGAACTAGACTAACCAGATATACCAACAAACGACAACATGAAGAGAGAGACTGTCTAAATGGAAAATAAAGAAAGAACCGAACAAGTCACAATTTTGACAGTTGGAAAAAGAAAAAGAAACCGAATCCGTCGGAATAATAAATATAGAAGTGTGTTCAATACGTATTTTTAGAACCGGTTAAGGGAACCAAATTAATGAGAGAAGTTAACTACCCAGGTTTCACCGAGAAGGATAAAAAGCAAATATCCAGCCCACATTATGGTGTTTGGGAGGGGCACTCTGAATTGTGATGATATACCCTCATACATCATCCCACATAATCTCAGGCTCAACACAGAGGCCTACATCAAGTATCTGGAGGAGGTATTGTTTCTGAGGACTTAATACCCTTGTTGAGCGAGAGACCAACAAATTCCTTGCAACAGTACAGGTGAACTGAAGGAAATGATAAAGACAGCATTTACCAATATAAATGAAGAGACTATCAGAAAGTCTTGAAGAAGATTCTGAAGTTATCCACAGGCCGTTTTTGAAGCCAATGGCAATGTCCTTGAAAAACTTTAATCTATAGTATTTCTAGATATTTTCATGCAATTCTGAGACATCAGTTATTCATTTGTGCATAATTTAGACGACAATTACCCATCGTACGCTGTACACACACACACATCACACACACACACACACACACAACACACACACAACACACACACATATATATATATATATATATATATATATATATCAGTGAGATAATGATATATATGGTATATGATGATATATATGGTATTTTCACTGCCTCCGGGTGTGGGTCATCATCTGATCAGCTGTGTAGATGGGCAGGGATCCAAACCTTTGATGAACCCAGTCATAGAACATCATTGATGAGGTATCCTGGGGCACCTACACGAATTTATTGATATATATATATATATATATATATATACAGACAGAGAGAGAGAGAGAGAGAGAGAGAGAGAGAGAGAGAGAGAGAGAGAGAGAGGGGTTGGTTTTGTTGTTTCAAAGTCATATGAACATGTCGAAATGTGTTTCATTCGTAAATATATATTTGATTAAAATAACTATTTATATGTTTACCGTTCCATTGCAATCATATATACTCACACTTTTTCCTATATAATAAAAATCATTTATAGTTTAAAGTAACTATTTCTGTTTTATACAACTTACTTGTTTACACACAGTTATATATATTTACCAACCCCTCCGCACAAGCAGGATGCGACACAAGGTCAATTTCTTAAACGGAGTTTATCGGTTGCCTAACCAAGGTTAAAGAGTCCAGTCTGCCCTACTATTTACCCATAGCTGGAGGGAGAGTAGGATTTATACCTTTCCCAAGGGTATTAGCGCTAAGTGAAATGCAATTACCACGTCCAGGATTTGAACTTGGGGCGATGACTCCATTTCCCATGAGTTTAACCATTACACCACGCGCTTCCCAATTATATGATTCTAAATATTCATATCTAATTTTCTTCTATTAAACAATACTTAATCTGTTTTAATCGAACATAAGGAAGGATGAAAAGGAAGAAAGAAAGAAAAAAGAATGAGAGAGAATTAAATCAAGATTATTATACTTTTTACACATTTAACTATCGTAAAAATGACAAAATCTAAAACGTTGACCGCCCTGTCAGCTGGGGCGTTAGAATGCACCGACTGCACCTCTGCAGAGGGGTAAGACTCCCCCAATGGGGCCACCTGTTGGCCGTGGGTGGCGACCCGTGATGCTTAAGGATAGAAACCAGATGGATGAGCAGTCCATGACTTGCAATATTCCACTTTAGGCTTTGCTTGGGCTAGACGGGTGGTCGGAGAGGCCCCCCTCCGATCAATCGGCTGGTCACGTCAAGCCCTAGCACCTATATGATTGACCCAACCCTATTGCCCTTATGGCAACCCCCAATCCTTCTTATCATATGGGTGCTAGAAGGCGGTGACTGAGGGTCTACATGTCCTGGGAATGACGTTAAACTCTATCTGATGGTGAGGTTCCAGTTCTGGAGGTTTGTGTAATGTGGAGTACCCCTTCATCACCATTGCTCCCTGGTCCACTCTGACAGGAGTTTATAAACAAAATTGTATTATGCATTAAGAATGAATTTATTTCCCAACTTTGTCGGCATTAAATGAGCCACCGAGGTTGATATGCCATAAAACAAAACAAACCAAACCTAAAACGTTGAGTAACGTTGGCGTCCGCATTGAAATTGTCTGATGTAATTTTGAATATCAACAAAATTGGTGACATAGTTAAAGCAGAGTCCCGCAGAATTTTGTTCACTAATAATTTCTTCTTTTTTTTTAAACAGACAAAGGACCCAACGAAGGTTTGTTAAACAAATCGAAACGCTGAATATGTCGGCTTATTAAACACCGTTCGTCAATAAAACTAAGGTTCTTTAATTTTTTTGTAAAATTACATTATGTTGGATTTACTTCCATTTTTTTCTGATATATATATATATATATATATAATCCAAAGGTCCAGAGAAGAAATCTTCTTTACGACACAAGAGTTTTATTTAAAAAAAAATCTGTCGCAGTTTAAGAGCTCAATGTGTGCTCTTAATGTTAGAGTCACAGAGCAAATATATAAGTAAAGAAATAACAAAAGACTTAGAGATTTAGCTTTATAGTCTATTTCAGGGAGCTAGACAAAGTGTCTAACTCTCCCGACTCATCAGATGAGTCGGGAGTTAAACACTTGTCTAGCTCCCTGAAATAGACTATAATGCTAAAAGTCTTTTGTTATTTATATATATATATATATATATATATATATATATATATATATATATATATATATATATATATATATATTATGCCATTTTTGTTGTGATTGCTAATATACAGACATACAAATATTTATTTGTATTCGTTTAATATTGTGGTCGATTTTCTCAATCAGAATTTATTTCTACAATCTATTTCCTGTGTAAGTTTATAGCTTTCTCTTTTGCTATAAAAAAAGAAGCACCTATCGGCACCTACAGCACTAAAATTTGCTGCTTTTTTCTTTTGTATAGAATTGTCTATACTGCTTATTGAACCTGTGCGTATACTCAGTTTTTCAAATCGAATCTTTTCCCTTCCTAAATCAATTCCGTAACTGAGATGGATCCTTGGATGTCCAGGCAGCATCACTTTTCGTTTCCAGTGAAATCCCACGGACAAATACTGAATCTATATGCAGACCAGACCAGCCGGTGTTTAGAAAGACAGAGGCAATAAAATCTTTTTGCTTCAAGAGACATTGATGAAGGAGAAATAGAAGATGAATCTGGTGAAGTGTTTTTAGCTGGTTGTATCCAGTAGCACTTACGACAAATAATTGATGAATAAATGCAACCAGTGGAATCATATTGGCGCCACATTCTCGCTTCAAAAGGAATCTCTTCAGCGAGCGTTTACCTATTCCACAGAGGCTGGCATCTCTCAGCCAATGCGGCGACCCTTTCTAACTCTGTTCAGTCTTCGAGGAACAACCGTCTAAATAATCTGAGGTTTGTTTACGTCATTCAAAGTCCCTTAGCAAATAAAACAAATTAAGAGAAAGAACATTATTCACTCTAAAGATATTGTTTCCTCAAACAAAAATTGAATTAATGTTATTGCCTAACAATTTAACTTGATTCTTTTCATGTTTTCGTGATTTCTTTTATTACCAAATGGGATTAGATCTTTATTATACGTGGAGGTACGTGGTGTAATCTGTGCGGTAAACTGGGGAGCTGATGGTTGGTTGGTTGGTTGGTTGGTTGGATTTTACGGCATGGCAACCCCTGTGAGTTATTTTATGCTAAAGACTTTGTTTTATTCCTTTGTGTTAAAATTTTACGGCATGTCAACACCTGTTGGGTCATTTTATGCTGAAGGCCTTGTTATTCATTATTTATGGGATTTTACAGCAACCCTTGTTGGGTGATTTTATGCCGAAGACGTTGTTTTATTCATTCTTGATGGGTATTCAATTTTTTTAACTCATGTTTTTTTTTCTAAACCATAGATGGGACTCTAACCGGTACTACCACTCCGGGTCATAGTGAATCTGTTGTTGGGTCATTTTATGCCGAAGACTTTGTTTTATTGATTCTTAATGGAATTTTACGGCATGTTGAGTCATTTTATGTCGAAAACTTGTTTTCTTTATTCTTGTTGGGTATTCAATTTTATCATCAAAATCATTTTTTAAACACGTGTTTATACTCATTTCCTGATCTATTTAACCTATAGATAGGACCCTACCAGACACTACTACGCTCAGTCAGAGTGGACCTGGGAGTAATAGTGAAGGGCCCTCCACACTCCTCAGAGATCAATAAATTGGAATAGATAGAGTTTAACGTCATATGTCAAGACCCACAGCCACCAGTTTCTAGCATATACATGCGATAAAAAAGGTTTGGGGATTGCCATAAAGGCTTTAGGGTTGGGACAATCATATAGGCGCTAGGTCTTGGTGTGACCAGCCGATTGATCGTAGAAGTCCTCTCCAACCGCCTGTTTAACCTAACTAAGGGCAAAAGTGGAAAATTGCATGTCATGGACAGCTCAACAACCAGTTCCATCCTTAGGCATTACGAGTCGCCACCCACAGCCAAAAGATTGATTCATTGGAGGGATTTCTACCACTCTGTAGAGGAGTAGTCGGTGTATTCTTGAGCCACAGTCGACAGGGTTTGATGGTAGGTATTGGCACTCCACCCCAGACGGAAAAAAACAATCCCACTGGTCGAGCGCTAGTGAAAAGAAGATAGACTCTCTAGCTGTCCGTCTGATACTGACAATAGGCCTCTTTATCGACTTTACTAAAAGTGTTCGGTTTAGCACAGTCAATAGAATATCTGCCTAGAAACCGCAAGGTTCAGGGTTCGATACCGGCCCTCGTCAAGTCAGTACATGAGTTTCACAGCTTGGGACTACAGTGGTGCAGTCGGCGTATTCTAAAGCACCGGTCGACAGGGCTCACAATTAGTAAACTACATAACAATATTACGTATCTGAACGTACAGATAAAAAAGTTCTAAGAAAAGTGAAATATTTTAGTTCGTATCATAAAACTGTCATTAATTATTTTTGTAATTGGCATTTTAAAAGACAATTTTAATTAGAATTTATTAATGGAGAGTTGAGAGTGGTGGAGTTAATTGCTGGTTTGTTTTTTTAAATCTTTTCTTTTTTAGGTAAAAGGAAATGAAGACATGTGAGAAACGCTGGGGAATCGAAAAATGATTAATTGGAATCGAATAAAATTATCGATCATGGGAAGGGACTTGATCGTTGTCCCCTCCCTCTTACAGCTATTGACCTTAAAGGTCAGTCCACTGTACCCGAATTTGTCTGAAAATCGATAACAAAAATCGATATCTGTGATGAGACAGGCAAATTTATAAAAGAAAATCCAAGAGAAATAAAAAAAAGTGTTAAAATGAAATGACTAAAGGAGCGGCTCTTCTTTTTCATCTTTTATCATCTCAATTAAAAGTGTGACAAAAGATTTAAAACATTTAATTAGTTAATAACTTTCAGTAATTACTTAATGTTTATGAGAGGAAATTTTAAACAACTACTTCAATTCTTACACTTCGTACAAAGGACGTCTAGGGTGATTAAAATATATTTCATATATTTATTTCAAGAGTTGATTGTGATATGTCTGATCAGGTACGGGTTTTAAGGACAACTTAAAATAGTATTTCAACTTTTCTTACAAAGGACCTATATGCCTATTAAAACATACTTCATATCATTAAGACTATATATATATATATATATATATGGAAAAATTTTTTTTCACATGCAATGATCACGTCATCAGCTTTCGTAAACAAACGCACATATAAAAATTAAGGGTTAATAACATTATATTCACACATTCACTATACACTTAACATTTTCATTTTTCTCCCTCACAAAAATTTCTGTAACAGTGTCCTGATGATGGTATAACATCGAAATACTTAAGTATTGACACATAAAATTGTTTCCTCTGATCGTAACATCCTGTGTTTATTATATTAAAAAAAATATTTTCTTCACACACACACACACACACACACATATATATATATATATATATATATATATATATAGGTGGATGTTATCAAGTGTTTATTTGATAGGATTGAATGAAAATTGAGAACTCAAACGTATATATAAAGATCTATGAATATATTTTTTACATATACGGGGTATTATTGGTAAATTAATAAATGGATAACTTGGCGTACACATAAATTTATTTCGGTATTTCTTTGCCTAGTCAGTCTGATGTTTATTAATTCATATTAGGTCTAACCGGTATGATCTTCCCGCTTCACTGATTTTTGATATATATTATAAAAAAGAAGGTCCGCAAAATGGATTTTAAAAAAAATTATTATTATTTGTGAAATTTTAATTATAAAAACAACATAGCACCTTTTTGCAAACCTTCTATTTTTAAAAATATTTTATTTTCTCTCGATGGACCCATAACAACACTTATATATATATATATATATATATATGGAGAGAGAGAGAGAGAGAGAGAGAGAGAGAGAGAGAGAGAGAGAGAGAGAGAGAGAGAGAGAGAGACTTTTGTAATACAGCGCTAGATGACTGTCAACTATATGATGATCATTAAAGTATTTTTATTTTGTCTAAGTCAACATTTCCTTATAAGGTAACATTTCCTTATAAGTAACATTTCCTTATAAGGTAAATCTGATGCTGATTTGAAAGTATCGAAAATGCTATTGTAGCTGAAATTATTGAACTACATTCGTTTATTTTCTAATATTTTTATTTATTTATTTCTTCTTTTATTTTCAGGAGAGTTTCGTTGATTCAATGAGACTTTTTTTTCTTTTCCTAATTCCAAACTTTCATGACTCGTGATACTTGCAGACCCTAATTAGAATATCTGAAATTTTACTTCGTGATATTGTTGGATTTTTTTATATATAAGGTGTATGCTAGTTCACCGCTTATACTTATAAACTAGGCGATATTATGTGGTCTATTCCTTAGCCAATCACTGGCCATACTGCGTGGCTGATTCTTTCTCAGTTACTCGCCAAGTATCGACGAAGGAACCAAGGAATCTCTAGCTGAGAGGATTACCAAAGGAACCAAATTGGAGGACTCTCTACCTAGAATCAACTGGCCAATTATGGCCCTTAAAAACTTAACAGGTTATGGGCCCAGAAACGCAAGCATTTTCTTCAATGACGAGGAATCAAGTTATGGAATATGGAGACAAAGTTCCATGGATATTTAAGAACCCTACAATTACATAACATAATTGACGCACCATCGACCAAACCGAGGACCCACATTTTGTGGACAAGAATGCGACAATATATGTTGAATTGATCCAGTGCTTGGATGACCGAAGTCTCTCATTGGTAATGCGCGAAGCGAAAGATAATGGACGCAGAGCATTGGAGATTCTAAGGTCCCATTATTTGTCGAAAGGCAAGCCTAGAATTGTTGGGCTCTATCGTCAATTAAGTTCTTTGAATAGAACTGATTAATAATCCATAACGGATTACATAATACAGACTGAAAGTATTGCGAGTTCACTGCGGTAGATTGTTAGTAATGGCTTATTAATCGCCATGGTGTTGAAGGGTTTGCCCCGAATTTCAAACCTTTTACCACGGTGATAACTCAAAAGGATAAAGCTATGACGTTCACGGAATTTAAAGTAAGCCTACGCAGCTATGAGGAAACAGAGAGTATGTACTCTAGGGAATCAGACCATAGAATTTTGCAAATGAAAACCCAATTTAAAAAGGGTAAAACCTTCAATCCACCATATGATTATAAATCAGCAAACTATAAACATTGAAAATGACGACTTTAGTAAAACGTCTGTCTAATTAAAAACATCTACCTCATATCCTGCTTTAACTGACTTTGTCTTTTCCCTACCAAATATTCCGTTTTAGGTTATCCTTTGTGATAACCAAATGCCCTATGAGGGTGTTAGCTTCGAACTAATATCGTGCTAATTCTTATAAAGTTAATGAAACTTATTTCTACTAGGTTATAACTAGAAGACACCCAAACGTAAGAAACTATTTACTTTAGTCGACTTGCAGATCCTAATTAGAATATCTGAAACTTTACTCCTTATATAATGACTTATTTACGTACGATTCGGTTCTGTGGGCGACAACCGCCATTTCCAGTAGTAGATGAGATAATTCGGAGAGAAATAAACATTAAAAAATGACGACTTAACGAAAATGTCTGTCTCATTTAAAACATCTGCCTCATATCCTGCTTGAACTGACTTTGTCTTTTCCCTACCAAATATTCCGTGTTCAGTTATCTTTTGTGATAACCCAATGCATCAAAAGGGCGAGGATGTTAGCTTCGAACTAATATCTCACTAATTTTTATGAAATCAATAACAAATTATTTCTACTAGTCTATAAAGACAAACCAAAGAAAATATTTACTTTATTCAACTTGCAGACCCTAATTAGAATATCTGAAATCTTACTTCTTAATATAATGACTTAGAACGATTCGATTCTGTGGGCGACCACCGCCACTTCCAGAAGAAGATTAGATGATTCGGAGAGCAAGAAACATTGAAAATATCGAATTAATAAGTAAAATGTCTGCCTCGTTTCAAGAATAGAAAAATTGAAGATGGATGAATGAAATAAATGTCAATCACAGTGGAAGATTTTTGGGAAGGGCTTTTTGGTTTCCGGATTTTCAAGAGTATTCATTTCTTCTTTTATTTCCCGCTTCTTGTCCTACCTCTCCTCCTCGATCTCTTCCTCTTACCCATCTTCCTCCTCCTCCTCCTCCTCCTCCTCCTCCTCCTCCCCCTCCTCCTTCCATAGAAACAAGATATTAAACTCAGCATTTCGGCCTGGTTTACCGGTGTGTCAGACAGTTCCCGACCAATTACTAAGTTCTAGTATGATTATTACAGTGCATCATTGCTGACGGCAGACTTACCCCCTCCCCCTTCTCTCTCTCTCTCTCTCTCTCTCTCTCTCTCTCTCTCTCGCTCTCTCTACCAGGGGATTTTAGAGTTGCCAGGTCAAGTTGGTGCGGCTGGGGGATTGCTAGATTCCTATTCTATCCTAATCTATTCAGGTTCTGCCCGGGAACCTCCTGCCAGCGCAGAGATGCCTAACCTGTTCAGTTCAAAGGAAGGAGTCATTTTCGTTTCGAAGGATTTTCTGTGTTTGTGATATATATATATATTCCCCCATTTATCTCTCACCCAAACACACACACACACACACACACACACATATATATATATATATATATATATATGTATGTGTGTGTGTGTGTGCGCGTGTGTGTTTACTAACACCTCCGCACAAGTAGTATGCGACACAAGGTCAATTTTTCACACTCTTTATATTTTATAAAGAGGATACATAGACTTTATATAGTCGGGGCGGCGTAATGTCAGTATCGGCCATACTGCGAGGGAGTCTATCCCCTTTTCACTAGCGCTAGACCAATGAGATTGTTTAGCGTCTGGGTGGAGCGCAACACCTACCATCAGCTCCTTTATACTAGTATCTTCATATATATATATATATATCATCAGGTCATGCTGACTGCAATGATACCCATGAATTTCTCTCGATAACCTTATCAACTCTCAAATGAGTTTAAAGAAATGTTTTATAAAATGAGTTTAAAATAGGATTGAGTTTTAAAACAAATGTGAATTACAAAACGTCTTTGGCATAAATTAACCCAATAAGGGTTGACATGCCGTAAAATCCAAGCAAGCAAGCAACTAACATGATCCAAATAAATTTTAAAATTTTCAAATGTGCATAAATACGAATGTGTTTAACGAAGTAAAAACACATGTAAATTCAAAAACAAAATTAGGCCCAAAAATTAGAAAATATTAACGTTAAATAATTATTTTTAATATCGTGATTTTATCTAATGAATAAAACTTCCAATAAAAACGACAAATTAATTTAATGAAGCTTTTTATTAAATTAATATTCTTGGAAAATAAATGATTGTAAATTAAAATCGAATATCATGGAATTCACATCGCCATTTTTTAAATAAAAATGAAAGATTATTTGGGATAGGAGCTTTCATTTTTTAAACTGAAGCTTTTATACACACACACACACACACACACACACACACACACACACACACACATACACACACACACACACACACACACATATATATATATATATATTTATTTATTTATTTATAATTACAAATATATATATATATATATATATATATATATATATATATAAACATTTAATATATATAATACATATATATTGAATAAAATCTCCTCCCAATTGAAAGATTATTTGGGATAGGAGCTTTCATTTTTTTTAAATGAAGCTTATATATATATATATATATATATATATATATATATATATATATATATATATTAAACATTTAATATATATGATACATATACATTGAATAAAATGTCCTCCAATTGAAAGATTATTTGGGATAGGAGCTTTCAGTTTTTTAAATGAATCTTTTTTAATGAAATAGATACACAGAAATTCAAAATCGGATATCATATAACAAAAGGGATTTTCTTCTCGGAATCCTTTTATAAAACAATTAGTAAAAATGTATCTTTTATTTTAAACCAGAAGCGGCTACTCGGCGTTACTTGGGTAGAGGGGGATAATAAAGTTAGTCTCGTAGACCCATTGATTTTTTGGTCTTCCATAATTGATTTGTTTATGTTTTAATCACCAACACCACCAATGACTTTCCTTCTCTTACTATACAAATCCTTCGGGCTCAAATATCCACTTTTAAAATAAACACACAGAAAATTACTCTTATTTTAATTTTATTGTCTTTAATTTTAATATAAAATTATACATAGGATGTACTACCTTTTCTTTCTTTTCAAAGACACGAAAGCGATGATACACTCTCCTGACGGTGATACAGACTTCTTTGACATAATTACTGGAATCCTACAAGGATATACATAAGCACCTCATATCTATTAATAATGGAGATTCGCTTCCGGTTTTTGTCTGTAACAAAAATTACCTCACTGCTTACGTCACATTACCCAAAATCGTCATGACATAGAATAAATACACTCAAAATTTGAACATGCAACATTAGACAGTACTCATTGTTTTTTTTAAATAAGTTTTAATAAATACATGAGTGGTATTCATTGGCATTTCAGTCTCGGAAGACTATAATAAAGTTTTTATGTGCCCTTGAAGTTACAGCGCCTCCTGTGACTGGGAAGTCCGATGTTTGAAAACATTCTCGACCAATTGAAGGTTGTCCTGTAGATGATGATGTTCCGATGCTTTGTTGCCGCTGCTTTCTTCTGGAACTCCTAGCTTCATGGTGTTCCGTCAGGGTGACTTTTGACATGAGCATTCCTCTACGGAGATTCTGCCGCCACCGAGGGCGGTCTTGAGCCAAATTTTCCCAGCTGGAATGGACAATGCTAAAGCACCTGAGATCATTTTTGCAGACATCCTTGATCTATATATAGTTTGTTTTATTTAATACATATTTAAAGTTTACATTTCAAATTGTTTTATTTTTTGATCCTTTAATGAATTTGATGATTTTACTTACTTAGGGTACAAACTCGCTGACATTGAATTTTTTACTCCCAGGCAATATGTTTCAAAAATCTATTTTTACATCGCCCGGGGGTGTTTTTTTAATTTGTACTAGTATTTATAATATGCCTAGACTATGTACATTGAACATAACTAGATATAAAAAAAGAAAAGGCATCACACTAAAAAAGGCAAGAAGCAGGCGATATCCCACGCAGACTTTGGATACAGACTACGCAGATGACCTGGCACTTCTTGTAAATACACCTGCACTAGCCGAATCCCTATTACATAGCCTAGTGAAGACAGCATGAAACATCGGTCTCTATGTGAATTGTGATAAAATAGAGTTCCTGTGTTTTAAAAGAAAGGAGACATCTCCACATTCGACGGTAAGCCTTTGAAGCCAATTTATGTCCCTAGGTAGTAATATCTCATCCACAGAAAGCACGCATAGGGTCTGCCCCACTATCTCTCTTTCTGTCTCTATTTCCTGTCATTTTCTGCCTCTCTCCCCCTCTCTTCCCTCCTCTGTCTCTCTGTCTCTCTTTGTCTCCCCTTTCTCTTCCTGTCTCTCCCTCTCTCCTTCTTTGTATCCCCCCTTTCCACCCCCTCTCTCTCCTTCAACCAATTCGAATCGTAATTCCTGTTATTTATTTCTGTCTCTTTCCCTCTCCCTCTCTGTCTCTGTCTCTATCCCTCTCTCACGCACACACATACTCTCTCTGTCCCCGCTCGCTGTCTATCTCCCTCTCTCTCCGTCTTCCTCTATGTCTATCTCTTTCTCTCTCTCTTTCGGTTTCTCTTCTTCTCTCTTTCTGTTTCTTCCCGTCTCTCTTTATCTCTGAGTGTATTTCTCTCTTCCCCTCCCCTCCCTCTGGTTTCTTTTACACTCTCTATCTGTCTGTGTGTCTGTATGTCTCCCTATGTCTCCCCGTCTCTCTCCTTCAACCAAATCGTAATTCCTGTTATTTATTCCAATGAAGTATTGCTTGAAGGATAATCTCACTTAAAATGTTATTCTCAGTCGAATGTACAAACTCTGTCAGATTACGCAGACACACACAGCACACAGACACACACCACTGACACACACCACAGACACACAATGCAGACACACACCGTAGACACACATGTCGTATTTTGATGCAAATATGAAGTTGTGTTTAAAATTCGAGCAGATTTGTCAATCGCTTTTGGAGAAAGAAAGAAAAGAAATTAAAAAAACACAAACTGCACTTACCAGTAAATAAGATCCAACGCAAAACGAAAATCTTTACAGGAAAACTTTTAGATTAAGAGAGAGAGAGAGAGAGAGAGAGAGAGAGAGAGAGAGAGAGAGAGAGGGAGAGAGAGAGAGAGAAATGAAATATGGTAGATATGAATATTTTATTCGTATCTTTTAAACTTATCGATTATCTGGATGTTTATCTTT
Organism: Doryteuthis pealeii; assembly: GCA_023376005.1. Lineage (NCBI taxonomy): Eukaryota > Metazoa > Mollusca > Cephalopoda > Myopsida > Loliginidae > Doryteuthis > Doryteuthis pealeii. The sequence continues at coordinate 18,416,738 of CM042147.1, read as the reverse complement.
CTTCTTCTTTCTTTCTTCTTCTTCTTCTTCTTCTTCTTCTTCTTCTTCTTCTTCTTCTTCTTCTTCTTCTTCTTCTTCTTCTTCTTCTTCTCTTCTTCTTCTTCTTCTTCTTCTTCTTCTTCTTCTTCTTCTTCTTCTTCTTCTTCTTCTTCTTCCTTCTTCTTCTTCTTCTTCTTCCTTCTTTCTTTTCTTCTTCTTCTTCTTCTTCTTCTTCTGCACATTTTCCATGCAATAGATTTGCATTAATTCTTATGTCTACCTGATAGATTTTCAATTTCAAAATGAAAGCATCCGGTTGGTGCATGTGTAGATTAAATCTTTTCAAAATCAAACACATCGAAACGATAAAGTGAAGTAGTGAAATGGAAATCGAAAAAGAAAAGAGACATTTTTCGCAATTGAAACATTTTCGTTAAAATCACCGGCGAATCACTTATTTTAGGAGGAAGAATTTGCTTTTCTGAAAAGATTTTATTTCTGTAGAGTATTAAACCTAGACGCTCAGATCTTGAATGCTGATGGGCATTTCTCAGTTTCTCATTGGCCCATTTTACCAAAAATATCTGCTGCTGCTATTTGGGTAAGTCCATAAATAAAAGTGGTGATTTCTCGTACATATTTCACCACATATAGTACAACAAATATAATATATATATATATATATATATATATATATATATATATATGTGTGTGTGTGTGTGTGTGTGTGATATTGAAAACACAAGTTTCATTAACGAATTGTTTTTTCAATTTTTACAATATTACATATTGTCGGATTTACTTCCATTTTTCTCATATATATATATATATATATATATATATATATATATATATATATACTAGCAGAAGAGAAACGTTTTTAGGAGCACCAAAAAATGAGAGAGAAAAGGGAGAAGAGAGGAGATAATAGAGGGGAGAGAGTAAAATTATTTAGCAAATTTTTTTTATCAAATTAACAAGAATTCGCTAAGAATTCGCCTATTACAATATTATTTTAGGAAGTTTTTTGTTTACATTCAAAATATTATTTTAAAAATGTAAACCTAACCTCGTGAGTGTTTTGAAACATAATTTGTTTTACTACACATCTTTATTTGTACATATGACACAGATTTAAATTCAATACCTAATTGTTTGTTGGGTTATAAGGATAAAAATGTAATGGTTTAATTTATTCAATGAAGATCTACACAACACACCTCAATCCTCATTGAGGATCGACACAACGCACACCAATCCTCATTGAGGATATACGCAACACCTATCAATTTTCAGTGTATATGCACAATTCACATCCATCCCCACTGAGGATATATACCATACACATCGATTCTTATTAAGGATCTTCAAAACACTCATCAATAGGTTTCCACAGAAGAACACAACTTATGAGTTCGTCCTTACTATAAAAAGAAGCTAAGAATTAAACCACTGGCCTTATTTTTAGCTTGAAAATTTCGTATATTATTCGTTTATACTTTGAATAGTTTATTCCTTTTTGTACTTATGAATAAATGTCCTTCTATAAGGATTCATTTGGCGTCTAATAACTCACAAGAGATTATTCTTATTAGTTACTTGAAACCATATAACTGTTTAAAACTAATATGTCTCTCAATATTGGAGACTCGGTCTCTATTTGTCTGTAACCGAAATAACGTCACTGCTTTCGTCACATTACCCAAAATCTTCAATACATAGAATAAAGAACAATATTGTTTGAATTAGAATTTAACTGTGAAAAACTTGATTTTATTAGAAAGAAAAGATGTTTATATGAATTTTGACAGGAAAAGTATTTTTATGTAAGATTTGAAAGATCTGTTTACATTTTTTAACGAAGGGGCGTTGAAAAAATCCTTTATAGGTACTTTTGGACGTCGATAAAATCGAAATATGATTTTTAAAGTTTTTTTTTTACACTAAAATTAGAATGCTTTGCTTCTGCTTTCGTCGGGGCGGCCTAAAGTCGGTATCAGCCAGTCAGCGAGGGAGACTATCCCCTTTTAATAATGCAAGACCAAGGAGATTGTTTTGGCGTCTGAGGTGGAACGCCACACCTACCATCAGCTTCTTACTTTACTGCAGAGATCCCTGTGCTACACATACGTTGAGTTGGCGAGGACCGGTATCAAACTAGGAACCTTGTGGTTTCTAGCTGAACCCTCTACCGACTGAGTTGTTAAATTATGTAAAATTGAGTTCATTAAAAAAAAAAAAACATTGTCGTCTGTTGTAAAACAAAACAAACTCCCACACCCTTGGGCAAGATCTTTCAAAAATTAATTCTTACACCGCCCGGAGTTTTTTCTTTTTTTTTTTTTTTTTTGCTATTATTAATAATTTAGAATATTTTTTCGAGCCTGAATGATTTTTTCCCTGGTAATACGGTGCCGCCAGTTAACTCTTATGTTTTCTTCGTTCAAATACTTTTGGTAAAGTGTTCCACTGCCGCCTTCCAATCTCCTTTCAAAATTGCAGCATTTGGTGCATGTTTTCTATTTAGTTTTATTTTAAAAAACAAAAAACAACCAAAAACAATTTCTTTGAAGAATTCTTTGTAAAATCTTACTAAAGGTTATTTTATTATATCGATCTAGGGAATTAGAGATAAAAGCAAGTATTTCTTTCTTACTTTTAAACATAAGTCGTCATTTAGTCTAAGATGTATCTAAGAAAACTCGTAATAGTCAAAAAAGTTCCATCTTTTTATTTACTATCGATCAGGGAATATCTTCGGTTTTTTTTTTCTGGTTTACATGTCTGCTATAGACGGACTTATTTTGGCTTGATACTTTTTGTAGTGAAAAGCAAATTGTATTTCGCTTTTTTTCCATTTCTCTTTTCAAGATGTCTTATTTTGTTAAACACTAATTCATGAATCAATTTAATTCTTCAGGCCTTATATATAATATATATATATATATATATATATTATATATATATATATATATATATATATATATATATATATATAATTAAATTTGATAAAGGAATTATATATAATTTATAATTGAATCACATTACCACGACCAGACAACTCGGCAAACACCATTTGCGACATCTGGAACACTGGACAGCTGTTTCGACATCCTTTGGTCTCATCAGCAGATTGAACCAGCGGACCACAGCGTGAAGAGCGGGGACTCAACACACTGTGCCACCAGCCTATGCCACAAACGGAGAATGCCAGATCATCTAGTCAATGGTAATATTAATTCAAACTGCTCAGCCACCTAACATTCTCCGTTTGTGGCATGGGCTGGTGGCCCAGTGTGTTGAGTCCCCGCTCAAAACGCTGTGTTCCGCTGGTTCAATCTCTAGTGGCGGAGATTGTGGTATGCACTGCTGATGAGACCAAAGGAGGTCGAAACAGCTGTCCAGTGCTCCGGATGTCGCAAATGGTGTTTGCCGAGTTGTCTGGTCGTGGTAATGTGATTCAATTATCAATTATATATATATATATATATATATATATATATATATATATATATATATATATATATATATATATATTATATATATTAACAAGCGTTCCCCTATAACGAAATATCTTATTCAATGAACACACGTGTAATCGACTGCAATTAATCGGTACCTCGATTAATTCAGTGGATTTAACCCTGAAGATCCTTATGGAGAAACACGAGTAGGTTTCTATTGTATCCATTTCTTTAATAAATTTGCTCTACTTTGTATTGAGCACTTTGTATTTGTTTTATCACGGACTTAACCCCTGGATTTTGTGCACCTTCAAAGATCGTGCCCATATTCACCGGTAAGCCACCTTTTATCTATATAAATACAATATATATATATATATATATATATATATATATATATATAAGGCCTGAAGAATTAAATTGATTCATGAATTAGTGTTTAACAAAATAATATATATATGCTAGAATGAACATGACCCGTTGGATCACCCATTTAGGTCTGGGTAGTTAATTGTGATCAGAAAAAAGTGAGTTTGTCAAACGAATTAAATTTTACAATAATAAAACAATTAAACAAAATCATTTAAACCATTTTACTAAAATTTGAAATTGAGTCAAAAATTGACCCGTATCTTATTTCACAATATGCCTGTCACTTTCATCCCCTCTCTGTATATCTTAATTAACTACTCCTCATAAATGTTAGTTTCTCTGTGGCGTAAAGAGAGATAGACTGGAGAGTGTGAGAGTAAGATTGAACTTCCCACTTTATTTGTATGTTATATATAAGCCATTCCTTATCTTCTGTCTGTGGATCAAAATTAACATTTCTAACCGTTTCTTTCTATTCCATCCCTCTTTCTCTCCCGGTATATCTCGCTCCATTTTTCTTCTCTTCATTCTGGTGGTTATCCAGCTTCTCTGTCTCTTTCATTCTTCCACAGACGTTTTATTTTTTTCTTCTTGCATAAATATTGATTTTATTTCAAAATTGATGTTGCCGAATGTAGCAAAGTTGTAATCAGACAGAGAGAGAGAGAGAGAGAGAGAGAGAGAGAGAGAGAGAGAGAGAGAGAGAGAGAGAGAGAGAGAGAGCGTTTTAAATTCTTGCACTTAAATCCCGTGGTGAATTTGACATAATTCGTAATCGCCATATTCTTGATAATCCGGCTTTTCCATGGAAATCCACACACACACATATATATATATATATATATATATATATATATATATATATACTAGCAAATAAAACAATAATATAAGAGATCAATAACACAAAGTAATTATTTGTTAAACGCTTTTTTGTTAAAACCAGTACGCAAATTAATCACATCCTATATAATGTAAAACTGTTTTTCTTAGTGATATAGTTATATACCCTACCTGTGAACATTTTTGGGATGTCCCAATCCTCATGACTATGATAGGATTATGCTGACTAAGTAGTCTTATACCACTAGCAATGGTTTACCTTTCTTCATGTTAGTGGCGGGTATTATATTTTGTTAATATTATAAAGATTCCATTTCCTTTCCAACCTCCGTTTGGTTATTTTTCATTTAGCTGCCTTTGTTAGGTTACAACAGATATATAAGACATATTGTAGGATTTGAAACGTAATAATATAATGGGCTATTTTGAGGCAAGTCAGATTTCCATTTAATGAATAAGATTAATTCTATGTATTAATGATTTTGACAATAAATTAAATACTCATTGACAAATTTACACAATTCCTGAAAGTATTCTGACGTAAGTAATAACGTAGTTTCAATTACAGATAGATATCGAATGTCCATTATAATATATATATATATATATATATATATATATATATATATATCATGTCGCCCAAGTAGCACGGACATCCATGACAATCTCACGCCAATCCTCCCTATCATTCATTGCCCCCGGAGATCCTCTACGCAGCATCCAGCATCCACACACACACACACACACACATACACACACACACACACACACCCATATATATATATATATATATATATATATATATATATTTGTATGAAAAAAGTGATAAGACAAACAGGAATATTTCTTTTATGTTTATCATTCTCAACTAGTTTCGACCTTAGGTCATCGTCAGGAGAAAATATATTGTTTGAAGATATTGTTTTTAGAGAGTTTTTTTTAGAAGTGATTATTATTAAGAAAATTAAAAGATTTTTTGGGTTGGCAATGTAATAAAAAGTAAATTTCCTGATGTTTTTGAAGCTTGAAAGATAGTGAAACTAAGAATTCAATTAACCTAATACTAAAACGATATGGCTGACTTTCGTTCGGATTGATTGTGTAACTAATATTTGTTTAAGGAGAGTAACCATAAAAGCAAACTACTGTCAGTTACTACATACTTCTCTTTAAACGAATATTACAATTTCAAAATCTGCTTAAAGCATTTTGAGTGTATCTGGTTTTGAAGTTGGTTTTGAAGGCTATCAAAATGAGGCTGTACATGGAGAGGAGGTAACAAGGGTGTTGTTCAGTTACCTGTGTATAATATGGGTGCTATATTTCTAAGCAGATACTGCTCAATATGATTGATAGAATGTTTATATTTAAGTTAAGGTAGCTGGACATAGTCATCACCTGGTTAATGAGAGTTTCATGCGTATGCGATTTTCACACCACACCACACACACACACACACACATATATATATATATATATATATATATGTATGTGTGTGCGTGTGTGTGTGTGTGTATAAGTTAGGATACCATAAACATTGAGTCAACAGCACTTGGTAACTGTCAGTTTCTCGCCTTTGCGATCGGTAGACCAAGTTTTCCACATGTGGTTAGTGTTCCTTTTATATATATATATATATATATATATATATATATATATATATAGAGAGAGAGAGAGAGAGAGAGAGGGAGAGAGAAATATAGAGAAAGAGAGAGAAAGAGAGAGAGAGATAGATAGATAGATAAAAGGATATGAAAAGACACAATGCAGTTAAAATGAAAATATTCTATATCATATTCCTAGCTAATATTGAACAATATTTCGATTCATAAAAATTATCTTCAGAGCTTGTTTTTTATTACGGACTCATCCAGAGAGGGGCTGAAAATAATTTGAATTCAAAACAAAAACATTGATGTTCCAAAAGTCATGCGGTCGTTTCTTCATAAGCACATTATATTATATATATATTATTAATATATATATATATATAAGCACATTATATACTAGCTAATATATGCACCCTCCGGTGCAAGTATTAATGTCATAAAATATCATATTAAATTAAATTAGAAAGTCTAAATAAACTAAATAAGAATGCAGATAAAATGATTTGAAACAGAGAGCGGATAATCGAAAAATAAAACAGCTGTAGCTTCCTCTTCCATCTCCCCCTCCCCCGTCTTTCCTTGCTAAACTTTTCTAATTTAACTATTTAGTTAAATAAGAAAGTAAAGAATGAAATTACAGTTATTTCTTTTTGTTAATTGATTTCTTTTAAGATTTATCTCCGAGATTTTTGCTCATATTAATTAAGATAAAATCAAATAATTAGAAATCAACAATACCAAGCACATATTTATTGAAATCAAATTTTAAATATCAATATGCAAATTAGCCTTCCCGTTCACACAGTAAACCACTTTTTGTTGTACATATAAATACAATTGCATGTTTTTAGCACGTAGATATGGTCAACAGTATTAATAATGTAAAATAATTTTATTAATAATTGAGGCTTAAATAAAAATGATTCATGGAGAATGTGATGTATAATAACTAAACTATATCACTACTCGAGTAGTGATATAGTTTCGGTTACAGACCAACAATCACATAATCTCCATTATAATAACTAGCAAATATATGCACCCTCCGGGTGCAAGTATTTAAGTTTTAATGTAATAAAATATTGTATTAAATTATTAAATTAGAAAGGCTAATGAAACTAAATAAGAATACAGATAAAAAATATTTGAAACAGAGGGAGTATAATAAAAAGTTTTGAAACAGAGGAGTATAATAAAAATGGAAACAACTGAAACTTACTCTTCCATCACTCTCGTCTTTCACTGTTATTTTTTCTAATTTAAGTATTTAGTTATAAGAGGAAGTAAAGAATAAAATGACAGTTATTTTTTCTTGTTAATGGATTTCATTTAAGATTTATTGAAGAGATTTTTGCTTATATTCATTAAAATAAAACCAAACAGTTAGAAATCAATAATAATAAGCAAATATTTATTAAATTCGATTTTTTAATATTAATATGCAAATTAGCCTTCCTGTTCACACTGTAAACCGCTATTTTGTTGTATATATAAATATAATTGCATGTTGTCGGTATGTAGACATAGTTAACAGTATTAATAATGTAAGACAATTTTATTAATAATTGAGGTTTAGATAAAGATAAAATCATGGAGAATGTGATATAAATAACTAAGGGAATTGTGACTTGAGTAGTAATGTAGTTTCGGTTACAGACAGAAAAACACACAATCTCCATTATAATAAGATATATGTATATATATATATATATATATATATATACGCTCCCTCACTAATATATATGAGTACACTGTATTTATAAACGTATAAATGAAGCCAACAAAATAAAAAGAACTTGCTAGTGGAGTTTATCGTTCCAGCAGACCGACGAGTGATAGAAAAGGTAAGAGTGTTATCAATACGTAAGCTGCATCTATTAACCCATTCTTGTTTGTGTTGGCTTTAACGTGAATGTGTGTGTATTTATTTTGGTGTTTGAATATATAAATATTCTTAAATACAGCGTCACACAGTGTTCCAATCATTTACCGTTTTTCTTAAACAGGAACGCTGGGTTTATAAAATGTTTTTGTATCTGTTTAATTCTCTCTGAATCTGGTCAATTCTATGGTCTTTTATCTTATTTTTCTTTCCTTGGTTTCATTGATTAATCATGATTGTCCTGATCATATTCAAAGATTTTCTTTATCCCAGAATTCTTCGAGTCATTATTTTCCCGCCTTTTTAACTAAAAAATCCTTTAATTTCTTTTTTTTTACTCCGAAGATATTTGAAAAAGAATATCCAAAAGAATGTCTCAATATTTTTCTATGAAGATAACATTTTAATCTTTTAGTCAGAGGCACTGGAGGAATAGATATGCATCTTTTTTCAAAAAATATGCAAATATATGCAGTTAATCATTGAAATATGCCATAATGCATTAGAGAATCCTGAAATATGCAAATGTATGCACTAACTTTAAAACATGCGAATTTTTGACAGGAATTGTATAGATTACAAAATGATATGGATGGGAGTAATTACTTTCATATTAAGTAACATATGTAACATTATAAGCGAATAGTAATACACACACACACACACACACACACACACACACACACACACACACACACACATATATATATATATAATATATATATATAGTTAAAAATTAATGGTAAAATGAATGAATGGATGAAATAAAAATGAATGAAATGATGGGATAAATGAAAAATCCTTTCCAAGGGACCATTCTCAAAAGTATCAAAACACTTTTTGAGAGTGGGGTCCCTGATAGAAAGTTTTCTCGTCTATTATTAGACTCCTTATATATATATATATATATATATATATATAATATATATATATATATATATATGTTTGTGTGTGTTAAGAAATTTGAAAAACGAAGTGTTCCAAAAATAAGATGAATTTATTTATTGACGCTTTAAACGTTTCGGTTTATTTAAACCTTCATCAGGATAGATTATGGGGTGAAGAAATTGATGGATGTTTTGTAGATGACATCTAATTCCTGTCATCTACAAAACATCTACAAAACATCCATCAATTTCTTCTCTTCATAATCTATCCTGATGAAGGTTTAAATAAACCGAAACGTTTAAGCGTCGATAAATAAATTCATCTTATTTTTGGAACACTTTGTTTTTAAAATTTGTTAATATTGTCGGATTTATTGCCATATTTACTCCCATATATATATATATATATATATATATATAATATATATATATATATATATATATATATATATATGTATGCCAACCCATTCCGCGCGAGTAGGATATGATAGAAGGTCATTTTCTTTAGCGGAGTTTAACAGGTTTGAATTCAGAATTTTCCTTCTCCTATACTAGTAGCCTAATCAAGATTAAAGAGCCTAGTCTGCCCTACTATTTACCCATAGCTGGAGGGAGAATAGTTGGATGTATACTTTTCAAATGTTATTATCTTGCGTGCAAGAGCTGGGGCTTCTAGGGAGGCTTGCTTCTCGTCAAGTGTCTCAATAATATCTGAGACAGCACCCTGCAACAGCTCGGCAGCCCTGTCGTCTCGGACTTTCCGCTGCTTCTGGACCAACAGCGGGACTGGCAAGATAGTGAACTGGTGTCTGTGCAGCCTCTTTCCACTTAAACTATTTCACTGCTTCACTGTTTCTCTTTTACTGGGTTATTTAATGCCGAAAACGGTTTTTGTTTTATTCATTCTTGATGAGTACTCATTTTTTAAAAACACATTTGTCTAGTTAACCAATATGATGGGACCCTATCAATTACTACCACTCCTGGTCAGAGTCAACCTGGGAGTAATGGTGATGAAAAGATACTCCACATTCCACAGAGCTCTAGAACTAGAACCTCACCACCTGATAGATTTTAACGTCATTCCCAAGATATGAAGACCCTCAGCCATCGCTTTCAAGCACATATATGATAAGAAGGATTGGGGCTTGCCACAAGGGCAATAGTGTCGGGACAATCATATAGATTCTAGGGCTTGAAGTGACCAGCCGGTTATTCGGAGAGGCCTCTCGAACCTCCCGTCTAACCTAAGAAAGGACCAAGGGGAAGTGTTGCATGTCTTGAACTGCTCGACCAGCAGGGTTTCTTCCTTAAGCATCACAGGTCACCCCCCACGACCAACAGTTGGCTCAATTGCGGGGTCCTACCCCTCTGCAGAGGTGCAATCGGTGTATTCTAAAGCCCCATTTGATAAGGCTTTTACTAACAGTTAATTTCCAAGTGAAAATATATAGATTAAAATTAACTAATGTAATTAATACATAAAACAGTTAAAAAAATTGTTTATACTAGTTAGTTAATTGACCATAAATTAAAACCTTGTTAGTTTGAATTTT
>CM042147.1:18398648-18401148 GCA_023376005.1 Doryteuthis pealeii | reverse complement strand
CTCTCTCTCTCTCTCACTCTCTCTTTTCACACACTCTCTCCACCTTTCTCTCTCTGTCTCTGTCTCTCCCTCCCCTCTCTATCTCTCCCTTTCCCCTCTCTCTCCCTCTTTCCCTCTCTCTCCCTCTTTCTCTCTCCCCGCTCTCTCTCTCTTTTCTGACTCTCTCTCCCCTCTCTCTCTCTCTGTTTCTCCCTTCCCTCTCTCTCCCCCTCTCTTCTTATCCTTCTTGAGAGAAATGCACATTTTTCTCTTTCTCTCTCCCCTCTCTCTCCCTCTTTCTCTCCCCCCTCTATCTCTTTCTCTCTCTTCTCTCTCTCTTTCTCTCTCTTCTCTCTCCCTTTCTCTCTCTCTGTCTCTGACTCTCTCTCTTTTCTCACTCTCTTCCCCCTCTCTCTCTATCTCTCTCACCCTCACTCTCCCACTTTCTCTCTCCTCTCTCTCTCTCCCCCTCTCTCTCCCCCTCTCTTTCTGACTCTGTCTCTCTCTCTCTTTTCTCACTCTCTCCCCTATCTCCACTCCCCTCTCTCTCCCTCTTTCTCTCACCCTCTCTCTCTCTAATAGATTTGCAAATGGACAAGTAAGGCTTTCAAAATTTCATAAATCCATTTCGCCATTTCACCACTGAAAAGGAATCCTCTATTCAAGACACATTGAAGTCAGATGGAATATGAACGACACATATTGCAAATTAGTTTCTTCATTCAACACAAGTAAATATTCTGCGCTCATCTATTAAAGGATTCGTTGGCTTAATTATCTGACAGAATTCAAAACAGAATTCTAGGCTGGTTGGTTGGTTGGTTGGTTGGTTGGTTGGATTTTACGTGACGGTCGTTCTTTTAGTAAACAACGAAAAAGTATGAAATATATTTAACTCTTTCAGGAGCAAAATTATCTAATTGCATAATATTTTTCTGAAAATGAAATTAAAGTGCTTGAAGAAATCAATACGACAACTGTGTGGGGGCTTCGTGTAACGGTTATTGTCGTATGAAATGGAATCGGCTACTGTTTGCGTTTCATATCACGCTAATACCCTTCGTAGACAGTGAAAGGAATTCAATATTCTAGCTTGGTTGGGGTTTTCTTTAACTTCATACTAGAGAGAATGTCTAAATTGGATGGTTGGTTGTATTTTACGGCATGTCAAAAGTTATTTTATACCAAAAACGTTTTGTTTATTCATTCTTAATGGTATTCAATTTTTTTCTAAGTCAATTTTTAAAACACATTTTGATCTATTTAACTGATAGCTGGGACCCTAACTGGTACTACCACTACGAGTCAGAGTGGACCTGGGAGTAATGATGATCAAATGGTACTCCCCATTCTCTACATCTCCAGAACTGGAACCTCACCATCAGAGACAGTTTAACATCATACCCTGGACAATAAGACCCTCAGCCACCGCCTTCCAGTACATATATGATAAAAAGGAAGCGCGTGGTGTAATGGTTAAAGTCATGGGAAATGGACTCGTCGCCCCGAGTTCAAATCCTGGATGTGGTAATTGCATTTCACTTAGCGCTAATATCCTTGGGAAAGGCATGAATCCTACTCTCCCTCCAGCTATGGATAAATAGTAGGGCAGACTGGGCTCTTTAACCTTGGTTAGGCAACCAGTCTAGGAGAAGAAAAACTCTGAATTCAAACCTGTTGAACTCCGCTTAAGAAATTGACCCTGTGTCACATCCTGCTCGTGCGGAGGGGTTGGTAAATATATATATATGATAAAAATGGTTGGTGCTTGCCATGAAGGCAGTAGGGTTGGGACAATCATATAGGTGCGAGGGATACGACTAAACGATTGGTCGGAGGGGAGCTCTCCGCCCGGTCGTCTAACCTAAGTAAGGGCGAAAGTGGAGTGTTGCAGGTCATGGACTGCTCAGACACCAGGATTCTATCATTGAGCATCACTGATCGCCACCCATGGCCCACATTAGGCCCCATTGGGGAGGTGTATATGATGGAGATCAAACTTTATAGAGTTGCTGATATCAGATCAATATCTTGCTTAACTTTTACATTAATAATTCTTCCCATGTTCGAGCATTTCGGTCTTTGAATATATATTTTAACCAATCACACACACACACACACACACACACACATACATACATACATACATACACATATACACCCCCTACACACATATCCACACACACGAGCGCGTGGGCGCACGCACACACACACACACACACACACACGCGCGCGCACATATATATATATTATGATTAAAATTCAAAGTTGCTGTGCTCAATGACAAAAATGAAGAGCAATATCTCATTATATATTAACAATTATAAAAATAAGGCAGTCATGAGTTATAACCCAACATTATATATATATATATATATATAGTATTAGTGATAGTGGAAAAAGTTAAACGTCTACTATGGTTTCGATCTAAATTATATCATTGGGCCCTATCTTTTACTTAACTAAGTCGATGTCATTACTTAGTTAAACTAAGATAAACTTAGTTAATTATAAGGTATGG
>CM042147.1:18298648-18393648 GCA_023376005.1 Doryteuthis pealeii | reverse complement strand
GTCTCTTCAGTCTGGTCTTTGTTTTATATATACGTTTGAGTTATCAATTTTGGTTGAATCCTATCTAAGAAACACTTGATATCATCCACACACACACACAATATATATATATATATATATATATATATATATATATATATATATATATATATATATATATATATATATATATATAGGAACAGTAGACCGAAATATGGTGCAAGGTAAATAAGTATTTACGTCTGTTGTTTCTAATTCAGGGAAAAAGAAAGAAATATGTTGATGACATTTTATTCCGTTGCCAAGGCGACATTCCATTTTCTGTAAAACATTTAAAACTCCACATTATGAGCAGCCAAATTTTATTAATTAGTTAAGTCACGACTAGTCACGTTAATGAAGTTGACAAAACGCGCATGCGCAAAGTCGTACACAATAACACAAAAAAAAAGAACAAAAACCCCAACAAAATACAAAATGGCAGATACTTTTTTCCATAATTAACACGCTGATTTTCAGTGGAAATCCTTTGCTCCCCCCCCCCAAATACATACGTACATTCATATTCACAAGGTGATTGTAATGTAACTCACTTCCCTATCTTAAAAATATTTAACAGTGCCAACTATAAGCGATTATGCACAGAACACAGTGTAATAATAATAAAGATATGTTATGGCGAAAGTGCGGATAATTTTTGATACCCCTTTGTATATTTTTTTGAATTGATATCTGATATACATTCTCGTGTTATTGAGCATGATATCACGCTATCTTAGTTGCAATATACAATTGCATAAATGCATAAATACAGAGTGATCGTTGTAGGTGCATGGTGTAATGGTTAGAGTCGTGGGAATTGAAGTCGTCGACCCGAGTTCAAATCCTGGGACGAAGCTACAGTTGGGAAAGATTTGAGTCCAACTACTCTCCTTCCAGCTATGGGTAAATAGTAGGGTAGACTCGTCTCTTTAACCTTGGTTAAGCAACAAGTCTGGGAGAAGGAAAACTCTGAATTCAACCCTGTTAAATCCTCTTGGGGTGGTCACTACTACAATCGGCGCAGTCGTAGTTAGTGGTATATTTCACTATTTAAAAAAAAAGTAACTGCCTATTTTAAAAATCATAGAATTTATTTCTGATTCATTATTTTTACAAAGAAATGAATATGAGAAGGACATACATAACATGAAGTTTTATTTATAATTTTAGATGAGCACCAGCATTCACCTGCAGCCTCTCAAGCCGCTCGGGAATCGCCTCAACTGATCTTCCAAGAAGCTATCTCTATTTTTCACCTACTCCCTTTCTTTCTTTCTTATTGTATATTTCTGTGTAGCATGTCCTTTTCTTCCCTTTCCTTTTTTCCTTCTAATAGAAACGAAATGGTCTATTATTTAGCTTTCATCTTTGACTATTTGGAGAGTTTTATTTTTAACCAGTCATAAAATGATAACGGTCGTATTTCTCAGGAACACCAGTATTATTATCATATAGATATTTTGTCTTTCTCGTGTACCAGGCATAAAGGTGGATGCTGCGTGGAGATAATCTACCCATCACTATAAAAACAGCGACTTTGTTGATGTGGTCGTGGGGTGCTTCGAGGACAGCCGACTTCCCAAGTTGGCAATCTATGGTGAATTGTTGGAGCGAAAGCACTAGCCTCGAAAAAGGTGCAAATATTGCCTGGAGAAGACACTGAAGAAAGCCAATATTGATGTCGACACCTAGGGAAAATCTATCATCGGTCCGAGGAGTAATATATTTGCTTAAGGTGTTAAACACTGTGAAACCTAATAAAATATACTTTCAAATATGTGGAAGACGTAGAAAGCCAACCAATAAGGTGATCTAAGTAACCCCTGACGTGTGAGAGTGTTGGTCGTGTCTGTCTATTGAAGACTGGACTAAGTTGTCATCAAATGGCGTCATTGTAACAGGGGCGCCAAATACAAGAACAGATCGGGGCTGTCAAAGTTTAGTTACTGGAACAAGTATACCAAAAAGTGGGGGTACCTTAAGGAACAAAATGTTATATAGTAAAAAGCACCAAGTACCTATTATTTAAGCAGAACATTTATTATCTAGACTGGTACAAAATAAAAAACGTCCCCGGGCGATGTAAAAATAGATTTTTGAAACATATTGCTTGAGGGGTGGGAGTAAAAAATTCAATGTCAGCGAGTTTGTACCCTAAGTAAGTAAAATCATCAAATTCATTAAAGGATTAAAAAATAAAACAATTTGAAATGTAAACTTTAAATATGTATTAGAATAAAACAAACTATATATAGATATACAATACCAGTCATGTATTTATTAAAACTTGTTTAAAAAACCCAATGAGGACTGTCTAATGTTGCATGTTCAAATTTTGAGTGTATTTATTCTATGTTATGACAATTTTGGGTAATGTGACGTAAGCAGTGACGTAATTTTTGTTACAGATAAAAACCGGAAGCAAATCTCCATTATTAATAGATAGATGTAGATATGATATAAATAATTCAGAGAGAGAGAGAGAGAGAGAGAGAGAGAGAGAGAGAGAGAGAGAGAGAGAGAGAGAGAGGGGGGGAATTTGAATAATTTATAATGAATTATTTCAATCTTTTAAAATGCATGTCAGCACGTACTTGTTTCTATTAACACTTAACTAATGAAGTCATTTTAAAATTTAATAAAGATAGACAACTTATTCAACTGTAGCATATGGGAATTTAATAGATTGTAATGGAGTTATCAAAAATAATAATAATAGAACTATAATGGTTGGATTACAAAAAATACTAATACTACCGGGTACTCGCCCGGGTTACGTCATTTTAGAAATGATCCCCGCCTCCTTAGAGGTAACAGGTACTTTTTACAATATCATAATTTTTCCTTGAGGGACTCCCTTTTTTGCCATACATGTCCAGTACCTAACCTGACACCCCCTTGCATAGCCCAACTCTGTACGTGACTTGTGTTACACAGTATCTCGGCCAATCGATAGACTGGTAGCCAAGTAAAGAAGTATCAGAAGGAGGGGACCTCAATCGTGTACTTGTGAAATGAAGTACAAGCCACTAGTTGGATTGAGAAGTTACCTCAGAGTCCCTTCTGCGACAGTGAAACACATGGGAAAGATTTTGCGTTCATATTTGAGAGATGGTCGAACAAAAAAAAACACGAGTTGATATCCACCATACGTATGTAAGAATCTGTATGTAGTTGTCTGACCAACTCGATTGTTTTAACTATTTTATATCTATCCCAGTCTGTTCATCTCTCTCTCTCTCTCTCTCTCTCTCTCCCTCTCTCTCTCTCTCTCTCTCCCTCTCTCCTCCCTCTCTCTCTATCTCTATCCATCTATCTATCTATATTAAGAAATTTGAAAAAAACAAGTGTTCCAAAAATGAGATGAATTTATTTATCGATGCTTAAACGTTTCGGTTTCTTTAAACCTTCATCAGGATGTATTAAGGGGTGAAGAAATTGATGGATGTTTTATAGATGACAGGAGATAAAAAAAATCTTTATAAATTTTTTTGTTGTTGTGTAACTGTATTTGTTCAGCGTTATATTTTTGAAAGACGAGTCGCGACCCGCACACGCGAAGATGTCATGACGCGTGACGTAACTCGAAGAAATGCATTCAACAAAAGACAAGAAAAAGTATTAATGGATTGATTTTATGAGAACAAAGGGAACAAAGTGGGAATGATAACTAAATAATTAAATAAAGCCTGGTATTTTGTAGTTATTTAAAACTATTTTAACAAGAAACGGTGATATGTTAAAAAATCCATGTCAATTATTAAGGGAGGGCAAAAGCGAAATTGCACAGGCTTCAAAAATCTGTCGTAGTCTTTTGTTGTGAATATGAGCTAATATTTTGGAACACTTGTTTTTTTTAAATTTCTTAATATTGTCGGATTTATTTCCATATTTACTCCTATCTCTCTCTATATATAAACTGTTACACTAAGATATACATTATTGTCGCTGACCGAGAAACACGTGCCGGATGTGCTTATGAAGAAACGACCGCATGACTTTTTGGAACATCAATATTTTCGTTTTGAATTCAAATTATTTTCAGCTCCTCTTTCGATGAGTCCGGAGTAAAAACAAGCTCTGAAGATGATTTTTATAAATCGAAATATTGTTCAATATTAGCTATGAATATGATATGAAACATTTTCATTTTAACAGCATTGTGTGTTTTCCTATCTATCTATCTATCTATCTATCTATCTATATATATATATATATATATATATAATCTATCTATCCATATATATATATATATATATATATATATATATATATATATATATATATATATCTGGTCTTAAGAGACATATGGTGGTGCATAAGCATCAAATTTTATCATCTGACTCATCTGATTCATCTGAATCATCTCATTCAACGGGAAGAAGTCTTTTCAATATCATATTTGCATCAAACTTTGTAGATCTGCAGCAGGTTTGATGAGTCATTTGAGGGCTCATGCAAGGAAGGGTTCTGATGGTGGAGTTGTGGGATTGTGAGGGACGGCAATGATCTGTAAAGATTATGCTATTGCCATATATATATATATATATATATATATATATATATATATAATATATATATATGTCTAGTGAGTAAATCTCTCTATCTATCTATCTATCTATCTATCTATCTCATTGTCAAATCAAGCAGAATTCACAGGTTCGAACTAGATCACCAACGTTAAGCAGCGATGAACCTGGTTAATACTTAATTGGATGACCACTTAAGTAATAGTTATAATCAAATTGGATCTGTTATTTATCAAAATGACTTGATTCAGTATTGAATGACGCAAAAAGGGTTGATATACCGTAAAACAAAACAGCCTAATAATCAACTATCTATCTAAGTTAGTTCAGATCTATCACTCAGTGAGGTCACATCTATCTATCTATCTATCTATCTATCTATCTCAGTGTATTCATCTCTCTTTCTTCCTCCCTCCTCTCTGTCTCTCTGTCTGTCTCACTCTGTCTCAGTCTCTCTCACTCTCTGTATGTCTGTCTCTGTCTCTGTCTGTCTGTCTGTCTGTCTCTCTCTCTTTAACCGTTCACGTTTGTTTCCGTTCTTATCTATCTATCTCAGTCTCTTTATATATATCTCATTTTACTTTTTCTATTGCAATTCTCTCTCTTTCTTTCTGTCTGTCTGTCTGTCTCTCTCCCTCTCTCTCATTACCTTCCTTCTGTCTCTCTCTCTCCCCTTCTCCTCTCCCTAAGAGTAATTTCTACTGACACAATCTTAAAAAATAACCAAAACATTTGTCTCCAACTAATGTATTAGTGTCACTGATTTTCAAGTTTGTGTGTTTTTCTCTTCGTTTATTTCGCCTTAAACCTTTTGACACTTTCGAGTCTGTCTGTTTGTCTCCGTCACTGCGAAACCAACTTCCGTTTTACCGAATCTTCCTGTCCAAAATTCATTCCATTACCTCGCTTGCCATTTAGAAAAATGCCTATTCCTCATAAAGAAATAATCCTTCTCGTCATGGACTTTTAAAAGGATTTCCTCCAGATTTTGACGGAAGGAACGGCAAAGAACCCCTCCACCGCAATCTTTATATACAACGGGGAGGGCCACATGCCAAAATTGCCTTCTTGAGATATTTGAGGTTTTCCAATACACGCACTTACAGAACAACAACCACTTTAACAACCAGATTTCATAAAAAAAGAAGTTGGTTGGCTGGTTCGTTGGATTTTACGGAAAGTCAACCCTTAATGGGTTATTTCTTTTTTTTCAGGCCAGATACATTTTGTTTTATTCATTCTGGATGGTATCATAATTTTTTTTTTCAAACTCGATTTTGTAACACATTTTTCTAATACTCATTTTTTCTATTTAACCCACTAAAAAACACACATGGAGAATGTGACGTAAATAAATAAAGGAATTATGACTTGAGGAGTAATATAGTTTCGGGTGCTCACCCCCTTGCACTATCTTTCCCCTACTTTCTTTCTTTCTTATTATATTTTTCTGTGTTGCATGTGCTTTTTTTTCCTTCTCTTTATAATAAAAAGGGAATGGTCCATTATTTAGCTGAGCTGACGGCACTCATGAGAAATAACAATTCGGAAGATAAGCAACACCAGAAAATCAGGACTTAAATTTTTGCATTTCATCTTGGATGATTTGGATGGTTTAATTTCTAACCAGAGGGTGTTGCAAGATGATAACAATTGTACAATTAAGGAACATGAGTATTAATATATACATAAACACACAATCTCCATTATAATGAGATTTGAATTCATTATTTTTTATCTTCCTCATCAGGAATACTTTCACTTTGTATCACTTTCATGTTTCCCACTCAGATTTGCTTTTTACTGGTACATTTAGCCACACAAGGGTATTTGCGCTATCTGAAATGCAAAGAGCCTCATCCAGAATATGAACTTGTCTCGGCCACTACGGGTCAAAGTGGACCGTGGTGTAACGGCGATGAAGAGATCTAGAATTGAAACTTTACCATCAGATGCAGTTTAACGTCACACCTAGGACACTAAGACTCTCAGACAGCGTCTTCTAGCACATATATGACAAAAAGTGAGCTATTGTTAAACACACACACACACACATACACACACACACATACACACATATATATATATATATATGATAGGGACCACATATATATATTACCTTAAAGGTACACGGTATTAACCTATTCGAGTTTCATCATAAGGATCTTCAGGGTTAAATCTATATCTTGATTAATTCAGTAGATTTAACCCTGAAGATCCTAATGGTGAAACTCGAGTAGGTTAATATCGTGTACCTTTATGTTAATAAATTTTCTCTACTAACGTATTGAGCACTTTATATTTGTTATATCGTTGCCTTATCATTGTGAAACTTGAATCAACTAACCACTGTGACCATTTCCAACGGTAAGTCACTTTTTTCCACAAATACCTTATATATATATATATATATATATATATATATATATATATATATATATATAAATATATATATATATATTAGGGTTCGAATCACACACAGAGCAGTCTTCCTGTCTATAACGCTGGTGATGATGCATAATAGGCCGAAATGTACATACAGTGATTGAATTTTTCTCGATTTGTTTAGCCTTACACTTGAACAGATATGCCCACCTATTTCAGTAATTATCAATTAATTAATTTTCAAAATTAGGTATGACTTCTATTAAGCACATATTCTCCCAAAAATTGTCGGCTAAGGCCATATCAAACACATTGTTTACTTCTCATATATATATATATATATATATATATATATATATATATGAGATGAGGGGGAGCCGAATAGATATAGAAAGGGGTAAATAATCAGATATGCCAGACTAAGTTGTTTATTTACCAATCGCAGTCAGAAGTAAAACGTCTATGTTTTCGGGGTATTTCACATGGGAAATTCAACTCGATTGGTTGACGGTTTTGGTTCTATTACCTAGCAACGAAGTCAGAGTCCGTGATTCAGTCCAGGTAGCATTAAACGATGATGCAATCGTTGACACCGACAAAAGGGCCCCTGGCAACAACTAATCCGGAAAATAATAATAATAATAAGCAGGTTACCTGCATTAGAGACGAAACTTTCCGGAGGCACACACAAACACATACACACACACACACACATATATATATATATATATATATATATATATATATATATATATATATATATGTGAAGAGAGGAAGTAAATCCGACGGTATGTAATATATCAAGAAAAATGAAAAAACACAGGTTTAAATGGGGTTAAGTGGTGAGTTTATTGGCCGATGCTGCAGTGTTTCGATCTATTACTATTACATACTCACGCCATAAAATAGAATATTTGATGTCATATTTCAAAACCGTCTCCTTTTTTCAAACTTCAAAACTTTTTTAAACAGACTGAATTACGGATTACCACTCGCTTTTCTCATTAGTCTGTGATAAATAATTTCTTATCTTATGCCCTGAAGATGATCTAATTAATAGATCGAAACACTGCAGCGTCGGCCAATAAACTCACCACTTAACCCATTTAAACCTGTGTTTTTTCATTTTTCTTGATATATTACACACACACACACACACACACACACACATATATATATATATATATATATATATATATATATATATATAGGTAATTTTATTTTTATGGAGAGAAATTTTTATTTATATAATTCAATTAATCATAACACGCAAATTCGGCGAATACCATATGCGACGTCAGGAACACTGTACAGTTGTTTCGACCTAATTTGGTCTCATCAGCAGTGTATACCTACGATCTCACCCTGACAGAGATCGAACCGGATAACCCAGGATGCAGAGTCAGAGACTTTACCCCTAGGCCAACCGGACACGCCACACATGAAACTCGCCAAATCAACTTGTCAGTCATAAGTGCGCAACTACTATAACATGATGTGATGTTTTAGCATATATATATATATATAATATATATATATATATATATTTATATAAAGGAGGCTTACGTGATGTAATGGTTACAGTCGTAGGAAATGTGCATGACGAGTTCAAATCCTGGTCTAGGCTGTTTGCATTCCACATAACGCTTGTACCCTCGGGAAGGTGTGAATCCAACTATTCTCTCTCCAGCTATGGGTTAAATAGTAGGGCAGACTGGGCTCTTTAACCTTGGGTAGGTAACCAGTCTAGGAGAGGGATAACTCTGATTTCAAAATTCCTGAGGTCAGTCGTTGATTGGGTTTGTGGCATTCCTTGATGCACCAATTCTTTCCTATCGACTGTGCCAAAAAGTGCGGAATGATCCAACACAAGCCTTCACCACTATAAACAAATCACTGTGCTGGTTGTTCATTGGATGAACACTCATGCGTCGAAAATCGACGAGGGAGACCATTTATATATATATATATATATATATATATATATATATTCTCGTATGTTAGTGTTTTCTTTATAAGAAGAACAGTCTCTCAAGTTGCACATAGACACACAGACTAACCAACACACCTTCGCTGACACATCACCATACACATCATAGCAAGCACATCAACACACACCTACACGAACACACACACACACACACACCCGCACACACACACACACACACACACACCAACACATAAACATCAATACACACCCAGCAACACATACAACAACATACACTAACACACATCAACATACACACACACGAAACATGTCAACATACACATCAACTCACTCATATCAACATACACCAAGAAAACTACACACACTCAATGTACAATGCATCAGATACCACTGAGTCACACACACACACACACACACACACACACACACACACGTACATACACATGCGCATGCACAAACACACACACACGTATATACACACATACACACATACACACGCACGCACACACATATATAGATATTCTCTCATTTTAATGCTGTTTTTATCAGAACAGTTTCTCAAATTACACACACACATATACACACCAACACCAACACACACACACACACACACACACACACATATATATATATTCTCGCATTTTAATGTTTTTTTTTATAAAAACAGTCTCTCCAATTACACCAACTCACCCCCATATCCACCATATATATATATATATATATATATATATATATATATATATATATATATACATATATATATGTACATACACATACACACATACACACACGCACACACACACACATATATATATACTCGCATTTTAATGTTTTTTTAAATAAAAACAGTCTCTCGATGTACACACACACACACACGCACGCACACACACACACACACACACACACACACATATATATATATATATATATATATATATATATCTACTCGCATTTTACTGGCGTTTTTATAAGAAAAGTCTCTCAAGTCATAACAAAGGAAGATTTAATTTCAAATTTATGAATTATTCATTTTCAAAATATACGATTTCGATTTGAAAATACCAAAGAATGAACAAGAGGCGCCTGACATTTGCAAAGGTTTTATTTTGTTTCAAATTAGCTCTGCAACATTTTTATCGTTTTCATCAACACTCCTTTATTTTGTGGCGTATTTTCGTCGTTTTTCTCTCCTGGTGCTTAGACGCTCAGTCCCTTTTTTGCTGATAAACATTTGGTTTAAACTAGATGCTGACATTCTTCAATAAAGGCGAATGAATATGAAATTAATTGCAAATATATATAACTTGCAATACCTGTGGATATACCACAGTATGATAATTTAATTATTACAACGTTTCATATGTTTACTTAAGAGCTATTGCTAAATAGTTCAAATATAAAAAGTATAATAATCTTGATTTAACTCTCTCTCACTCTTTCTTAAAATCTAACAATGTTCAATTATACTTCTACTAGCAGAACCTGTGGATATATCCCAGTGTGATAATTTAATTATTACAACGTTTGATATGTTTACTTAAGAGCTCTTGCAAAATATTTAAATGTGTAAAAAGTATAATAATCTTCATTAAACTCTCTCTCAATCTTTATTTTTTATTTTCTTCTTTCCGTCTTTTCATTATGTTCGATAGAAACAGGTTAGCGTTATCACTTCCACTCTCTTGCCCCTCTCTCTATCTCACCCCTACTTTCTTTCTTTCTTTCTTTGTCATTTTATTTTTCTGTGTAGCATGTCCCTTTTCTTCCTTTTTTCCTTTTAATAAAAATGGAATGGTTACATGGTATCAGTAACAGATCTAGAATCTCTGACATGATCAGAAATTGGAAACAATTAATCTCATCATTTTAATCGTTTTATCAATCCTTGGAATCAAGAAAAGATCGTTAGGATGGAAGGTTCATCCACACCCTCCATACTCACCAATATACTTACCTGACCTTCCGGCTCTGTGTTCAGTGGTTTCGGCCATTGGACCAGATTTTTATTTGTTTCCATAAATAGAACATTTAATAAGTGGTTGAAAATTTTTAAAAATACAAAAGTGGAAAATGGTCAATAAAAACTGAGGCTTGGAATTGGTCGTTCTTATCGATGTCAAATCTTGAAAGCTACAATTTTTACATCCACAGTTTGTGGGAAAGTTTTCCATTGACGAATACTTTTTGGATACAAACTTGAAAAAGAAAATGTTTTCGGACTTTTTTTAATAAAAAAAAAAGAAACAACAAAAAAGATCAAATCAGCTGAGTGGGGTCGTTAACTTGGGAACATTTTAGAAACCTCACTTTCAAAGATTACACGTCAAACGCTAGATTTTATTTCTATGTAATTCAGCTAATTAAAAAAAAAAGATAACCAAAATAAAAAAATAAAAAATAAATAAATAACCAAAAAATCCCCCCCAAAATACCCCTCCCCCCAAAAAATGTGTAACAACATTTAAAACTAGTAAAATAACATTGAATCTGTTATTTTTAACAAGTGTTCAACGGATCCAATAATATCTGATAAGTGGCAACTTTGAAAATACAACAGTTGAAAACGCTCCATCAAAATTCATTGGTGAAAATCCAGATTTATTTCAACGTCAAATCGAAGATTTGCCTTCCGGTTGGACTGCAATGATTGAAAATGAAGGGGATTACACACTTTTTTTTTTATTATATTGATTAAATAAATGCAACTTCCATTTGCTTATAGATGTATACAGACACACACACAAACACACACACACACACACACACACACACACACACACACACACACATATATATATATATAGTAAATGAAGAAAAACTCTAAACTTGCTTCATTACAATAATTTATTTCAACCGTATTAATACGGCATCTTCAGGTAATCGCAAGAACATGACTCTTTCTGCTCAGAAAGAGTCATGTTCTTGCGATTACCTGAAGATGGCGTATTAATACGGTTGAAATAAATTATTGTAATGAAGCAAGTTTAGAGTTTATCTTCATTTACTAAATTTCTTGCTCTGTCATTTTACTCACTGGTATTAGGCACATTGAGCTCTCCTTATGGTCTACCTGCATCAGCTTGGTTAAACCACACATGGAAAGACCCTAACTACGGAAAAAACTATATATATATATATATATATATATATATATATGGTATTGTAGAAATTGTGACTTACCGGTGAAACAGGAGACAATGGTTAGTTAATGCAAGATTCACAATGATAAGGCAGCGATATAACAAATATAAAGTGCTCAATATGTTGGCGTTCTTTGACTGCGGTCCTGTAACCAACCGTTTATCATAAAAAAAATACACACGTCCAATCAACTGCAATTAATCAATATCTTGATTAATCCAGTGGATTTAACCCTGAAGATCATTATGGTGAAACTCGAGTAGGTTATTACCGTGTACCATTATCATAATATATATATATATATATATATATATATATATATATATATATATATATATAGTTGTAGAAAAGTTTCTCTTCTTGAGAGAAAAATACCCCTTTTGTCTACAACTATAAATGCTCTATATTTCCCGAAATATAATGAGCAATTTTGGATTAACAACTAATTGCTACTTCAATAAAACTACTTCAATGAAAATGTTGTTGCAACTTTTGATATATATATATATATATATATATATATATATACATTTTATACACACATACACACCACACACACACACACACACACACACACACATATATATATATATATATATATATATATATATATATATATATATATATACTCTCTGGGCTCTTTTTCATCGGCGAATCTTACTTGATGAAATAGATCTCATCGTAAAATCAATTTTCCAGATGTATATTTCCCTCCGAAATGAACATGTATGTCAGAGTTGACAGAACCTAATGGTATTAGCAATACACTCTTTTTTGTTATTGTTTATATTTTGACACATTTTGGGTCTCAACTCAAAGTGAGGCTTCGGATTGGTTGTTCGTACTGATGTCAAATCTTGAAATTTGTAATTTTTCCATCTCCACTCACTTAAGTGCGACTTTTTAATTGACCCATACTTTTGGGAAACAAAGTTGAAAAAGAAAAATGTTTCCGGATTTTTAAAATAAAACCCCCAAATCTACTGAGTGAATCTGATTACTTAATTTACTTGTAAAATGTTAAAAAGAAAAGTGGATGTGTTCGTGGTGTAATGGTTACCGTCGTAGGAAATGGGCACGACGAGTTCAAATCCTGGACGAGGCTGTTTGCATTTCACATAGCGCTAATATCTTTTAAAAAGTTATGAATCTGACTATTCTCCCTCCAACTATGGGTAAATAATAGGGCAGACTAGTATCTTAACCTTGGTTTAGCCAACCAGTCTCGGAGAATTTGATTAAAATGTCTGTTTTTATCAAAATTTTAAAATTACTTATCGGAGAGGAAATAAAATGCTACGCTTATTACACGTCAATCATCCCAACGGTTCAGATTTGAATTCAACAACACCTCAAATCAAATCTGTTACTACACTAACCGTCTAAAACCTGACGGTACCATAAATATATAACAAAACACCTTGATCCATAAACGAAATGAATTTGATTAAAATGTCTGTTTTTATTCCATTTGGTCGTTTTATGCTTATTTGGGAGGAAATGAAAAAAAAAAGTATCTGCAAGATTTTTTGTATCCTGAAGATTTCGAAGACCGACAAAAGCACCGACTCAACTAAATAAACGATTCCAACTTGAATGTTAAAAATCTCCAAGAATCATTTTATCAGATTAATATTTTAGCGCTAAATTCTTGGCACATTTCAAAATTCTCTTTCCAATTCGTTTGACAATTGGAGCGAATTAAATAGATATGTTGAGTCAGATGTCTATCTCGGAATTAAAAACCATTTCTATTTGAATTCCTTTCTTTCCGTCACAACATATCTAAACATATCTTGTTCTTAAAATTTCGCCTTCAACAAGAATGTCAGTATTTCCTCTAGACATTCGGTTTCTTCGCTTTTCACTGACATTTCCAATAATGCTAAAGTTATGTTCCACTCAGCTGATATGCCATCATTCCGTACAGCTTATTGATTTGTCCGATCAATTTTTAAGCGTGAACTGAACTATTAGTCGACCAGAAAATTCAATCCTGTCCAGTTTTATATTGTCTATGCGATACAAACAACCAGGAAATTCTTGCGCGTTTTTCGAAGAGAGAAAATGTGTCAGAAATGGAACGGTAAGGGAAACCCAAAGAAATAATCATGATATTTCTTTCTCGCTTCTGTAAAGGATTTAGCAAACAATTATGGTTGTTCTAGCAGATTTCAAATACTACAAATAATCTAAAAAGTAAGAATAGATGATAGTCTGAAGGCACTAAATCTGGTGAGTATGTGTTATATATTGTACAAAGGGAAATATGAATTCCCGGTTTTATAAACAAAGAAGTTTTTACAACTGCCCGTTATCAGATCAAGAGATAAAAATACGTGGGAGTAGCTATGAAGAAAAAAGAACTGAGGGCTTCAGACAGGTCAGTCGTCAGAGTCCCGGGGCAGTCACGCGAGGAGAGAGTGAGGGATCGGAGTCAGTAGTCGGCCGAGCGGGACCTCGTATAGTTGGTGTCGGAAAAGCTAGCATTAATATTTACCAACTGAAAAAGCTTGTCGCCCAGAAATTTAATTGAAGGACCGAAAGTGTAAAGACTGAATATATTAATTAAACTGACCCTCTCTCTCGAAGTTAAGAAGCTTGTATTTATTTCAATAAACTCCTGGGGGATAACTTTGGTGTTATTGTCATCCCTTACAACGAAGATAAAACTATTGCAATTCAGTACAGTGACGACGCGCTATGCAACATATGGAGAATGTGATGAAGTTGTCCACCCGAATGAGGCGATTTTCTCCTTTGTCCTGATGCTTGTGTGTTGTCATACAGAAGGAGGTTTTTGCTCTGAGCCTTGTTAGGGTCTCAATGTAGGCCTTAGTTTTATAAAAAAAACTTCACGTGAAATAAAGAAAATGGCATTACTTTTTGACTCACCCTTGTATTACTTATAATGTAGTGAACATTTTAATAAAGTGATATAAAATATCTACTACTCTGGGAGAAAGCACAATTGTATATTACTGCTTTTCTTTCATTTTACTTTGTTGAATCTGGTTTCAGCTATATTTCTAACTTACTATCAAAAGTTTGTAACCATATGGCCTTATGTTCCTCAAATCTGACTTTTTCTGTCACATTCCTTTCTACATTGGCATGGGATGTTATAAAGACAGTGATTTTGTAAACACTTATTATGTGAGAAAACAACTCAAGTAAGATGGTTGTGAAGACTGGTTGTGCTACTAAAAGTGTATTCCAATGTTATAGCACCCACAAATCCTTTGAGTACATTCAGCCACTTCTATTAAATATGTATACTTTTGTAGCTATATATCATAGAAATTGCAAAAATAATAAGGCTGATTTCGGACAGTCGACTAATCTGAAAATCTCTGGTTTATGGTTTATCTTCCTCTAAGGACAGTGTCCTGGGCATGACGTTAAACTTCATCTAATGGTGAAGTTTCAATCCTGGAGCTCAGGGGAATGTGGAGTACCCCTTGATCCCCATTACTCCAAGGTTCACTCTGACCCGGAGTGGTAGTACCTGTTAGGATCTCATCTATTGGTTCAATAGAAAAAATGAATTTAAAATAATGTATATGATTTTTTTGAATACTTATCAAGAAAGAATAAAACAAAACGTCTTCGGAATAAAATAACCCGAGATGGTTTAAAATGCCATAAAATCTAACCAACCATTTATAGCTACGAATTTAATGTTTTTGTGAATATCCGTCAAGCATAAATACAACAGAAATATTCGGCATAAAATAACCCAACAAGGGTTTATATGCCGTAAAATCCAACCAACCAACCTGACCAAAACAGCCTTTTCATAATCCTACACCACAGTGGGGCATACCAGTGATATTCCTGCTCATCAATTTTTCTTCATCATCTTTTTTGAGTTCAGCTGATTTCTTTGTTTAACCTCACATAGGTATTATCATTTTTAATACAAATGATTATGTCTTATTAAAAAAAACCCATCTTTCTTGAGATAATATAGCATAACTGGTTGATTTGAAATGAGAGATGACATAATAAAGATAATACCAATATACTTATCTTCTATACTCTTGTTCTACTTCTCGAGGCTGGATCAAAGTTTCTGGTATTTCATGTTCAGTTGTTGAAACTGAATCTGTTGTTGGGCTGGATGGAATTCTCGCTGTTTGAGTCTGGAACAACTTGGGATTCGCTTGAGGATATATTGTCATCTACCATTCATAGTTTTTAATGCACAAGACTTTCTTGTTTTTGTTTTTTCTTATGAACTGATTTATTTTATCGCCAAATGAAAATACCTTTGAGAACTAACATGCACCTTGCGTCTATTCCCTTCAACAGCTTAGTCCAGACTTTCATTCTATTTGGTCAACGAGCAGCCAATAGGATAATACCTTTCTTAGTTATCTGAGTTATTTCAGCATAAAATAACCCAACCAGGATTGACATGTTCGGAAAAATCCAAACCAACCAAACCAAACCTCTAAGGAGAGACATTGGCGACTAAAGATTTTAATTTTATTTCTATTGTTCAAGTTCCACTGTTTTGTTTGGCACTGTAAATGGGCGACATCACACCGACATATTGACCATCAATCTGTGTAGATACAAAACTTTTTGGAAGAACATTGATTATTTTACATCACCTGTCAATAAATACATTTATATTTAATATTAAGACTTCTGTATATTTTCATCAGACACTGTAGATTTTAATAATACAATATGCTTGATTTAGGACTTGGTTTATTTAAAACATGTATAGTTTGTGACATAAAAATACATCTATCTATCTATCTATCTATCTATCTAATCAAGTTTCTATCTATCTATCTATATCATCCAGATTATATATATCGGTATGTATGTGTATATGTATGTATGTATGTATGTATCTATGAATTTAACATTTTGAAAAAACAATTAGTAATTATATGCTGACAGAAATCTGTTTCGACGCCTTATAGAAGGGTCATCTTCAACGAGCAAAAAAAATATATGAAAAGAGACGGGATAAAACCGTTTGAAGAAAATAAGGGGTACAAACACACGCTGGAATGCTTGAATTTTTTCAAATGCGCATACTGTTTCAAAAATAAAATAAATTTTATTTTTAAAATCAGAAGCATTTTTAATTCAAAAATAAACTCAAAAAGAGTTTGGTGTAAATATATAAAAAAGTGTAAGAGATTATCAAAAATGTTCAAAATATGATCCAGCATTAAGTTGTTTACATTATTTTTGAAACAGTATGCGCATTTGAAAAAATTCAAGCATTCCAGCGTGTGTTTGTACCCCCTATTTTCTTCAAACGGTTTTATCCCGTCTCTTTTTCATATATTTTTTTTTTGCTCGTTGAAGATGACCCTTCTATAAGGCGTCGAAACAGATTTCTGTCAGCATATAATTACTAATTGTTTTTTCAAAATGTTAAATTCATTCTGTCGGATTAATTTCCATTTATTTACACGTATGTATCTATCGATCTTTGAAACTCTTATCATAACGGCTCAAATGCGTTGGGCAGGTCATGTTGTGCGTATGGGTGATACTAGATTGCCAAAGCAACTCTTTTACGGTCAGCTGCGTGATGGCAAATGACCGCAGCATAAGCCTAGGAAGAGGTATAAGGATTGCTTAAAAAACAACCTTGTAAAAATAAAAATAAGTCCTGACAACTGGGAAAAGCTGGCACTGGAGAGAACTGACTGGAGAGTTCATGTGGATGATGGCTGTACCAGTTATGAGAGTGAAAGAATCGTGCATGAAAACCTAAAGTGTCAACTTCGAAAGGGTTACACCTGTCGTATTGGAGAGAACATGGAGGGTTGGAAGTGTCTGACATGTGGTCGAGTTTTGCTTTCGAGGGCTGGCTATGTCAATCATAGGAAATCTCACCTGGGTCAATCCATGCAGATTCCAGGAGTAAATAATGTGTCTTGTGCTATATGTGGCAAGGTCTGTAAGTCGGCTTCTGGTCTTAAGAACCATATGGTGGTGCATAAGCATCAAATTTTATCATCTGACTCATCTGATTCATCTGAATCATCTCATTCAACGGCGAAGAAGTCTTTTCAATGTCATATTTGCGTCAAACTTTGTAGATCTGCAGCAGGTTTGATGAGTCATTTGAGGGCTCATGCAAGGAAGGGTTCTGGTGGTGGAGTTGTGGGATTGTGAGGGACGGCAATGATCTGTAAAGATTATGCTATTGCCATGTATCTATCTATCTATCTATCTATTTCAGTTTTCCTCAGATCTATCTATCTATCTATCAATAGTTTTCTATTAATCTTAGTCTCTTTTTTTATCTATCTGTCAATCTCTCAATCATTTTCAGTTTTTAGATGCTTCATCAGAAACTTTATTATTTTAAAAGATAATGTTATATATATATATATATATATATATATATATATATATATATATATATATATATATATATGAATAAATTTTAGTACAAGAAAATTTATAGAATACCAAAAGTAAAGGAATCATATGTATATTGGGAGATCATACAAGATGAGGGATGGTAGAATAAAACAATGTTTTATTACGAAAATAAAATATGGGGTGGGGTATGAAAATACGAAGGCCTTTTCGTCCGGTTCTTTTTCAAGTATAATCACCGGCGACAATTAAAAGTCAGATTGTATAAGATAAATATTTTTTGAAGCGAATGGATGAGCCAGAGGGACGGAGAGAGAGAGAGAGAGAGAGAGAGAGAGAGAGAGAGAGAGAGAGAGAGAGAATGAGAGAGAGAGGGGGTGGGGAGAATATGTATATAAACCCCTCAAGTCACACCGGGATTGGAGATATCTCCCAACAAGTAAAGGGAGTGTCTGGGTCTTTGTCTACACAAGGTGGGACGAAGGAATAAGATGTAAACAGCTTCGAGAATGTTATGGTGCTGTTTTGATCTAGCCCTGTGCAAGACGGAGAAACACTCATCAGTGTAGTCAGCCCTACAAGCATTTATGGATAGTAAATGTTCGCCTATGGCTGAATCGTGTGCTTGTGAATGCCCGGATGTTGAGGCACCGGTGTTGCGTAATGTGCGAGGAACGTGTTGTTTTATTCTAATATCCAGTATTTGAGATGTACGGCCTATATATACCGAATTACATCGGCATTTAAATTTGTAAATGAGGTTACCCTGTCGAAATATGTATATATGTATATATAAAGAAAAGGTAAAGGGATGAGACAAAGGAGGAAATAGAAAGGGAGAAGGTGTTGCAAAAGGTAAGCGTATGAGGCGGAGGAAAGAAATAGAAGGGGAGGTGGTGTTGCCACTGATATATATATACATATATTTATATATATGTGTGTGTGTGAGAGAGAGAGAGAGAGAGAGAGGGGGGGAGAGAGAGAGTGTATTTGTTGCATACCCCACTTGTATGGACTGGGCACAAGGCCTCGTTTTAACGTGGGCCCACCCACAAGCCGAAGTTCATGGGTAGGAAAGAACAAAAATTGCGTCGATTCCCTCAGTATTCCCCCTCAAGAGGGACGCCTCAGGCGCTGGGCAATAAACCCAGCCTGCCCCTTTAAGTCAAGGGGGCAGGTGTTGCCTGGGGGAAAGTCCCCTGGGATCGACGCTAATAATTGTACTTTAACCCGGTCCAGTGGCCGAAGCGCACTGGACCCCCGGATGGGGCAGAGAAGAGAGAGAGAGAGAGAGAGAGAGAGAGAGAGAGAGAGAGAGAGAGAGAGAGAGAGAGAGAGAGAGAGAGTGTGTGTGAGTGTGTTAAAATCTTATAATGAGTCTAGAACCCTCAGTACTAATCATATACGTATGAACCTTTTAACAATTACACAGTGATGAAGCACCCACACATTATTTAAAAGAAATGGTAACATTTAATAATAAGTCCGTTGCCTCATAATGAAAAAAAGGCGTTTATTTTACACGACAAAAATGTAATATCCTATCCTGATTACCTTCCTTGGCGAGACAGTCAATTCAGTGATAGGAATAGAGATCTAACTTCATACACTCACCTGTGCCTACGTGTGTGTGTGTGTGTGTGTGTGTGTGTGCGTGTGTGTGTGCAGGTGTAACTCTATTGATTCGGTAGAATAGGTCGTTGTTTATCTAAAAGGTTTTTCGTGCTTAGTAACATTTTCAAGAACTAACAAATGACGCATGCAAATGTTGTTCTTCGTCGCTGAGGCATCTGTTGTTTACTTAGAGTTGAGCACTAAGTTTAATGTAACAAATTACTGGAGATGCAATGAAATGATTCAGAATGATGATGGAAAGGGATATAAGAAAGAGTTAACACACACAGACAACCCGACACACACACACACACACACACACACACACACACACACACACACACACACACCACACACACACATACACATATATATAATATATATATATATATATGTAGAATTAAACAAAAGACACATCTCCTGTTTAACAATTTTATTTTTGATCTTTTCGAGTTTTCTGGCCAACTTTTTAATGTTTGGGTGGAATTCGTGGATAAGTCCACCAAAGTTCAAGTCCCGAGTACTTTCGGCACTTCGAAGTGCCATCATCAGGGGTGATGTGTTCCAGTTTAAAAAAAATATATATTAATGTAGAAGCTGGAAGGAGAAGAATTGGTGAGAAAGTTGTTATAGGCTTTTTAAAATGTGTGTACTGCATTGGAAATTAACTGACATCTTATACACACATTTTAAAATGACTACTTGAAGATGGCAAATCGAATTGCCGAAAGCGCTCGTAATGAAACCTTTGGTGGACTGCTACACCAGTTCCACCATGACACCAAAAAGATGGCCAGAAAATTAGAAAGGATCGAACAAAAACTTGTCCGACAAGAATCGTCGATACAGTTTAACACAACATATATATATATATATATATATATATATATATATATATATATATATATATATATATATATATATCCGTAGATGTGTAACCAGATAAGTTGTATTAGGATGAAAGTTGGCCCTTTCTTCAACAGCGGAATGTTAGAGTAGTTCAGGTCAAATTAGAGGGCTCGGTGCTCAATTTAATTGAACTGAGCAATATAATTGGTAAAGAAAATCCTTAAAAATTGACCATTTTGCCGTTATAGATCTATTTCTTCCCACGGGTATCTGATATACCTGAGTTTTATCGAAAGTGGTACACACACACACACACACATTAAAAGTGGTACAAACACACACTCACACACACACACACACACACATATATATATAGGTAAAATAATCCAATTGACTGGTAAGTAAAGGATGATTCTATTTGGGATCATAAAAATCTCACTGTACATCCATACTGTATGCTCATGTAGGTGCAAACTTATAGATTCATACAAGGATTTGTACATAACCCTAAGAGAGCTCAATGTATAATAATTAATTATCTACAGAGCAATATTTGTAAATACTATCTGATGAGACGAGACTCATATTGAATCTCTGGTCGAAATAAATCTATCATAGTCAAATGACGATTTGTTGAGTTTTTCTCTCTCTACATATATATATATATATATATATATATATATATATATATATATATATATAATATATATATATATATATATATATATATATAAATATTCACAAACGCTGGCACTGTCGATAACAACAGAGACAAAGAAACCGTTAAACAGTAATAACATTTGACAAAGGGTATCTAACGAACCTGAAAATATATGACAAAAAATAATTAAAAAATAAGTGAATCCAATACTACTTAATATCGAGTTCATTCATTTATACATTTTTAATGCTTCATAATAACGCCCAATTAAAAAAAAACATAAAAATATATATATATATGTAATATATCAAGGAAAATGAAAAAACACAGGTTTAAATGGGTTAAGTGGTGAGTTTATTGGCCGACGCTGCAGTGTTTCGATCTATTAATTAGATCATCTTCAGGGCATAAGATAAGAAATTATTTATCACAGAATAATGAGAAAAGCGAGTGGTAATCCGTCATTCAGTCTGTTTAAAAATTTTTGAAGTTTGAAAAAAGGAGACGGTTTTGAAATATGACATCAAATATTCTATTTTATGGCGTGAGTATGTAATAGTAATAGATCGAAACACTGCAGCGTCGGCCAATAAACTCACCGCTTAACCCATTTAAACCTGTTTTTTTTCATTTTCCTTGATATATTACATACCATCGGATTCACTTCCTTTCTTCACACACACACACACACACACACACACACACACACACACACACACACACATATATATATATATATATATGTATATATATAATAAAGAAGATGACTTACCGAGTAATAGAATATCGAATTAATCGCAACATCGACGGTCGATACAACTATTAACCGAATAAGCCAGGGTTATAAAGAATATGAAATGCTCAATACATTAGTAGAGTGGATTTAGTAGAAATATATATATATATATAGATAACCTACTTAAGTTTCACCAAAAAGGATCATCAGGGTTAATTGTTATTAGTTAATCAAGAAATTTATTAATTAAAGACAATTGAGGAAGTGAATAATACAATTATAGCCGTTAAAAACAGTTTTGCAGTGAAGATGAACCCTAGGTAGTTGATTGCGTCATTCAAAAGGCAAATATCAAACACGATCATTGTCCAATGCTGAACGTGACTGTTGACGTGAAATATCAAACACGATTGCTGTCAAATACATTGTAGAGATAGGTTGAGTCGGTCACTCAAATATATAATTAGAAATACATTATTGAATTGTATCTAAATACATTAGATATCTTTTATGATAATTATTAATTCCAAATTTCTGAAAAAAGAACAAAAACAAGAAAAACTGAACAAAAATTAGCTCAGTCGGTAGAGCGTTCGGCTAGAAACCACAAGGTTCCTAGTTCGATACCGACCCTCACCAACTCAGCATATGAGTAGCACAGGGATCTGTGCTGTAAAGTAAGGGGCTGATGGTAAGTGTCGCGCTCCACCTCAGACGCTAAAAATAATCTCCTTGGTCTAGCGCTAGTGAAAAGGGGATAGACTTCCTCGCTGCATGGCTGATGCCGACATTAGACCACCCCGACGACTTTACTTTTACTTTTACTTTTATATATTCAACCGCTGCTCTGTTCCTGGTTTTATTCTATTCCGATATTTCGGGTGAACATTCACCCTTTTTCTAAGTATATCAGACGGTCTGGAGAAAAAAAAAGATTAAATGTTGTATATGAGGGGAAAAAAGTAATTATATATATATATATATATATATATATATATATTAGAATGCGATATATATATATATATATATATATATATATATATATATATTAGAATGTGGTAGAAGAGGAGAGTTGATATTGCATAGTTGTTACAAGTCATTGTTACGCTGCACATAGATGATTTGTCGTTCTAATGATTGATTATTTAGCGCGATACAGTTCTAAGGCGAGAGAAGAGAGAGGGAGGAGAGAGGAGGGAGGGAGAGAGAGAAGGGGGGGGGAAGGGAGTGGCTGATTGTGATTTGGGCAAGGCAAATAGATGAGGTCACCGAGTGTCTTGATGTGTCATTTGGTGCAGAATTGTGATGAGGCTATTTATAATGATCCAAATGATAGAAGCGAATTAACATTGGCCAAATACATCCCGTGCCAAATCAAATCGAATGATGTTAGAAAGCAAAGGAAAGAGAGTTGCAATGGACTGTGGAAGTAAGTGTATGTGTGACCAGGGGCTCAACATGGCGACCCGTTGTTTCATGGGGGCTAATCAGTTGAATTAAGGGGCTTGGGTAGAAATCGGTGGGGAAGTCCGGACCCACTCATTAAGAGCTTCATGTCCATTCATATCCAACAAACGACAAATTCAATAAATAAAAGCTCTCCCACATTGCAAGTTAGATAGCTGTGTATAATCTGTGGCAATTAGTAGAGGTTCGAACCCTGGTAAAAATCATTGTACTCCCTTTTCTTGTTTTTTAATTCATTGTTTTAGACAGACAAGAGGGGGAAGTTAGTATGTATATGAATTCTTGATTGAATGAATATATTATTACTAAGTATACCTCTCATTCGTTATCATGACATATCTCCTAATTTTCTTTAGGAGAGGATAGGCCTTCGTCCGGTCTTTTTCAAGTATAATCACCGGAGACAATTAAAAGTTAGATTGTATAAGATAAATATTTTTGAAGCGAATGGATGTGAGCCAGAGGGGGACGAGAGAGAGAGAGAGAGAGGAGAGAGAGAGAAGAGAGAGAGAGAGAGAGAGAGAGAGGGGGGGGTGGGGAGAATATGTATATAACCCCTCAAGTCACACCGAGTTGGAGATATCTCCCAACAAGTAAAGGGAGTGTCTGGGTCTTTGTCTAACAAGGTGGGACGAAGATAAGATGTAAACAGCTTCGAGAATGTTAAGGTCTGTTTTGATCTAGCCCTGTGCAAGACGGAGAAACACTCATCAGTGTATCAGCCCTACAAGCATTTAGATAGTAAATTTCGCCTATGGCTGAATCATGTGCTTGTGAATGCCCGATGTTGAGGCACTGGTGTGCGTAATGGCGAGAGACGTGTTGTTTCTTTATTTAATATCTATCAGTATTTGAGATGTACGGCCTATATATACCGAATATCATCGGCATTTAAATTTGTAAATGAGGTTACTCGGTCAAGAATGTATATTATATATAAAAGAAATGATAAGGAGGTGAGACAAAGGAGGAGGAGATGGAGAAGGAGGAGAAGTTGTTGCAAAAGGTAAACGTATGAGGCGGAGGAAGGAAATAGAAGGGGGTTGCCACTGATATATATATTAATATATATATATATATTTATGTGTGTGTGTGTGGTGTGTATGTGTGTGTTGTGAGAGAGAGAGAGAGAGAGAGAGAGAGGAGAGAGTATTTGTCGCATACCCCACTGTATGGCTGGGCACAAGGCCTCGTTTTAACGTGGGCCCACCCACAACCCGAAGCTCAGTGGTAGGAACGAACAAAAATTGCGTCGATCCCCTCGCATTACCCCTCAAGGAAGGGGCGCCTACGAGGCTGGCAATAAACCAGCCCCCTTTAAGTCAAGGGGCAGGTGTTGCCTGGGGGGGGAAAGTCCCCTGGGATCGACGCTAATAATTGTACTTATAACCCGGTCCAGTGGCCGAAGCACACTGGACCCTCCGGATGGGGCAGGAAAGAGAGAGAGAGAGGAGAGAGAGAGAGAGAGAGAGAGAGAGAGAGAGGAGAGAGAAGAGAGAGAGAGTGGTGTGTGTGTGTGTGTGTGAGTGTGTTAAAATCTTATAATGAGACTTGAACCCTCAGTACTAATCATATACGTATGAACCTTTTAACAATTACACAGTGATGAAGCACCCAAATTATTTAAAAGAAATGGTAAAATTTATAATAATATCCGTTGCCTCATAATGAAAAAAAGCGTTGATTTTACAGCAAAAAAAAAAATGTAATATCCTTCATGATTACCTTCCTTGATCGAGACAGTCAATTCAGTGATAGGATAGAGATCTAACTTCTACACGCACCTGTGCGTACATGTGTGTGTGTGTGTGTGTGTGTGTGTGCGTGTGTGTGTGCAGGTGTAACTCTATTGATTCGGTAGAATAGGTCGTTGTTTATCTAAAAGGTTTTTCGTGCTTAGTAACATTTTCAAGAACTAACAATGACGTCGCTGAGGCATCTGTTGTTTACTTAGAGTTGAGCACTAAGTTTAATGTAACAAATTACTGGAGATGCAATGAAATGATTCAGAATGATGATGGAAAGGGATATAAGAAAGAGTTAACACACACAGACAACAACCGACACACACACACACACACACACANGTGTGTGAATAATTAGCCGCCTTTACCCACGACACAAACATCTAGAGAATAAAGAGGTATAAAAATTACTTTGGAGTTTGACGACCAAACGATCAAAGACCAGACCTATATTAATTAACAAGGAGAGCCGCCCTGTCCGCTGGGGCTTTAGAATACGCCGACGAGCCGAATTTGGTCCTCAAAAAGGCGTGTGTATTAAAAGCTCTCCCACATGCAAGTTAGATAGCTGTGTTTATCTGTGGTAATTAGTAGAGGTTCGAACCTGGTAAAAAGTATTGACCTCCCTTTTTTTATGTTTTTTAATTCATTGTTTTTTTGGTTCTTTGAGGGCATGGAAAATTATTATAAAATGTTGTTCCTATGTAGGACACAATCTTTTTTTGAAGGGTGGTCTTGCACTTTGCAGGGTGGAGATTAAGGGTATTCTATGCCACAACGACAAAGTAGAGTAGAAATGGTACTGGGGTAAAAAAGGCCAACAGATATTGGAGATTAATAAAAATATATGATTCATTCATAGCTAGTCGGTAGAGCGTCAGCCACTAGGAACCATAAGTTCCTGGATTCGATACCGACCTCGCAACTCACGTATGATAGCCACAGGAATCTGTGCGGTAAAGTAAGAGCTGGATAGTAAGGTGTAGCGCTCCACCTCAGACGTAAAAACAATCTCCCTGTTATAAGGCGTTGTGAAAGAGGGATAGACTCCCTGCTGTCTGGTAACATACAACGAATTCATTTACACTTAGTTATTTTCTCAGCATTCAGCGTGAATTAGATTCGCCTGACATCGTAAAAAGCCTTGCTCTTATTACCTAACTAGGGTAGAGGGAGAATTTTTAAAAAGTTAGTCCGCCAGATCAATTATTACTGAAATCGTGAGTTGAAATCTCTGTGGGATGCGCCAATTTAAATCTTAATAAAAAGACCTTGCATTGATCTTTGTCTTGTTCAGAAGAAATGTAAGCACTTCTAAAAATTATTAAATGATAAGAGTATGGATTTTTTCATTTAATATTTTAATAGTAGACATTAACATTTCTTTTCAGAGTAGCTGGATCAATGCAAGGTCTTTTTTAAAGATTTAAATGGGCCATCCACGAGGATTCAACTCACGATAAGTAATAATGATCTGCGGGACTAACTTTAAAATTCTCCCTCTACCCTAGTAGTATATAAGAGCAAGGCTTTTTAGATGTCAGGGAACTCTGAATTCACGCTGAATGCTAGAAAATAACTAAGTGTAAATGACTTCGTTGTATTGTTACCAGACAGCGAGGAGGTCTATCCCCTTTTCACAAGCGCTATACAGGGGAGATTGTTTTTACGTCTGAGGTGGAGCGCTACACCTACTATCAGCTCTTTACTTTACCGCACAGATCCCTGTGCTACTCATACGCTGAGTTGGCGAGGGTCGGTATCGAACCAGAACCTTATGGTTCCTATGCTGACGCTCTACCGACTGAGCTATGAATGAATCATATATTTTATTATCTCATCATCTGTTGGCTTTTTACCACCAGTACCGATTTCACTCTACTTTGTCGGTGTGGCATAGAATATGCCCTGTATCTCACCCTGCAAAGGGCAAGACCCCCTTCAAAAAAGATTGTGTCTACATAGGACACAACATTTTATAAAATCTTTCCATGCCCTCAAAGACCAAAAAAACAATGAATTAAAAAACAAAAAAAGGGAGGTCAATGATTTTTACCAGGGTTCGAACCTCTACTAATTACCACAGATTAAACACAGCTATCTAACTTGCAATGTGGAGAGCTTTTAATACACAGACCATTTTTGAGGACCAAATTCGGATGCAGTCGGCGTATTCTAAAGCCCCAGCGACAGGCGGCTCTCCTTGTTAATTAATACTAGGTCTGGTCTTTGATGCGTTTGGTCTCAAAATCCAAAGATAATTTTTATACCTCTTATCTCTAGATGTTTTGTGTCGTGGTAAAGGCGGCAATTATCACACACAAAGAAAATTAGGAGATATGTCATGATAAACGAATGAGAGGTATACTTTAATAATTATTCATTCAATCAAGAATTCATATACATACTAACTTCCCCCTCTTGTCTGTCTTAAAACAATGAATTAAAAAACAAGAAAAGGAGTACAAGATTTTTACCAGGGTTCGAACCTCTACTAATTGCCACAGATTATACACAGCTATCTAACTTGCAATGTGGGAGAGCTTTTATTTATTGAATTTGTCGTTTGTTGGATATGAATGGACATGAAGCTCTTAATGAGTGGGTCCGGACTTCCCCACCGATTTCTACCCAAGCCCCTTAATTCAACTGATTAGCCCCATGAAACAACGGGTCGCCATGTGAGCCCCTGGTCACACATACACTTACTTCCACAGTCCATTGCAACTCTCTTTCCTTTGCTTCTAACATCATTCGATTTGATTTGGCACGGGATGTGATTTGGCCAATGTTAATTCGCTTCTATCATTTGGATCATTATAAATAGCCTCATCACAATTCTGCACCAAATGACACATCAAGACACTCGGTGACCTCATCTATTTGCCTTGCCCAAATCACAAACAGCCACTCCCTTCCCCCCCCCTCTCTTCTCTCCCTCCCTCCTCTCTCTCCCTCCCTCTCTCTTTCCTCTCGCCTTAGAACTGTATCGCGCTAAATAATCAATCATTAGAACGACAAATCATCTATGTGCAGCGTAACAATGACTTGTAACAACTATGCAATATCAACTCTCCTCTTCTACACATTTCAATATATAATATATATATATATATAATATATATATATATATATCGCATTCTAATATATATATAATATATATATATAATATATAATTACTTTTTCCCCTAATACAACATTTAATCTTTTTTTTCTCAGACCGTCTGATATACTTAGAAAAAGGTGAATGTTCACCCGAAATATCGAATAGAATAAAACCAGGAACAGAGCAGGTTGAATATATAAAAGTAAAAGTAAAAGTAAAGTCGTCGGTGTGTCTAATGTCGGCATCAGCCATGCAGCGAGGAAGTCTATCCCCTTTTTCACTAGCGCTAGACCAAGGAGATTATTTTAGCGTCTGAGTGAGCGCGACACTTTACCATCAGCCCCTTACTTTACAGCACAGATCCCTGTGCTACTCATATGCTGAGGTTGGTGAGGTCGGTATCGAACTAGAACCTTGTGTTTCTAGCCAACGCTCTACCGACTGAGCTAATATTTGTTCAGTTTTTCTTGTTTTTTGTTCTTTTTTCAGAAATTTGGAATTAATAATTATCATAAAAGATATCTAATGTTTTAGATACAATTCAATAATGTATTTCTAATTATATATTTGAGTGACCGACTCAACCTATCTCTACAATGTATTTGACAGCAATCGTGTTTGTATATTTCACGTCAACAGTCACGTTCAGCATTGGACAATGATCGTGTTTGATATTTGCCTTTTGAATGACGCAATCAACTACCTAGGTTCATCTTCACTGCAAAACTGTTTTTAACGGCTATAATTGTATTATTCACTTCCTCAATTGTCTTTAATTAATAAATTCTTGATTAACTAATAACAATTAACCCTGATGATCCTTTTTGGTGAAACTTAAGTAGGTTATCTATATATATATATATATTTCTACTAAATCCACTCTACTAATGTATTGAGCATTTCATATTCTTTATAACCCTGGCTTATTCGGTTAATGAGTTGTATCGACCGTCGATGTTGCGATTAATTCGATATTCTATTACTCGGGTAAGTCATCTTCTTTATTATATATATACATATATATATATATATATATATGTGTGTGTGTGGGTGTGTGTGTGTGTGTGTGTGTTTGTGTGTGTGTGAAGAAAGGAAGTGAATCCGATGGTATGTAATATATCAAGGAAAATGAAAAAAAAACAGGTTTAAATGGGTTAAGCTGTGAGTTTATTGGCCGACGCTGCAGTGTTTCGATCTATTACTATTACATACTCACGCCATAAAATAGAATATTTGATGTCATATTTCAAAACCGTCTCCTTTTTTCAAACTTCAAAAATTTTTAAACAGACTGAATGACGGATTACCACTCGCTTTTCTCATTATTCTGTGATAAATAATTTCTTATCTTATGCCCTGAAGATGATCTAATTAATAGATCGAAACACTGCAGCGTCGGCCAATAAACTCACCACTTAACCCATTTAAACCTGTGTTTTTTCATTTTCCTTGATATATTACATATATATATATATTTTATGTTTTTTTTTAATTGGGCGTTATTATGAAGCATTAAAAATGTATAAATGAATGAACTCGATATTATAGTAGTATTGGATTCACTTATTTTTTAATTATTTTTTGTCATTATATTTTCAGGTTCGTTAGATACCCTTTGTCAAATGTTATTACTGTTTAACGGTTTCTTTGTCTCTGTTGTTATCGACAGTGCCAGCGTTGTGAAATATTTATATATATATATATATATATAATATATATATATATATATATATATATATATATATATATATATATATATTATTTGAGAGAGAGAAAAACTCAACAAATCGTCATTTGACTATGATAGATTTATTTCGACCAGAATCAATATGAGTCTCGTCTCATCAGATATATTTACAAATATTGCTCTGTAGATAATTAATTATTATACATTGAGCTCTCTTAGGGTATGTACAAATCCTTTATGAATCTATAAGTTTGCACCTACAATGAGCATACAGTATGGATGTTACAGTGAGATTTTTATGATCCCAAATAGAATCATCCTTACTTACCAGTCAATTGGATTATTTTACCTATATATATATGTGTGTGTGTGTGTGTGTGGTGAGTGTGTGTTTGTACCACTTTAATGTGTGTGGTGGTGTTTGTACCACTTTCATAAAACTCAGGTATATCAGATACCCGTGGGAAGAAATAGATCTATAACGGCAAAATGGTCAATTTTTAAGGATTTTCTTTACCAATTATATTGCTCAGTTCAATAAATTGAGCAGCCCGAGCCCTCTAATTTGACCTGAACTACTCTACATTCCGCTTGAAGAAAGGGCAACTTTCATCCTAATACCAACTTATCTGGTTACACATCTACGGATATATATATATATATATATATATATATATATATATATATATATATATATATATATATATATATGTTGTGTTAAACTGTATCGACGATTCTTGTCGGACAAGTTTTTGTTCGATCCTTTCTAATTTTTCTGGCCATCTTTTTGTGTCATGGTGGAACTGGTGTAGCAGTCCACCAAAGGTTTCATTACGAGCGCTTTCGGCAATTCGATTTGCCATCTTCAAGTAGTCATTTTAAAATGTGTGTATAAGATGTCATTAATTTCCAATGCAGTACACACATTTTTAAAAAGCCTATAACAACTTTCTCACCAATTCTTCTCCTTCCAGCTTCTACATTTAATAATATTTTTTAAACTGGAACACATCACCCCTGATGATGGCACTTCGAAGTGCCGAAAGTACTCGGGACTTGAACTTTGGTGGATTATCCACGAATTCCACCCAAAC
The DNA here is from genome assembly GCA_023376005.1 of Doryteuthis pealeii. Taxonomy (NCBI): domain Eukaryota; kingdom Metazoa; phylum Mollusca; class Cephalopoda; order Myopsida; family Loliginidae; genus Doryteuthis; species Doryteuthis pealeii. Next base: position 18,362,302 of record CM042147.1, on the reverse strand, counting down.
ATTAAAAAAGTTGGCCAGAAAACTCGAAAAGATCAAAAATAAAATTGTTAAACAGGAGATGTGTCTTTTGTTTAATTCTACATATATATATATATATATATAATATATATATGTGTATGTGTGTTGTGTGTGTGTGGTGTGGTGTGTGTGTTGTGTGTGTGTGTTTCGGGTTGTCTGTGTGTGTTAACTCTTTCTTAATCCCTTTCCATCATCATTCTGAATCATTTCATTGCATCTCCAGTAATTTGTTACATTAAACTTAGTGCTCAACTCTAAGTAAACACAGATGCCTCAGCGACGAAGAACACATTTGCATGCGTCATTGTTAGTTCTTGAAAATGTTACTAAGCACGAAAAACCTTTTAGATAAAACAACGACCTATTCTTACCGAATCAATAGAGTTACACCTGCACACACACACGCCACAACACACACACACACACACACACACACGTAGGCACAGGTGAGTGTATGAAGTTAGATCTCTATTCCTATCACTGAATTGACTGTCTCGCAAGGAAGGTAATCAGATAGGATATTACATTTTTGTCGTGTAAAATTAAACGCCTTTTTTCATTATGAGGCAACGGACTTATATTAAATGTTACCATTTCTTTTAAATAATGTGTGGGTGCTTCATCACTGTGTAATTGTTAAAAGGTTCATACGTATATGATTAGTACTGAGGGTTCTAGACTCATTATAAGATTTTAAACACACTCACACCACACTCTCTCTTCTCTCTCTCTCTCTCTCTCTCCTCTCTCTCTCTCTCTCTCTCTCTCTCTCTCTCTCTCTCTTCTCTGCCCCATCCGGAGGGGTCCAGTGCGCTTCGGCCACTGGACCGGGTTAAAGTACAATTATTAGCGTCGATCCCAGGGACTTTCCCCCCCCAGCAACACGCCTGCCCCCTGACTTAAAGGGGCAGGGGGTTATTGCCCAGCGCCTGAGGCGTCCCTCTGAGGGGGAATACTGAGGGAATCGACGCAATTTTGTTCTTTCCTACCCATGAACTTCGGCTGTGGGTGGGCCCACGTTAAAACGAGGCCTTGTGCCCAAGTCCATACAATGGGGTATGCAACAAATACACTCTCTCTCTCCCCCCCTCTCTCTCTCTCTCCTCTCTCACACCACACACATATATATAAATATATGTATATTATATATCAGTGGCACACACCCCCCTTCTATTTCTTTCCTCCGCCTCATACGCTTACCTTTTGCAACACCTTCTCCCTTTCTATTTCCTCCTTTGTCTCATCCCTTTACCTTTCTTTATATATACATATATACATATTTCGACAGGGTAACCTCATTTACAAATTTAAAATGCCGCAGTAATTCCGGTATATATAGCCGTACATCTCAAATACTGGATATTAGAATAAAACAACACGTTCCTCGCACATTACGCAACACCGTGCCTCAACATCCGGGCATTCACAAGCCACACGATTCAGCCATAGGCGAACATTTACTATCCATAAATGCTTGTAGGGCTGACTACACTGATGAGTGTTTCTCCGTCTTGCACAGGGCTAGATCAAAACAGCACATAACATTCTCGAAGCTGTTTACATCTTATTCCTTCGTCCCACCTTGTGTAGACAAAGACCCAGACACTCCCTTTACTGTGTTGGGAGATATCTCCAATCCCGGTGTGACTTGAGGGGTTTATATACATATTCTCCCCACCCCTCTCTCTCTCATTCTCTCTCTCTCTCTCTCTCTCTCTCTCTCTCTCTCTCTCTCTCTCTCTCGTCCCCCTCTGGCTCACATCCATTCGCGCTTCAAAAAATATTTATCTTTATACAATCTGACTTTTAATTGTCGCCGGTGATTATACTTGAAAAAAGAACCGACGAAAAGGCCTTCGTATTTCATACCCCACCCCCATATTGTATTTCGTAATAAAACATTGTTTTATTCTACCATCCCTCATCTTGTATGATCTCCCAATATACATTATGATCCTTTACTTTTGGTATTCTATAAATTTTCTTGTACTAAAATTTATTTCAATATATATATATATATTATATATATATATATATATATATATATATATATATATAACATTATCTTTTAAAATAATAAAGTTTCTGATGAAGCATCTAAAAACTGAAAATGATTGAGAGATTGACAGATAGATAAAAAAAAAGAGACTAAGATTAATAGAAAACTATGATAGATAGATAGATAGATCTGAGAAAACTGAAATAGATAGATAGATAGATAGATACATGGCAATAGCATAATCTTTACAGATCATTGCCGTCCCTCACAATCCACAACTCCACCACCAGAACCCTTCCTTGCATGGAGCCCTCAAATGACTCATCAAACCTGCTGCAGATCTACAAAGTTTGACGCAAATTATGACATTGAAAAGACTTCTTCGCCGTTGAATGAGATGATTCAGATGAATCAGATGAGTCAGATGATAAAATTTGATGCTTATGCACCACCATATGGTTCTTAAGACCAGAAGCCGACTTACAGACCTTGCCACATATAGCACAAGACACATTATACTTCCTGGAATCTGCATGGATTGACCCAGGTGAGATTTCCTATGATTGACATAGCCAGCCCTCGAAAGCAAAACTCGACCACATGTCAGACACTTCCAACCCTCCATGTTCTCTCCAATACGACAGTGTAAACCCTTTCGAAGTTGACACTTTAGGTTTTCATGCACGATTCTTTCACTCTCATAACTGGTACAGCCATCATCCACATGAACTCTCCAGTCAGCTTCTCCAGTGCCAGCTTTTCCAGTTGTCAGGACTTATTTTTTATTTTTACAAGGTTGTTTTTTAAGCAATCCTTATACCTCTTCCTAGGCTTATGCTGCGGTCATTTGCCATCACGCAGCTGACCGTAAAAGAGTTGCTATTGCAATCTAGTATCACCCATACGCACAACATGACCTGCCCAACGCATTTGAGCCGTTATTGATAAGAGTTCAAAGATCGATAGATACATACGTGTAAATAAATGGAAATTAATCCGACAGAATGAATTAACCATTTTGAAAAAACAATTATAATTATATGCTGACAGAAATCTGTTTCGACGCCTTATGAGAAGGTCATCTTCAACGAGCAAAAAAAAAATATATGAAAAAGAGACGGGATAAAAACCGTTTGAAGAAAATAGGGGTACAAACACACGCTGGAATGCTTGAATTTTTTCAAATGCGCATACTGTTTTCAAAAATAATGTAAAACAACTTAATGCTGGATCAATATTTTGAACATTTTTGATAATCTCTTACACTTTTTTTATATATTTACACCAAACTCTTTTTGAGTTTATTTTTGAATTAAAAAATGCTTCTGATTTTAAAAATAAAATTTATTTTATTTTTGAAAACAGTATGCGCATTTGAAAAAATTCAAGCATTCCAGCGTGTGTTTGTACCCCTTATTTTCTTCAAACGGTTTTATCCCGTCTCTTTGTTCATATATTTTTTTTTTGCTCGTTGAGATACCCTTCTATAAGGCGTCGAACAGATTTCTGTCAGCATATAATTACTAATTGTTTTTCAAAAATGTTAAATTCATAGATACATACATACATACCATACATATACACATACATACCGATATATATATAATCTGGATGATATATTAGATAGATAGATAAACTTGATTTAGATAGATAGATAGATAGATAGATAGATGTATTTTTATGTCACAAACTATACATGTTTTAAATAAACCAAGTCCTAATCAAGCATATTGTATTATTAAAATCTACAGTGTCTGATGAAAATATACAGAAGTCTTAATATTAAATATAAATGATATTTATTGACAGGTGATGTAAAAATAATCAATGTTTCTTCAAAAAGTTTGTATCTACACAGATTGATGGTCAATAGTCGGTGTGTGATGTCGCCCATTTACAGTGCCAAACAAAACAGTGGAACTTGAACAATAGAAAATAAAATTAAATCTTTAGTCGCCAATGTCTCTCCTTAGAGGTTTGGTTTGTGTTGGTTTGGATTTTTCCGAACATGTCAATCCTGGTTGGGTTATTTTATGCTGAAATAACTCAGATAACTAAGAAAGGTATTATCCTATTGGCTGCTCGTTGACCAAATAGAATGAAAGTCTGGACTAAGCTGTTGAAGGGAATAGACGCAAGGTGCATGTTAGTTCTCAAAGGTATTTTCATTTGCGATAAAATAAATCAGTTCATAAGAAAAAACAAAAACAGAAAGTCTGTGCATGTAAAAACTATGAATGGTAGATTGACAATATATCCTCAAGGCGAATCCCAAGTTGTTCCAGACTCAAACAGCGAGAATTCCATCCAGCCCAACAACAGATTCAGTTTCAACAACTGAACATGAAATACCAGAAACTTTGATCCAGCTCGAGAAGTAGAACAAGAGTATAGAGATAAAGTATATTGGTATTATCTTTATTATGTCATCTTCTCATTTCAAATCAGACCAGTTATGCTAATTATCTCAAGAAAGATGGTGTTTTTTTAATAAGAACATAATCATTTGTATTAAAAATGATAATACCTATGTGAGGTTAAACAAAGAAATCAGCTGAACTCAAAAAAGATTGATGAAGAAAAATTGTATGAGCAGGAATATCACTGGTATGCCCCACTGTGTGTAGGATTATGAAAAGGCTGTTTTGGTCAGTGTGTGGTTGGTTGGATTTTACGGCATATAAACCCTTGTGGGTTATTTTATGCCGAATATTCTGTTTGTATTTATGCTTGACGGATATCACAAAAACATTTAAATTTGCGTAGCTATAAAATGGTTGGTTAAGATTTTTATGGCATTTTAAACCATCTCGGGTTATTTATTCCGAAGACGTTTTGTTTTATTCTTCTTGATAAGTATTCAAAAAATCATATACATTATTTAAATTCATTTTTCTATTGAACCAATAGATGAGATCCTAACAGTACTACCACTCCGGGTCAGAGTGAACTTGGAGTAATGGGGATCAAGGGTACTCCACATTCCCCTGAGCTCCAGGATGAAACTTCACCATTAGATGAAGTTTTAACGTCATGCCCAGGACACTGTCCTTAGAGGAAGATAAACCATAAACCAGAGATTTTCAGATTAGTCGACTGTCCGAAAATCAGCCTTATTATTTTTGCAATTTCTATGATATATAGCTACAAAAATATACATATTTAATAGAAGTGGCTGAATGTACTCAAAGGATTTGTGGGTGCTATAACATTGAATACACTTTTAGTAGCACAAACCAGTCTTCACAACCATCTTACTTGAGTTGTTTCTCACAATAATAGTGTTACAAAACACTGTCTTTATAACATCCATGCAATGTAGAAAAGGAATGTGACAGAAAAAGTCAGATTTGAGGAACATAAGGCCATATGGTTACAAACTTTTGATAGTAAGTTAGAAATATAGCTGAAACCAGATTAACAAAGTAAAATGAAAGAAAAGCAGTAATATACAATTGTGCTTTCTCCCAGAGTAGTAGATATTTTATATCACTTTATTAAAATGTTCACACTTATAAGTAATACAAGGGTGAGTCAAAAAGTAATGCATTTTCTTTATTTCACGTTGAAGTTTTTTTTATAAAACTAAGGCCTACATTGAGACCCTAACAAGGCTCAGAGCAAAAACCTCCTTCTGTATGACAACACACAAGCATCAGGACAAAGGAGAAAATCGCCTCATTCGGCGTGGACAAACTTCATCACATTCTCCATATGTTGCATAGCGCGTCGTCACTGTACTGAATTGCAATAGTTTTATCTTCGTTGTAAGGGATGACAATAACACCAAAGTTATCCCCCAGGAGTTATGAAATAAATACAAGCTTGTAACTTCGAGAGAGAGGGTCAGGTTTAATTAATATATTCAGTCTTTACACTTTCGGTCCTTCAATTTAAATTTCTGGGCGACAAGCTTTTTCAGTGGTAAATATTAATGCTAGCTTTTCCGACACCAACTATACGACGTCCCGCTCGGCCGACTACTGACTCCGATCCCTCACTCTCTCCTCGCGTGACCTGCCCCGGACTCTGACGACTGACCTGTCTGAAGCCCTCAGTTCTTTTTTCTTCATAGCTACTCCCACGTATTTTTATCTCTTATCTGATAACGGGCAGTTGTAAAAACTTCTTTGTGTTATAAAACCGGGAATTCATATTTCCCTTTGTACAATATATAACACATACTCACCAGATTTAGTGCCTTCAGACTATCATCCTATTCTTACTTTTAGATTATTTGTAGTATTTGAAATCTGCTAGAACAACCATAATTGTTTTGCTAAATCCTTTACAGAAGCGAGAAAGAGAATATCATGATTATTTCTTGGGTTTCCCTTACCGTTCCATTTCTGACACATTTTCTCTCTTCGAAAAACGCGCAAAGAATTTCCTGGTTGTTTGTATCGCATAGACAATATAAAACTGGACAGATTGAATTTTCTGGTCGACTAATAGTTCAGTTCACGCTTAAAAATTGATCGGACAAATCAATAAGCTGTACGGAATGATGGCATAATCAGCTGAGTGGAACATAACTTTAGCATTATTGCGAAATGTCAGTGAAAAGCGAAGAAACCGAATGTCTAGAGAAATACTGACATTCTTGTTGAAGGCGAAATTTTAAGAACAAGATATGTTTAGATATGTTGTGACGGAAAGAAAGGAATTCAAATAGAATTGGTTTTAATTCCGAGATAGACATTCTGACTCAACATATCTATTAATTCGCTCCAATTGTCAAACGGAATTGGAAGAGAATTTTGAAATGTGCCAAGAATTTAGCGCTAAAATATTAATCTGATAAAATGATTCTTGGAGATTTTTAACATTCAATGTGGAATCGTTTATTTAGTTGAGTCGGTGCTTTTGTCGTCTTCGAAAATCTTCAGGATACAAAAATCTTGCAGATACTTTTTTTTTCATTCCTCCCAAATAAGCATAAAAACGACCAAATGGGAATAAAAACAGACATTTTAATCAAATTCATTTCGTTTATGGATCAAGGTGTTTGTTATAATTTATGGTACCGTCAGGTTTTTAGACGGTTAGTGTAGTAACAGATTTATTTGAGGTGTTGTTGAATTCAAATCTGAACCGTTGGGATGATTGACGTGTAATAAGCGTAGCATTTATTTCCTCTCCGATAAGTAATTTTAAAATTTTGATAAAAACAGACATTTTAATCAAATTCTCCGAGACTGGTTGGCTAAACCAAGGTTAAGATACTAGTCTGCCCTATTATTTACCCATAGTTGGAGGAGAATAGTCAGATTCATAACTTTTAAAAGATATTAGCGCTATGTGAAATGCAAACAGCCTCGTCCAGGATTTGAACTCGTCGTGCCCATTTTCCTACGACGGTAACCATTACACCACGAACACATCCACTTTTTTCTTTTTAACATTTTACAAGTAAATTAAGTAATCAGATTCAACTCAGTAGATTTGGGGGTTTATTTTAAAAATCCGGAAACATTTTCTTTTTCAACTTTGTTTCCCAAAAGTATGGGTCAATTAAAAAGTCGCACTTAAGTGAGTGGAGATGGAAAATTACAAATTTCAAGATTTGCATCAGTACGAACAACCAATCCGAAGCCCTCACTTTGAGTTGAGAACCCAAAATGTGTCCAAAATATAAACAATACAAAAAAGAGTGTATTGCTAATACCATTAGGTCTGTCAACTCTGACATACATGTTCATTTCGGAGGGAAATATACATCTGGAAAATTGATTTACGATGAGATCTATTTCATCAAGTAAGATTCGCCGATGAAAAAGAGGCCCAGAGAGTATATAATATATAATATATAATATTATATATATATATATATATATATATGTGTGTGTGTGTGGTGTTGTGTTGGTGTGTATGTGTGTATAAAAATGTATATATATATATATATATATATATATATATCAAAAGTTGCAACAACATTTTCATTGAAGTAGTTTTATTGAAGTAGCAATTAGTTGTTAATCCAAAATTGCTCATTATATTCGGGAAATATAGAGCTTTATAGTTGTAGACAAAAGGGTATTTTTCTCTCAAGAGAGAAACTTTTCTACAACTATATATATATAATATAATATATATTATATATATATATATATATATATTATGATAATGGTACACGGTAATAACCTACTCGAGTTTCACCATAATGATCTTCAGGGTTAAATCCACTGGATTAATCAAGATATTGATTAATTGCAGTTGATTGACGTGTGTATTTTTTTTATGATAAACGGTTGGTTACAGACCGCAGTCAAAGAACGCCAACTATTGAGCACTTTATATTTGTTATATCGCTGCCTTATCATTGTGATCTTGCATTAACTAACCATTGTCTCCTGTTTCACCGGTAAGTCACAATTTCTACAATACCTATTATATATATATAATATATATTATATATATATAGTTTTTCCGTAGTTAGGGTCTTTCCATTGTGGTGTTTAACCAAGCTGATGCAGGTAGACCATAAGGAGAGCTCAATGTGCCTAATACCAGTGAGTAAAATGACAGAGCAAGAAATTTAGTAAATGAAGATAAACTCTAAACTTGCTTCATTACAATAATTTATTTCAACCGTATTAATACGCCATCTTCAGGTAATCGCAAGAACATGACTCTTTCTGAGCAGAAAGAGTCATGTTCTTGCGATACCTGAAGATCCGTATTAATACGTTGAAATAAATTATTGTAATGGAAGCAAGTTTAGAGTTTTTCTTCATTTACTATATATATATATGTGTGTGTGTGTGTGTGTTGTGTGTTGTGTGTGTGTGTGTTGTTTGTGTGTGTGTCTGTATACATCTATAAGCAAATGGAGAGTTGCATTTATTTAATCAATATAATAAAAAAAAGTGTGTAATCCCCTTCATTTTCAATCATTGCAGTCCAACCGGAAGGCAAATCTTCGATTTGACGTTGAAATAAATCGTGATTTTCACCAATGAATTTTGATGGAGCGTTTTCAACTGTTGTATTTCAAAGTTGCCACTTATCAGATATTATTGGATCCGTTGAACACTTGTTAAAAAATAACAGATTCAATGTTATTTACTAGTTTTAAATGTTGTTACACATTTTTTGGGGGAGGGTATTTTTGGGGGAATTTTGGTTATTTATTTATTTTTTATTTTTTATTTGGTATCTTTTTTTTTAATAGCTGAAATTACATAGAAATAAAATCTAGCGTTTGACGTGTAATCTTTGAAAGTGAGGTTTCTAAAATGTTCCCAAGTTAACGACCCCACTCAGCTGATTTGATCTTTTTTGTTGTTCTTTTTTTTTATTAAAAAAAGTCCGAAAACATTTTCTTTTCAAGTTTGTATCCCAAAAAGTATTCGTCAAATGGAAAACTTTCCCACAAACTGTGGATGTAAAAATGTAGCTTTCAAGATTTGACAACGATAAGAACGACCAATTCCAAGCCTCAGTTTTTATTGACCATTTTCCACTTTTGTATTTTTAAAATTTTCAACCACTTATTAAATGTTTCTATTTTATGGAAACAAATAAAAATCTGTCCAATGGCCGAAACCACTGAACACAGAGCCGGAAGGTCAGGTAAGTTATATTGGTGAGTATGGAGTGTGGATGAACCTTCCATCCTAACGATCTTTCTTGTATTCCAAGGATTGATAAAACATTAAAATGATGAGATTAATTGTTTCCAATTTCTGATCATGTCAGAGTACGTTCTATGCATACACGTATACATACCATGTAACCATCATTTTTATTAAAAGGAAAAAAGGAAGAAAAGGGACATGCTACACAGAAAAATAAATGACAAAGAAAGAAAAGAAAGAAAGTAGGGTGAGATAGAGAGAGGGGCAAGAGAGTGGAAGTGATAACGCTAACCTGTTTCTATCGAACATAATGAAAAGACGAAAGAAGAAAAATAAAAAATAAAGATTGAGGAGAGAGTTTAATGAAGATTATTATACTTTTTACACATTTAAATATTTTGCAAGACTCTAAGTAAACATATCAAACGTTGTAATAATTAAATTATCACACTGGGATATATCCAAGGTTCTGCTAGTAGAAGTATAATTGAACATTTTAGATTTTAAGAAAGAGTGAGAGAGAGAGTTAAATCAAATTATTATACTTTTATTTTGAACTATTTAGCAATAGCTCTTAAGTAAACATATGAAACGTTGTAATAATTAAATTATCATACTGTGGTATATCCACAGTATTGCAAGTTATATATATTTTGCAATTAATTTCATATTCATCGCCTTTATTGAGAATGTCAGCATCTAGTTTAAACCAAATGTTTATCAGCAAAAAAAGGACTGAGCGTCTAAGCACCAGGAGAGAAAACGACCGAAAATACGCCACAAAATAAAGGAGTGTTGATGGAAACGATTAAAAATGTTGCAGAGCTAATTTGAAACAAAATAAAACCTTTGCAAATGTCAGGCGCCTCTGGTCATTCTTTGGTATTTTCAAATCGAAATCGTATATTTTGAAAATGAATAATTTCATAAATTTGAAATTAAATCTTCCTTTGTTATGGACTTGAGAGACTTTTCTTATAAAAACGCCAGTAAAATGCGAGTAGATATATATATATATATATATTATATATATATGTGTGTGTGGTGTGTGTGTGTGTGTGTGACGTTGCGGCTGTGTGTGTGTGTTGTACATCGAGAGAACTGTTTTTATTTAAAAAAACATTAAAATGCGAGTATATATATATATGTGTGTGTGTGCGTGTGTGTATGTGTGTATGTGTATGTACATATATATATGTATTATATATATAATATATATATATATATATATATATATATATATATATGGTGGATATGGGGTGAGTTGGTGTAATTTGGAGAGACTGTTTTATAAAAAAAAACCATTAAAATGCGAAGAATGATATATATATGTGGTGTGTGTGTCGTGACGTGTGTTGTTGGTGTTGTGTGTGATAGTGTGTTGTGTAATTTGAGAAAACGTCTGATAAAAACAGCATGTAAAATGGAGAAATCTATATATGTGTGTGCGTGCGTGTGTATTGTGTGTATGTGTAATATACGTGTGTGTGTGTTTGTGCATTAGCGCAGTGTGTATGTTAGGTGTGTGTGTGTTGTGGTGTGTGGTGTGTGTGTGGTTGACTCAGTGGTATCTATGCATTGTACATTGAGTTGTGTAGTTTTCTTGTGTATGTTGGATATGAGTGAGTTGATGTTGTATGTTGACATGTTTCGTTGTGTGTATGTTGATGATATGTGTTAGTGTATGTTTGTATGTGTTGTGCTGTGTATTGATGTTTATGTGTTTGGTGTGATGTTGTGTTGTGTGTGTGCGGGGTGTATGATGTGTGTGTGTGTTTCGTGTAGGTGTGTGTTGATGTGCTTGCTATGATGGTATTGGTGAGTGTCAGCGAAGTGTGTTGGTTAGTCTGATGTGGTCTATTGTGCAACTTGAGAGACTGTTCTCTATAAAAGAAAACACTAACATACGAGAATATATATATATATATTATATATATATATATATAAAATGGCTCTTCCCTCGTCGATTTTCGAGCATGATGTTCATCCAAATGAACAAACCAGCACAGTGATTTGTTTATAGTGGTGAAGGCTTTGTGTTGGATTCATTCCCAACTTTTTGCGCACAGTCGATAGGAAAGAATTCGTGCATCAAGGATGCCACAAACCCAATCAACGACTGACCTCAGGAATTTTTGAAAGTCAGAGTTATCCCTCTCTAGACTGGTACCTACCCAAGGTTAAAGAGCCCAGTCTGCCCTACTATTAACCCAAGCTGGACGAGAGAATAGTTGGATTCACACCTTTCCCGAGGGTACAACGTTATGTGGAATGCAAAACAGCCTAACCAGATTTGAAACTCGTCATGCACATTTCCTACGAACTGTAAACCATTACATCACGTAAGCCTCCTTTACTATAAATATATTATATATATTATTATATATATACTATATATATGCTAAAACATCACATCATGTTATAGTAGTTCGCACTTAGACGAACAAGTGATTTGGCGAGTTTCATGTGTGCGGTGTCGGTGGCCTAGGGGTAAAGTCTCTGACTCTGCATCCTGGTTATCCGTTCGATCTCTGTCAGGGTGAGATCGTTAGTATACACTGCGAATGAGACAAATTAGGTTTCGAAACAACTGTACAGTGTTCCTGACGTCGCATATGGTATTCGCCGAATTGGCGGTGTTATGATAATTGAATTATATAAATAAAAATTTCTCTCCATTAAAAATAAAATACCTAATATATTATATATATATATATATATTGATATATAGTTATAGTGTGGTGGTTGTGTGTGTGCTAATATATCAAGAAAAGTGAAAAAACACAGGTTTAAATGGGTTAAGTGGTGAGTTTATTGGCCGACGCTGCAGTGTTTCGATCGTATTAATTAGATCATCTTCAGGGCATAAGCATAAGAAATTATTTATCACAGACTAATGAGAAAGCATGGTAATCCGTATTTTCCAAGGTCTGTTGTTAAAAAAGTTTTTTGAAGTTTTGAAAAAAGGAGGACGTTTTGAAATATGACATCAAATATTCTATTTTATGGCTAGAGTATGTAATAGTAATAGACGAAACCTGCAGCAATCGGCCAATAAAACTCACCACTTAACCCCATTTAAACCTGTTGTTTTCATTTTTTCTTATTATTACATACCGGTCGGATTTACTTCCTCTCTTCACATAATATATATATTATATATAATATATATAGATATATATATATTATATATGTGTGTGTGTTGTGTATTGTGTTTGTGTGTGCCTCCGGAAAGTTTCGTCTCTAATGCAGGTACCTGCTTATTATTATTATTATTTTCCGGATTTAGTTGTTGCACGGGCCCTTTTGTCGTAGTCAACGTTTGCATCATCGTTTAATGCTACCTGGACTGAATCACGACTCTGACTTCGTTGCTATTGTAATAGAACCAAAACCGTCAACCAATGAGTTGAATTTTCCCATTGTGAAATACCCCGAAAACATAAGACGGTTTTTACTTCTGACTGCGTGTGTAAATAAACAAACTTAGTTCTGGCCATATCTGATATTACCCTTTCTATAATCTATTCGGCCGTGCCCCCTCATCTCATATATACATATATATATTATATATATATATAATATATGAGAAGTACAAAACCAATGTGTTTGATAGTGCCTTAGCCGACAATTTTTGGGGAGAATATGTGCTTATAGAAGTCATACCTAATTTGAAAATTAATTAAATTGATAAACTGAAATAGGTGGGCATATCTGTTTTCAAGTGTAAGTGCTAAACAAATCGAGAAAAATTCAATCACTGTATGTACATTTCGGCCTATTATGCATCATCACCAGCGTTATGACAGGAGACTGCTCTGGGTGATCTCGAACCCTAATATATATATATATATATTTAATATATATATTATATATAATAATATATATATATATATATATATATATAAGGTATTTGTGGAAAAGTGACTTACCGTTTGGATAATTGCGCACAGGGTTAGTTGATTTCAAGTTTCACGAATGAGTAGGCAACGATATAATCAATTATAAAGTGGCTCAATACTTAGTAGAGAAATTATTAACATAAAGGTACACGATATTAACCTAACTCGAGTTTCACCATTAGGATCTTCAGGGGTTAAATCTACTGAATTAATCAGATATATAGATTTACCTGAAGATCCTTACTGATGAAACTCGATAGTTAATACCGTGTACCTTAAGGTAAATTATATTGGTCCCTATATATATATATATATATGTGTGTATGTGTGTTGTGTATGGTGTGTGTGCAGCTGGTTTAAACAATAAGCTCACTTTTTGTCATTATTGGCTAGAAGACGCTGTCTGAGGAGTCTTAGTGTCCTAGGGGTGACGTTAAACTGCATCTGATTGGTAAAAGTTTCAATTCTAGATCTCTTCATCGCCGTTACACCACGGTCACTTTACCGTAGTGGCCGAGACAATTTCATATCTGGATGAGGCTCTTTGCATTTCAGATAGCCAAATACCTCTTGTGGCTGAAATGTCCCAGTAAAAGCAAATCTGATGGGAAACATTGAAAGTTACAAAGTGAAAGTATGTCCGTGATGAGGAAGATAAAAAAATAATGAATTTCCAAAATCTCATTATAATTGTGTGAATTGTCGTGTTTATTATATATTAATTACTATGTTCCTTATTGTACAATTGTTATCATCTTGCAACACCCTTTTGTTAGAAATTAAACCATCCCAAAATCATCCAAATGAAATGCAAAATTAAGTCCTGATTTTCTGGTGTTGCTTTATCTTCGAATTGTTATTCTCAGAGTGCCGTTCAGCTCAGCTAAATAATGGAACCATTCCCTTTTATTATAAAGAGAGGAAAAAAAAGCACAGCAACACAGAAAAAATATTAATAAGAAAGAAAGAAAGTAGGGGAAAGATAGTGCAAGGGGTGAGCACCCGAAACTGATTATTACTCCTCAAGTCATAATTCTCCTTTATTTATTTACGTCACATTCTCCCATGTGTGTTTTTTAGGGGTTATAAATAGAAAAACATGAGTATTAGGAAAAATGTGTTACAAAAATCAGTTGAAAAAAAAATTTGATACCATCCAGAATGAATAAAACAAAATGTATCTGCCTGAAAAAGAAATTAAATCCATAAGGGTTGACTTTTCCGTTAAAATCAACGAACCAGCAACCAACTTCTTTTTTTATGAAATCTGGTGTGTAAAGTGTTGTTTTCTGAAGTGCGTGTATTGGAAAACCCTCAAATATCTAGAAGCCAATTTTGATGTGCCTCCCCGTTTGTATTATAAGATTGCGTGGAGGGGTTCTTTGCCGTTCCTTCCGTCATCTGGAGGAAATCTTTAAAAGGTCCATGACGAGGAAGGATTATTTCTTTATGAGAATAGCATTTTCTAAATGGCAAGCGAAGTAATGGAATGAATTTTGGACAGGAAGATTCGGTAAAACGGAAGTTGGTTTCGCAGTGACGGAGACAAACAGACAGACTTCGAAAGTGTCAAAAGGTTTAAGGCGAAATAAACGAAGAGAAAAACACAACAAACTTGAAATCATGACACTATACATTAGTTGGAGACAAATGTTTTGTTATTTTTTAAGATTGTTGGTCAGTAGAAATTACTCTTAGGGGAGGGAGAAGGGAGAGAAGAGAACAAGAAGGAAGGTACTGATGAGAGAGGAGAGAGGAAGACAACAGACAGAAAGAAAGAGAGAGAATTGCAATAGAAAAAGTAAATGAGATATAATAAAGAGACTGAGATAATAGATAGAACGGAAACAAACGTGAACGGTTAAAGAGAGAGAGACAGACAGGACAGACAGACAGAGACAGAGACACATACAAATGAGAGGCTGAGACAGAGGAGACAGACAGAGAGACAGAAGGAGGGAGAGAAAGAGAATGAATACAACTGAGATAGATAGATAGATAGGAGATAGATAATAGATGTGACCTCACTGATGATAGATCTTGAATAACTTGATAGATAGTTGATATTAGGCTGTTTTGTTTTACGTATATCAACCCTTTTGCTCATTCAATACTGAATCTCTCTCTGCGGTGTCACACACACACACACATATATATATAATATATATATATATATATATATATATGTAGAATTAAACAAAATACACATCTCCTGTTTAACAATTTTATTTTTGATCTTTTCGTGTTTTCTGGCCAATTTTTTAATGTTTGGGTGGAATTCGTGGATAATTCCACCAAAGTTCAAGTCCCGAGTACTTTCGGCACTTCGAAGTGCCATCATCAGGGGTGATGTGTTCCAGTTTTTAAAAAATTATATTAATGTACAGGCTGGAAGGAGAAGAATTGGTGAGAAAGGTGTTATAGGCTTTTTAAAATGTGTGTACTGCATTGGAAATTAACATTTTATACACACATTTTAAAATGCCTATAACAGCCTCTACATTAATATATTTTTTGAAAAACTGGAACACATCACCCCTGATGATGGCACTTCGAAGTGCCGAAAGTACTCGGGACTTGAACTTTTGGCACTTCGAAGTGCCGAAAGTACTCGGACTTGAACTTTTGGCACTTCGAAGTGCCGAAAGTACTCGGGACTTGACTTTGGTGGATTATCCACGAATTCCACCCAAACATTAAAAAGTTGGCCAAGAAACTCGAAAGATCAAAAATAAATTGTTAAACAGGAGATGTGTCTTTTGTTTAATTCTACATGTACAAATGAAAAAATGCTGCCCAAATACCCCCCCACACACACATATATATATATATATATATATTTTTTTTTTTTAATGTATATACATTTGCCTTTATATATGTATATGTATGTATATGCGTATGCCCGTTACAAGTATATTTATTTTTCATTTATATATTTGTTTACTTATTTATTTACAATTTAAATAAATCATACTACTTTACTTCAACATTTAAACAATAAACACCGCTTACAACTTTTTGTTTAAATTTAAATTTAATATTATTATTTTAACTCTATTTATTAATTTACTCAATCAGTTTTAGTATTTATTATTAATTTTAAATCTTTTTATTATTATTTATTTGCAATTTAAATAAATTACACTAATTTACTTCAACATTTAAAACAGTAAACACCAGTTATAAACGAAATCATGCGGCAGCAAACCGTAAACTTAAAAAATTTAGAGAAAAAATATATATACCCTTAAGACTCGAGTATTAATTTAGCTAAAATATCAAATGTTAAATTTAAGATTTTAAAATTTTAAAAATTTCAATAAATAACCCAAATAATAAAACCAAAAATAATATTTCAATTATCCAACTATCCCTTTGTTTTACATAATTCTAATTTTAATCCCAGTTAAAATAAAAAATTAAATCCTTGTTTTTATATAAACACCGTTCCCTAAAATTTTTTTAAATTTTAAATTTTTAATATATTTTTCACTTTTATTTTCACTTTTATTTTTTATTTTCCACTTTTATTTTTATTTTTATTTCAATGCATATTTGCTTACCGTTACTTTCATTCTTACTTTTATCTCTTTATATTTTTTATATAATTAACTATATTTAACTACCCAAAACTTCTATTATCGTAACATACACAACCTGTATTTTATTAAATACTCTCAAACCAAATTAAACTAGTTATTAAATAATTTTAAATTTTCAACTTTTAACTATTAATACGATCCATAACATATCTTTTATTAAATAATAATTGAAAAAATAATTCCCATAAACTAATCCAAATTTTTAATTCAATAATCAAAAACCGTTCCTGATCTACGAAAATGTAAACAAGCGTTCCTCTACTAAATTTAAGTCCCATTTCAACGGGCATGTTTATAACACCAAAGATTAATCGTAAACTCGATTAATTTAAAAGTAACCCTGAAGAATCTATCGATGAAACTCGAGTAGGTTACCCATTTCCATTCTTAAATATATATATATATATATATATATATATATATACATAAGTGTATTTTGGCAGCATTTTTCTTTTGAACATGTGTTAAACTGTACTGACGATTCTTGTCGAACAAGTTTTTGTTCGACCAACTCGTGCCCTCCCCCCACAAAAATCTCTACTGCATCGGTTGTTCGAACTACTACAAATTCCTACAACCCCCCTACCAATTTTTACTACCTCCCACTTCCAATTCCCACGCAACTGCTCGTTTTCCTTAAAAACGAGACACGGAACATACCATCAGTTTCCTACCTGAAGATGGCAAATCGAATTGCCGAAAGCGCTCGTAATGAAACCTTTGATGGACTGCTACACCAGTTCCACCCTGACACCAAAAAGATGGGCCGAAAATTAGAAAGGATCGAACAAAAACTTGTCCGACAAGAATCGTCAATACAGTTTAACACAACACACACACATATATATATATAATATATATATATATATATATATATATATATATATATATCCGTAGATGTATAACCAGATAAGTTGGTATTAGGATGATTCTAAGTTGGCCCTTTCTTCAACAGCGGAATGTTAGAGTAGTTCAGGTCTAATTAGAGGGCTCGATGCTCAATTTAATTGAACTGAGCAATATAATTGGTAAAGAAAATCCTTAAAAATTGACCATTTTGCCGTTATAGATCTATTTCTTCCCACGGGTATCTGGTATACCTGAGTTTTATCGAAAGTGGTACACACACACACACACACACATTAAAAGTGGTACACACACACATACGCACACACACTTACACACACACACACACACACACACACATATATATATATATAGGTAAAATCATCCAATTGACTGGTCAGTAAGGGATGATTCTATTTGGGATCATAAAAATCTCACTGTATATCCATACTGTATGCTCATGTAGGTGCAAACTTATAGATTCATACAAGGGTTTGTATATATCCCTAAGAGAGCTCAATGTATAATAATTAATTATCTACAGAGCAATATTTGTAAATAATATCTGATGAGACGAGACTCATATTGAGTCGAAATAAATCTATCATAGTCAAATGACGGTTTGTTGAGTTTTTCTCTCTCTACAAAATTATATATATATATATATATATATATATATATATATATATATATATATTTCACAGACTCTGCCACTGTCGATAACAACAGAGACAAAGAAACCGTTAAACAGTAATAACATTTGACAAAGGATATCTAACGAACCTGAAAATTTATGACAAAAAATAATTAAAAAATAAGTGAATCCAATACTCCATAATATCGAGTTCATTCATTTATACATTTTTAATGCTTCATAATAACGCCCAATTAAAAAAAAAACATTAAAAAAAAAAATATATATATGTAATATATCAAGGAAAATGAAAAAACACAGGTTTAAATGGGTTAAGTGGTGAGTTTATTGGCTGACGCTGCAGTGTTTCGATCTATTAATTAGATCATCTTCAGGGCATAAGATAAGAAATTATTTATCACAGAATAATGAGAAAAGCGAGTGGTAATCCGTCATTCAGTCTGTTTAAAAATTTTTGAAGTTTGAAAAAGGAGACGGTTTTCAAATATGACATCAAATATTCTATTTTATGGCGTGAGTATGTAATAGTAATAGATCGAAACACTGCAGCGTCGGCCAATAAACTCACCACTTAACCCATTTAAACCTGTGTTTTTTCATTTTCCTTGATATATTACATACCATCGGATTCACTTCCTTTCTTCACACACACACACACATATATATATATATATATATATATATATATATATATATAATCCAAAAGTCCAGAGAAGAAATCTTCCTTTACGACAAAGGTATTTTTTTAAAAAAACAACTTGTCGCAGTTAGAGAGCTCAATGTGTGCTCTTGTGTTAGAGTCACAGAGCAAATTTATATTTAAATAAATAACAAAAGACTTATAGATCTTGCATTATAGACTATTTCAGGGAGCTTAGACATTTTTGTCTAAGCTCCCTGAAATAGTCTATAATGCAAGATCTATAAGTCTTTTGTTATTTATTTAAATATATATATATATATATATATATATTATATATATATATATATAAAGAAGATGACTTACCGAGGAATAGAATATCGAGTTAATCGCAAGATCGACGGTCGATGCAACTCTTAACCGAATAAGTCGGGGTTATAAAGAATATGAAATGCTCAATACATTAGTAGAGTGGATTTAGTAGAAATATATATATAGATAACCTACTTAAGTTTCACCAAAAAGGATCATCAGGGTTAATTGTTATTAGTTAATCAAGAAATTTATTAATTAAAGACAATTGAGGAAGTGAATAATACAATTATAGCCGTTAAAAACAGTTTTGCAGTGAAGATGAACGCTAGGTAATTGATTGCGTCATTCAAAAGGCAAATATAAAACACGATCATTGTCCAATGCTGAACGTGACTGTTGACGTGAAATATCAAACACGATTGCTGTCAAATACATACATTGTAGACATAGGTTGAGTCGGTCACTCAAATATATAATTAGAATTACATTATTGAATTGTATCTAAATACATTAGATATCTTTTATGATAATTATTAATTCCAAATTTCTGAAAAAAGAACAAAAACAAGAAAAACTGAACAAAAATTAGCTCAGTCGGTAGAGCGTTCGGCTAGAAACCACAAGGTTCCTAGTTCGATACCCGCCCTCGCCAACTCAGCGTATGAGTAGCACAGGGATCTGTGCGGTAAAGTAAGGAGCTGATGGTAGGTGTCACGCTCCACCTCAGACGCCAAAAACAATCTCCTTGGTCTAGCGCTAGTGAAAAGGGGATATACTTCCTCGCTGCATGGCTGATACCGACATTAGGCCGCCCCGACGACTTTACTTTTACTTTTACTTTTATATATTCAACCGTTGCTCTGTTCCTGGTTTTATTCTATTCCGATATTTCGGGTGAACATTCACCCTTTTTCTAAGTATATCAGACGGTCTGGAGAAAAAAAAGATTAAATGTTGTATATGAGGGGAAAAAAGTAATTATATATATATATATATATATATATATATATATTATATATATATATATGAAATTTAACATTATGAAAAAACATATGATGTTTGTTATGTAATAGCTGACAGTACTGTTTCGACCAAAACGATAAGTTGGTCTTCATCAAAGAGCGACATAGATGGGAAGAGAAGATATCCGTTAAAAAAGACTGTTTACAGAAACGAACGCTGAGTTCAACCGCTGAAGTTTTTGAAAAATGCATGTTCTGTTTTAAAAAAAAATAAATTAAATTTTATTTTTAATTTTTAAAAAATCAGAAGCATTATAGTTTATAGAAAAACTCAAAAGAGTTTGTTGTAAAAGTTTATATAAAAATGTAAAGTGGGTATCAAAATAGTATAGCATATATTTTTCAGCCGTTAAAAAATATACAAGTCCACATGGTAATTTAAAAGATGTTAGATTTCCAAAAATTTACTTGTGGCGTTGATAACAAACATCATATGTTTTTTCATAATGTTAAATTTCATACTGTCGGATTAATTTCCATCTATTTTTCATATATATATATATATATATATATAATATATATATATATATATATATATATATATATTAGAATGTTGTAGAAGAGGAGAGTTGATATTGCATAGTTGTTACAAGTCATTGTTACGCTGCACATAGATGATTTGTCGTTCTAATGATTGATTATTTAGCGCGATACAGTTCTAAGGCGAGAGAAGAGAGAGGGGGGGAGAGAGAGGAGGGAGGGAGAGAGAGAGAGGGGGGGGAAGGGAGTGGCTGATTGTGATTTGGGCAAGGCAAATAGATGAGGTCACCGAGTGTCTTGATGTGTCATTTGGTGCAGAATTGTGATGAGGCTATTTATAATGATCCAAATGATAGAAGCGAATTAACATTGGCCAAATACTTCCCGTGCCAAATCAAATCGAATGATGCTAGAAAGCAAAGAAAAGAGAGTTGAAATGGACTGTGGAAGTAAGTGTATGTGTGACCAGGGGCTCAACATGGCGACCCGTTGTTTCATGGGGGCTAATCAGTTGAATTAAGGAGCTTGGGTAGAAATCGGTGGGGAAGTTCGGACTCACTCATTAAGAGCTTCATGTCCATTCATATCCAACAAACGACAAATTCAATAAATAAAAGCTCTCCCATATTGCAAGTTAGATAGCTGTGTATAATCTGTGGCAATTAGTAGAGGTTCGAACCCTGGTAAAAATCATTGTACTCCCTTTTCTTGTTTTTTAATTCATTGTTTTAGACAGACAAGAGGGGGAAGTTAGTATGTATATGAATTCTTGATTGAATGAATATACTATTACTAAATATACCTCTCATTCGCTATTATGACATATCTCCTAATTTTCTTTGTGTGTGAGTAATTGGCCGCCTTTACTCACGACACAAAACATCTAGAGAATAAGAGGTATAAAAATTATCTTGGATTTTGAGACCCAAACGCATCAAAGACCAGACCTAGTATTAATTAACAAGGAGAGCCGCCCTGTCGGCTGGGGCTTTAGAATACGCCGACTGCATCCGAATTTGGTCCTCAAAAATGGCCTGTGTATTTAAAAGCTCTCCCACATTGCAAGTTAGATAGCTGTGTTTAATCTGTGGTAATTAGTAGAGGTTCGAACCCTGGTAAAAATTATTGACCTCCCTTTTTTTGTTTTTTAATTCATTGTTTTTTTGGTCTTTGAGGGCATGGAAAGATTTTATAAAATGTTGTGTCCTATGTAGGACACAATCTTTTTTGAAGGGGGTCTTGCCCTTTGCAGGGTGAGATACAGGGCGTATTCTATGCCACACCGACAAAGTAGAGTAGAAATCGGTACTGGTGGTAAAAAAGCCAACAGATGATGAGATAATAAAATATATGATTCATTCATAGCTCAGTCGGTAGAGCGTCAGCATAGGAACCATAAGGTTCCTGGTTCGATACCGACCCTCGCCAACTCAGCGTATGAGTAGCACAGGGATCTGTGCGGTAAAGTAAAGAGCTGATAGTAGGTGTAGCGCTCCACCTCAGACGTAAAAACAATCTCCCTGTATAGCGCTTGTGAAAAGAGGATAGACTCCCTCGCTGTCTGGTAACAATAACAACGAAGTCATTTACACTTAGTTATTTTCTAGCATTCAGCGTGAATTCAGAGTTCCCTGACATCTAAAAAGCCTTGCTCTTATATACTACTAGGGTAGAGGGAGATTTTTAAAGTTAGTCCCGCAGATCAATTATTACTTAATCGTGAGTTGAATCCTCGTGTGATGCCCCATTTAAATCTTTAAAAAAAGACCTTGCATTGATCCAGCTACTCTGAAAAGAAATGTTAATGTCTACTATCTAAAATATTAAATGAAAAAAAAAAATCCATACTCTTATCATTTAAATTTTATTCTTTCATGAATATAAATCAAATCTATCATTTTGTTCAAAAACCAAGCCCTGGTGATATTTAATGTGTATATATATTTACTTTGTTTATTGATTTATTTTCAAAGTTTCCTCCGGACATACATATACACACAACTGCCCTTTATATATATATAGATTGAAAGAGGTAAGTTTTATCATTTAGTGCTTCCATAGAAACCCCCATCACTTAATGAGGAATTCCATTTCTACTCTAGAAAAACAAACAAAAGATCAAAATCAAAACCAATAAAGATCCAATTTCCGGGTCAGAGGTTATTTATTTTCACTGTTGTTTGTACGACAGGCCTAATGGGTCATACGCAAAAACTTTGCTAATCTTCCTGCTATGTCGTCACCAATAAACGGTGTCTCTTCTGATTTTTAAACCGTGAAAATTGACCCTTCAGTTTTCCGATCTTATTCTTACGCTTGATGTAAACGATTTAAAAAGAAAAAGAAATCTCTTCATAAAAGATGAAGCGTTTTCTTTATAATTAAATTCCACAAAAACTTCAGAAAACTGTCTGTGTCGGAAATCCGTCACTCATAATTCATCTCTTTTGACTTTTGATGAAATATTTTCGATTGAAAAAAACTTTTCAAATTGACAATTGATGTGTGTCGATAAGAAAACTGATTGAAACAAAAAGAAAAATATGAAAGAAAAAATCTGCAATTTATCTTGGTTTAATTTTAAATACTGAGGAACACACACACACACACACACACACACACACATATATATATATTGTTTTGTGTAGAGGTGCGTGGT
The DNA here is from genome assembly GCA_023376005.1 of Doryteuthis pealeii. Classification (NCBI taxonomy): domain Eukaryota; kingdom Metazoa; phylum Mollusca; class Cephalopoda; order Myopsida; family Loliginidae; genus Doryteuthis; species Doryteuthis pealeii. Next base: position 18,338,584 of record CM042147.1, on the reverse strand, counting down.
TTAACTGGTTTATATTCATAGTTTTCCTTCTCCTAGACTGTTTGCCTAACCAAGGTTAAAGAGCCCAGTCTGTCCTATTATTTACCCATAGTTGTACGGAGAATAGTTGGATGCATACCTTTCCAAGGGTATTAACGCTATGGGAAATGCAAACAGCCTCGTCCAGGATTTGAACTCGTCTCGTCGTGTCTATTTCATACCACGTTAACCATTATACTCTCACGCGCATCCACCACACACACACACACACACACACACACACATATATATATATATATATATATATATATATATATGAGAAGTAAACAAACAAACAATGTGTTTGATATGGCCTTAGCTGACAATTTTTGGGAGAATATGTGCTTAATTGAAAGTCATATCTCATACATAATTAACTTTCAAAATTATGTATGACTTCAATTAAGCACATATTCTCCACCCCCAATATATATATATATATATATATATATATATATATATATATATATATAATATAGATAGATAGATAGATAGATAGATGTGTCATGCATACGAGAATATATATATATATATATATATATATATATATGTGTGTGTGTGTGTGTGTGTGTGTGTATGTGTGTGCGTATTCTCATATGCATGACGTATCTCCCGCCATTCTTCTTCCTCCTTGTCCTCCCCTATCTTTATATTTGCGAGTTCTTGCTCATAACCTTTTTGTTCTTTCGCCTGCATTTCTCCAGTATAGAACTGCGAATAAACCGCTTAGTGACTACTATTCCCTTGAAGATGACGAAAGTACTAGGGAAAATTCTGGTACCTTTATAAACCAATTCCACTCTAATGTTAAAAGAAGGATTGAAACGAGACGTGGCGGTAAAATATTTGATGTAGGGGAACCTTGATCCTTGTTCGTTCAAAACGTGACGTGCTCCTTCTTTTTCCATCAGGCTGTTTTAAATAAGGAACCATTTTCCTTATTCAAGCGAGACAATAACAAATAAAGGAGATTTCGGTCTTTCAAAACATCCATCTTGCTAGTTTGCACCTAAGATTATGTTAAAGAAATCTTGTGTTTTCTAACCTTGTTTTATTGCGTTGCTTTCGTGATCGTCAAACTTTTTATTATAGAATTGGCGCCGAAATAATTCTGATGCAATTCGAATACATAAACACATAAACCAACGCTGAGAGAGAGAGAGAGAGAGAGAGAGAGAGAGAGAGAGAGAGAGTAATTTTAAAACGGAGTAGATTAAGGTTAAAATAGAGGAAGATAAAGAGTGAAAATTAGTGAGAGAGAGAGGGAGAAAGAAAGAGGTGAAGAAATAGAGCAAGAAAAGAGAAAGAGAGAAGAGAGAGAGAAAGAAAGAAAGAGAGAGAAAAGACAGAAAGGGAAAAGGGAAAAGAAGGGAGAGAGAGAGAGAGATGAGAGTGAGAGAGAAGGAAAAAGAAAGAGGGAGAAAGAAAGAAGAGAAAGAAAGAAAGAGAGAAAGAAATTTAGAGAGAGTGAAAAAGGAGGATAGATAAAGAGAGAGAAAGGCAATGGGCGAGGGGGTGTATGTGTGTGTGTGTGTGTGAGTGTGTGTGTGTGTGTGTGTGTGTGTGTGTGTGAGAGAGAGAGAGAGGAGAGAGAGAGAGAGAGAGAGAGAGAGGAAAAAGGGGGAGAAAGAGAGAATTTGAATCATAATATCCTTGTTGTTTTTGTCTAGCACATTTCAAATAAACCAAAATATCCCCATTTTATTACAATGTAGATCATAGCAAAAACTAAGAAAACAATCGAAAAGAAAAGCCGGATATAAACAAATTATAGTCGTTTTATATTGGTAAAAAAGAAATATTAAAATATGTGAAACGTTTATTCAACTTGTTGTTGGTCTTCCATACCATGAAGAAAACAAACATTACTTTCAATAATTGCAATTCTTAAATTGTCCGTTTCAGCGACGACACATAAACGCCTGTAAATATCAATTTATTATTAATGTTCCATTGCAAAACTATATATATATATATATATATATATATATATATATATATATATATATATATATATATATATATATAGTAAAAATGGAAAGTTATTCGTCTGTAGTTAAGCATATAAAAATAAAAAAATTAACAAGGTGTTTAGATGGATGATATTTTTACTTACCGACACACACACACACACACACACACACACACACACACACACACACACACACACACACACATATATAATATATATATATATATATATATATATGTATATATATATATATATATATATATATATTGTATCCGAGTCCCAAAGAATGTTTCTGCTGTAGTATCATTTCTAATTTGTCCAAGAGTGATCAATACTTCATAAAAATAGTTCTATAATAACTGAGAAAAAAACGGTGTGTCTACTATGGTTTCGATCACCTGAGATCGTGGACCCATCGCTTTAATAAATATAACATATATAAATCTTATACATATATATACCAATTTATATATATATATATATATATATATTATATATATATATATATATAAATTGTCATATATATTGTATAAGATTTATATATGTTATATTTATTAAAGCGATTCGAGTTCAATTCTAGACGAAGCTGTTGGCATTTCACATAGCGCTAATACCCTTGGGAAAGGTATGAATCCATATATTCTACCTCCAGCTATGGGTTAAATAGTAGGGCAGACTGGGCCCTTCAGCCTTGGGTAGGTAACCAGTCTAGGAGAATGATAACTCTGAATTCAAAATTCCCTCCAGCTATGGGTTAAATAGTAGGACAGACTGGGCCCTTCAACCTTGGGTAGGTAAACAGTCCAGGAGAGGGATAACTCTGAATTCAAAATTCCTGGGGTCGGTCGTTGATTGGGTTTGTGGCAGCCGTTGATGCACCAATTCTTTCCTATCGACTGTGCCAAAAAGTGTGGATGGTTCAACAGAAGCCTACACCACTATAAACAAATCACTGTGTGGGTGTTCGTTGTGTGTGTGAACCCTAATCCATCGAAAATCGACGAGAGAGTCAATAATATATATATATATATATATATATATATATATATATATATATATATATATATATATATATATGAGGTAAGGTAAAAGGATAGTGGACAAAAATGATAACTCAAACAAGTCTTAGAGTAGGAATATTTCGTCCTTTCAATAAGGACATCTTCAGTCTAATGACTTTTATTTAAAGCAAAAATTACGTACATGGGTGTGATTTGAAGAAGAGAAGAAGTTTAGGGGGAATAAGGAATAAGGAATGAGTGATAATTCCCGGCATTCTTATTTCTTATGAGTATTGTCAACTCAGCTAAATAATGGACCATTCTGTTTTTATTATAAAGAAAAAGGGGAAGAAATAGGACATGCTACACAGACAAAATGTAATAAGAAAGAAAGAAAGAAAAATGAGAGTAGGGGAAGATAGATAGATAGATAGATAGAGAGAGAAGAGAGAGAGAGAGAGAGAGAGAGAGAGAGAGAGAGAGAGAGAGAGAGAGAGAGAGAGAGAGTGAGAGAGAGAGAGAGGAGGGACTGAGTGTGTACAGAAAATGATTACACCAATCTGTTTCAATCAAACATAATGAAAAGAAGGAAAGAAAGAAAAAAAGTGAGAGTTAAATCAAGATTATTATACTTTTTATATATTGAACAATTTGCAATAGCTCTTGGGTAAAATCTGCTTAATATTATCATAGCTTTTATATCTAAATTAAGGTAGGGTGGACATGGAGTCAGTAACGCCTGGTTACTGATAGTTTTTCGCCCATGCCTTCTTCAGATAAAGAGGTCTTAGGTCTGAAGATCGCATGGGCGAGAAACTGCCTGTAACCATGCACCATTGACTCCATGTCTACCCTACTTTAACTTAGATATAAAAGTTCTATACATATGTCCGTTACATGTACGCTTCTTTATAGGTTAGGAGAAAATAGTACTATATATATATATATATATATATATATAATATATATATAAATCTAAATAACGGAAAATTAAAAAAAAATACCATTGTGTATTGGCCACCTATTATCAAGACAATCGTCCTTTCACAGGCGCATTGTCTTCATGATAAGTGGCTAATATGATGCTTTGAAACCAATGGTAACAATCGCAAATTAAATATATTGTACTAAAGGGGCCGGGTTTGCTCAGTCAGTAGAGCGTTTGGCTAGAAACCACAAGTTTCCTAGTTCGATACCAGTCCTCGCCAACTCAGCGTATGAGTAGCACAGGGATCTGTGCGGTAAAGTAAGGTGCTGATGGTAGGTGTGGTGCTCCACCACAGACGCTAAAACATTCTCCTTGGTCTAGCGCTATTGAAAGGGGGATAGACTCCCTCGCTGACTGGCTGATACCGACTTTAGGCTGCCCCGTCGACTTTACCTTACTTACTATTACAAATATATATAAATATATTTTTGTAGATAATATGGATACTTTATTTATAAGTAGACAATGTTCAATATTATTGGTAGATCATTTATATTTGAGTTAAGGTAGCTTAATGAAAAGTGTCTAACATGCTGTTTGGAAACCAATGGTAACAATTGCACCTTTAATGTATTGTATACTATGATATATATATATATATATATATATATATATATATATATATCATAGTGTACAATGCAGTAAGTCATCCAGAGTCACAATGTTTCGACGTTTCACGTCTCTTCAGTGTGGCTAGACACAGCAACTACCTTCGACCAGGAGCGAAATCAGACTGACTTTTCATCAGCTCGATTTGTTAACCTCTCCGCCATTTGACACTTGGTATTAAGGGGTTATATTTAAACTGTTAAATACATACATTTGTTTATATATTTTACGATCACCAGAGTGATCTAGTCTCTAAACAACAATTGCTTCATGCTAGCAATGAAAGTTAATTTACGTCGCCCCTAGAGAGCTCTACCGGGTTTTATATATTAAGCAGTATTGGAAGAAATTCTTCAAGAAAATAAAGGCTGCCCAAGTGAAAATGATTAGCAAAGTCGATGAATTACCAAAAATAAAAGCAATTCTTGACAATTAAAAAGGGGATATAACTGTTGAGTATTAAATATTTAAATGAGATAATTCTTATTTGGCAAATGAGATAAACGATGTTTTATAACCATTGAACTGATTTGATATTTCGGGTCAAAGGTCAAATTGTCAAAAACAATTGTTGGCTCTATCCAAACGAAACAATCAATCTTAAATATAAACAGAATATTTATTCATCAATCATCGATTTGAGTAATGTATTCCGTGTTTGATTAAATGATTGATTAGATTCTTAAATTCTTTCATTCCCTCATCTTTGGTTCTTTTCTTTTTTGACAATAACTCATTCTTCTATCGCCCTATCGGATGGGTCTGTAGAATAAGTCGATTGCACCTCTTCATAGGGGTAAGATTCTCCCAATGGCATCACCTGTAGGCCGTGCGTGATGGCCCGTGATGTTTAAAGATGAAACCCTGGTGGTTGAGCAGTCTGTTGGGACTATCTTCCTATTGGCATGGAAGAGTTATCTTCCCGCTGGGTTTCGCATGTTCTCACCAGAGGCTATGGTATTTAAGCGCCTGGTTCAAACGCTTCTTCCTCTTTTCTCCTTCTTCTCGGCTGAACCACATGGGTTAGACTTGTGTGACCCCTTCTCGTTGGGGCTTCGGTCCCCAACGCTATGCTACTCCACTGCCCCCATCACTAGTAAGTGATTTTGTATGTAACGGAGTCCTTTTATCTCTACTCTTTATGTTATGTACATGTATGTTATTATTTTCTGTATCTTATCATATTCCTGTGCTGTTATCAATATAAAATGTTTTGTCCCACAAACGTCTCGGAGTTTGTTATGTTTCAACAAGTTATAACATTGTTATAACCTTGAACCTTACAAATCCATGACAGGCAGCACTCCACTTTGGCCCTTACTTAGCCTAGATGGGTGTGTAATATATTCCCTGATCAGTGCACCTAAGGACCAGGCTGGCCGCAGGAAGTGCATGGATGTCAGGTGCAGGCTGGAAACGAAAACAGAATGTGGCCCTGAGCTGACCCTTTGCACCTGGAAATGCAGGTGTACATTTGACACGGTTTGGGCGCAGAAATCTGTAGGCGTAGCCCATAGCCAATAAAAACAGGCTACATGGGCAGAGGGGTGTGTTACAGAAAAACTGCGTAGGTGTCACGATCAAAGAGGCGTGGCACCGGGGGTCAGACTACAAAAAAAGAAACCCGTGGAGATCGATTAGACAGACAACGATCAGGTTCTAGATCACTTGAAAAGAACTCCCGAACGCTCCACGTTTGCATAACCATGCCAACGACTCTCAGCTGTACACAACCGAGGGAATAAACATATCGTATTATATTTTCCTAAATACAAGTGTTTGTGTTCTTTGACGCAAAAAGAATCCATCTTCAATTTCATTTTCTAATTCTAAAACCATCGTACCATTCCCAAAAAATGTCCAAAATATAATTCTACATGTTAAACATTGGATTGCCTGTTGGCGGAGGCTGTAGAATACGCTGACTGCACCTCTGCTATTTACTCATAAGGTAAACAGATGGACTGATCAATGACATAAGCACAACGTAAAACAAACAGTCTCATCTAGGATTTGAACTCAGGTAACCAATTTTATTGCCTAGGATGATAACTTATGTTAATTATGTCTCAAGGGTATTAATTACTACACTACTACTACTACTACTACTACTACTACTTATAGAAGCCCGTCACAGACGACGATGATGACCTCCCTTCATGTCGAGTGAAAATTGTGTGTGAGATATTTTAAGTGGAAAGAGGATATACAGACCCCTCTGTCCACTGTCAATGGTATTAGTAGACGGGTAATAGAAATAGCTAATGGAGCCACCATTTTTTAACTCATTTGTTTCTATTGAACCCATAGATGAGATCATAAAAGATACTACTTGTATTTAGGAAAATATAAGATGATATGTTTATTCCCTCGGTTGTGTACAGCTGAGAGTCTTTGACAGGGTTACGCAAACGTGGAGCGTTCGGGAGTTCTTTTCAAGTGATCTAGAACCTGATCGTTGTCTGTCTAATCGATCTCCACAGGTTTCTTTTTTGTAGTCTGACCCCCGGTGCCACGCCTCTTTGATCGTGACAACCTACGCAGTTTTTCTGTAGACACACCCCTCTGCCCCACGCAGCCTGTTTTTATTGGCTATGGGCTACGCCTACAGATTTCTGCGCCCAAACCGTGTCAAATGTACACCTGCATTTCCAGGTGCAAAGGGTCAGCTCAGGGCCACATTCTGTTTTCGTTTCCAGCCTGCACCTGACATCCATGCACTTCCTGCGGCCAGCCTGGTCCTTAGGTGCACTGATCAGGTAATATATTACACACCCATCTAGGCTAAGTAAGGGCCAAAGTGGAGTGCTGCCTGTCATGGACTTGTAAGGTTCAAGGTTATAACAATGTTATAACTTGTTGAAAATATAACAAACTCCGAGATAAATAATTTTCGTTTTTTGCCTCATCCAATCAGTTTGTGTGTGTGTGTGTGCGTGCGTGTGAGTGCGTGTGTGCATGCGTATACATGTGTGCCTGAGTGTGTGTGTGTACCTATGTATATGTGTGTATGTGTGAGTGTGCGTGTGTGTGTATGTGTATGTGCGCGTACTTATGTGTATGTGCGTGTGTATGTGCTAGTGTGCGTGTATGTGTATGTGTTTGTATATTTTTATGTGTATGTGTGTGAGCGTGTGTTTGTATGTGTGTGTGTATATGTGTATGCGCACGTGCGTATGTGTATGTCTATATGTGTGTGTGTATGTGTGTGCGTATGTATATGTGTGTATGTGTGTGTGCGTATCTGTATGTGTGTGTGTATGTGTATGTGGATGTGTGTGTGGTTTGTGTGTGATTAATCAAACCAACTTAGCCTCAGAATCTTATCAGCTAAATACAAATGATTGCAATTTTCTCTTTCCAATATCGACTTTTGGATTTGGGGGGGAAAAAGACAAACGTTCGGTTCTATAGATTTCTTTTTTGTCTTTCTTTTTTGATATTATGTTTTGTTGAATGACAAAAGGAGAAATATGAAAACCATCACCCCCCCCCCACATTCCCCACAACCGCCCCCCCCACCTAAAATAACCCCTCAGATAACGAGGAACTAATCACTTGCCTCGTCTGTTTGCCCGGCTGATAATATGTCTCTTCGATTGCATAAACATTCAGGGTTTAATATTAGAGATACGAGGGAATAAGATATATTTGATGAGTTGACCATATGCTCTTCGTAGGGGAACACCATATGGCATGGATGTCCGTAAAGTGATGAAAAGACAATTAATGATTTTATTAGCGAGGAAAAATCACAAAAAAGATTTTTACTGATCTCTCATAAAGAACCAATGATTAATAAAAATTAAAAACAACAGAGACGTCATCCTCAGAGGCAAAAGACGTAAGTACAACGAAGTAATATCAACATATGATGCTTGGTGGCCAGTGTAGTTGCATTCTACAACCAATGTTGTATACCCTTTCTTTACTTCTATTATTCTTCTGTTCATCTTTGGTATCTTACGTTCTTCTTCTAGCGTCTCTTCTAACGTCTCTTTTCTTGCTGGTTGGTCGTCCTTGATTCATTTCTTCTTCTAGGTCAGTCTTGTTGCCAAGACATTCATCAACCACTAAACCATATTATTTATGTAAGCTTTTATTTACTTAACTAAACATATTTCTCTAACTAAACACAACGAGCGTGTGCAGTGAGTCCCAGCTAAAGCAGATACATCTTCTCTGCCTGACGTCCAAGCTGAAACTGAGAGCCAACCAGGTCGCACGTGACTTCACGTATTTCGCGGGCTTTCTGTAATATTCCATGGAAAGTCCCGCCCGTGATATGAAAAGGGGCCATCCCTTCAGAAATACAAGGGGTTGACAATAATCTATGCATAGATTATCTAACACTATCACCAGTTCAAATTCTGAATGAGGTTGGGTGCATTTACACATAGTGCTAATACTCTTGGAAAATTTAGTTATTTTACGATGTCTGCCATGTCAGATGAACATAAAGTTCGAAGCTCTGGACGTGCTAATACGTGTAATTGCATTTCACTTAGCGCTAATACCCTTGGGAAAGGTATGGATTCTACTCTCCCTCCAGCTATGGTAAACAGTAGGGCAGACTGAGCTCTTCAACCTTGGTTAGACAACCGGTTTAGGAGAAGGAAAACTCTGAATTCAAACTTGTTAAACTCCGCTTAAGAAATTGACCTTGTGTCACATTCTGCTCGTGCGGGGGGGGGTCGGTAAATAAATAAAGTTCGAAGCTCATGCAGTACCCAGTGTAAGAATTGCGTGTATCCCCTAGGCATTCCTCTTTAAATACACCTCAGGCACCGGAAAATAAACCCGGCCCTGTTTCTTTTAGACGAGGAGGCGGGTGTTTCCTGGGGGATAGCTCCCTAGTATTCACACTAATATTATATTTCTTACTGGTCCAGAGAACAAAGCCACTGAACACAAGGTACCGAAAAAACGGGTAGATACCCTTGGAAAAGGTATGGATCCAAAACTTCATTCTTCAGCCATGGGTAAATTGTTGGGCAGACTATGTTCTTTAACCTTGGTTCGCAACTGGTCTGGAAGGAAAACTCTGAATTCAAACCTGTTAAACTCCGTCTTATCATCGTCTAACACCCGATGGTTAAAAATGAGACCGTCCAAATTGTACAAAATGAAAGGCAAAAATGTACCCCTGATTATCTTGTGTTACTTATCCGCCAAATTCTTATTTTTATTAGTGTCGTCACCTCAACTAAATAATGGACTATTCCATTTTTATTATACTGAAAGAAATGGAAGAAAAAGACATGCTATACAGAGAAATACAATAAGAAAGAAAGAAAGAAAGTAGAGAAAAAAGAGAGAAGTGGTGAGCGCGCGGAAGTGATAACGCTAATCTATTTCAATCGAAACTAATGAAAAGATGAAAAGAAGGAAAGAAAGAAAAGAAAAACGAGTGAAAGAGAATTAAATCAAGATTGTTATACATTTTTACATATTGAACTATTTTGCTATAGCTCTTAAGTAGACGTATCAAACGTTGTAATGATTAATGTATCATGCTGTGGTATATCCATATGTGCTGCTAGTAATGTTTTTTTTTTTTGGGGGGGGGAAGAATTATGGTCAAATATTAGGGCAGATGGCTTAAATACATATAGGCAAATTTATGTAGCTTCACTAAGTGTACCACAAGGCCACGAGAAAGGAGCACCCGTTGAGAATAGTAGATATTGTTCTATCAAATGGTCAACTAGGCTAACTTGTTAACTAATGCCTTAATGGAAGTTCTGGGTATCTTTTGAAAAACCCTGTGTGTTATTTTTTAAGATCGTGCAAAGTTGTACATACGTTATCATTCGAAGATGCTGGCCATTTTGAAAGTCTTCAAGTGGTGTTCGTTGGATTTCTTTTACTGTTGTTCAATTCTGGATTTTATATCAAGGAACATGTTATTGCTCTTAAGAAGATTAGAATTTTTGGTAATAGGATCGGATTTTATATCCTTCCACTCGCAGAATTCTCCGAGGTGCTTCTGTGGTTTTCAAGACAATTTAAAAATAAAGCCTCAAAAGTGACATTATATATTTTGTTTTGTTTTGCAAAAGCGATGCAGGAAGTTCTAACAACAACGTTGGATGCCGGTCGAAACGTGATTATTTAGCGAGGGGGTATGATGTTGAAAGAGCTAAAACCCCAAATGCACTTAAGAACACCACTGATGATAGAGCCAATCTTAGATATATATTTTAATAATAATAATAATAATAATAATAATAATAATAATAATAATAATAATAATGGAGATTGCCTGTATTTCTGTCTGTAACAAAAACTATGTCATAGATCTACGTCACAGATTACGTCACAATATTCTTATGCTATATACACCCAAAATCTGAGTAAGCAAATGTTTTTTACTGTCGTCCCTTTTATTTTTTACAGTAACAAGAAATTAACTAAAAAGTTTACAAATAAATCAATGCCTACGATTTTGTGGAAAATTGAAATGGAAAATATTCAAAATAATTGTTTGATTATTACAGGCAACATTTTATTTGAGAGGGACGGGGCTCAGTTTTCATTTCAAATTGCTTTATTTGTCTTACTTAAGATACAAACCCTTGACATTGAATTTTTAACTCCCACCCTCTCAGGCAATGACTTTCAAAAATCAATTTTTACGACACCCGGAGAGTGTTTTCTGTTGCTAGTAATAATAATAATAATAATAATTGTAATTGGTGCCTTTGGAACAATCCCCAAAGCTCTGGAAAAGAATTGGGTGAACTAGAAATCAGAGGAAGAATCGAGGCCATCCAAAATACAGCATTGTTGGGATCGGATAGAATACTCAGACGAGTCCTGGAGATCTGAGGAGACTTGCTGTCACTCAGCCTCCAGTGAACCACCAGCTACGACAGGTGTTAAAAACTACTACTAACTACTAATACTAATAATAATCTATCTTATTAATAATGGAGATTCGCTTCCGGTTTTTGTCTGTAACAAAAATTACGTCACTGTTTACGTCACATTATCCAAAATCGTCATAACAGAATAAATACACTCAAAATTTGAACATGCAGCATTAGACAGTCCTCATTGTTTTTTAAAACAAGTTTTAATAAATACATGACTGGTATTATATATCTATATATAGTTTGTTTTATTTTAATACATATTTAAAGTTTACATTTCAAATTGTTTTATTTTTTTAATCCTTTAATGAATTTGATGATTTCACTTACTTAGGGTACAAACTCGCTGACATTGAATTTTTACTCCCACCCATCAGTCAATATGTTTAAAAATCTATTTTTACATCGCCCGAGGGGGGGGGGCGTTTTTTTATTTTGTACCAGCAAGAAGAATAATAATTCTCTTGAATTTTGGGTTACAAATGGGTCACCTAATCCTAGCCATAAGACCAGACTTAGTATTAATTAACAAAAAAACCCAAAAACTTTTGGATTTTACTTTCCGGTGGACGACAGATTAAAAATGAAAAGATAAACAAATACTTTGACTTTAACAGAGAACAAAACAAAACTGTGGAACATGAGAGTGACGGTGATACCAATTGTAGTTAGTGCACTTGGAAAGGTCTCCAAAGGTTAAGAACGTTATCTCAAGTTCAACTCCACATTTTAAAATAGATTACAAAATTATCTTTCGGGATCACCATCAGGTGCCTTATCACGTTCTCTTTGATTTCGTCCACGGTTTGAAATTTCTACTTTCAACAGGGATTTCAGCTTTGAGAAAAGTCAGAAATCATAGAGGATAGTAAGGCCACAGAAAGAATTAGATGATTTTACGCTTTGCTACCCCCTCCCAAAAAACAGTTAAAGTCAATAAATAATAATAATGAGATACTGAGAATGCTAAAGTACACAGTATTCACAAAATATACCATCTAGACTAAATCACTGTTTGAAAACAGCTAGGATTGTTTGAAGCGTCGTGAAGAGTCGAGAAACTTTCTCTCACTTTGATTTCAGTGAAAAAATTACGAATTAAAACTAACATGATAAACTTGCTGAGGGAAAATTTGAAATACATGTAGCAATTCTTCAAAATCCGGTCCTCTGTCGATTGAGAAACTTTATAAGAGAGTATCTGTTCACATAGAAACGAAAACGTCTCCAACGATTATTATCAAACTGAATCAGTGTTATTGGTTGTTTAGTTGGTTGGTTTGATTTTATGGCATGTCAACTCTTGTTGGGTTATTTTATTCCGAATACGTTTTTTTATTAATTCTTGATGGGTATTCAATTTTTGATCTAGATGGGACACAAGTAGGTACTACCACTCCGGGTCACAGTGGACCTGGAAGTAAATGACCATGAAGAGATACTACACAGTCCCCAGAGCTCCAAAATTGAAACTTCACCATGAGATGCAGTTTAATATTCTTGAAATATTCAAAATGGTTAAATATCTTCTGGTCGAATCCGATAAACTCGAGCCAAGAATAAAAGTTGATTGAAGGCTTTTTGAAAAAAAAAAAAATGAATAAAAAAAAATAAAAAATAAATAAAATAAAAATTAAAAAAAAATTTAAAAAAAAACAAACAACAAACAAGAAAACAAACAAACAAAAAACCCCGAAAAGATTCGAGTAAATCAAATTTGAAGAAAACATTTTTCCGTTTTGCGTCAAATTTGAAAGAAATTAAAAATCGATTTCTCCGAGTTTTTATTTTAAAGATTATCTGTCGTTTAATTCTCCATTCTTAATTCAGATTAACAGTGAATCTTTGGTTGGATGTAATGAATCAAACCTTTTTGTGCAAACATTTAATAATTTTCGGCTATGGGAGATCGGGCGGCAAAAATACACTTCTTTAATAAACAGGTCAAGCCTCTTATCAAGGGAATAGACAAGGATCAACAGAACACATATTCGGGTCTCAAACCCGGCCAGGGGTAGCTGTTAAGTTATAACCACACTGATGAGAGGTGAAACCTCGAAACACCTGTCTGTGGATTACTTAAGGATAGAGCCCAGGTGGATGAGATGACATGCAATACTCCACTTTGGCCCTATCTTGGGCTAGACGGGCGGTCAGAGAGGCCCCCTCCGATCAATCGGCTGGTCACGTCAAGCCCTAGCACCTATATGATTTTCCCAACCCATTGCCCTGATAGCAGGCCCCAACCCCTTTTTATCATATGGGTGCTAGAAGGCGGTGGCTGCGGGTCTACATGTCCTGGGAATGACGTTAAACTCTATCTGATGGTGAGGTTCCAGTTTTGGAGGTTTGGGGAATGTGGAGCACCCCATTCATCACTACTTCTCCCTGGTCCACTCTGACCCTTGAGTGGTAGTATCTGTTAGGGTCCCATCTATGGGTTAAATAGAAAAATGTATTTATAAAAAAATTGTATTATCCATTAAGAATTGATTTATTTCAAAACTTTTTTTATTTAAATGCCACTGAGGTTGATATGCCGTAAAACAAAACAAACAAACAAACAAAATCAAAACACTGATGGTAAAACAAACCGAATTACAGTGTTATCTCGACTTACGGTTTTTCTGAGTTACGGGTTGTCATTTGGTGAATTTTTGAATGCTAATAAGTTCACTAAAAACATTTAAGTTTCAAAATTTTTACGTCAAAGAAAAATTTTATATATAAAAAAAATCGACATTAAAACATATTAACACTCATAATTCAATGTATTCTATTCTATATTAGATAGGTAAGTAGCTATGTGTTAAATAATACACATATACATGTATCTATATCTCCCCAGCTACTATTTTACTACGAGCACAGATTTGACATTAAATAACCTCTAATGAAGCCTGGGGAGTCCCTTGACGTAGTATCTAACGTCGTAGTAAGTGACATCGAAATCTATTCTATTACATTTGCTTTCGGACAAATACCCCTGGGAAAGGTATATCCCCTCATTCCTCTAGCTATGGGTTAAACATAACCACTACTGTTCTTCTAAAGGAATGGATTTAGCATTAAATAGCATTAAATAACCACAAATGTTGATGTACCATTAAATAAAGAAACTAAACTAAACCGGGCTCCTGCTGATTTTCAAATTAAGGGCCATGTGACTGGTCGTGTTTATACACTAATCAGGAAACTTATCCTAACATATTCATGTATGTACTCTAAGATCTGTGATCGATACATTGATAAACAGATCGATAAATGTGAAGAGAATCTAAAACAAACTAGAAAAGAGACTACTTACGACATAACGATGAGTAACAAGTGCGTCTTGAAGATTAATTTGATTGCGTTTGTATCATTACCTTTAATATCGTGGCCTTGTGCCAAAATAAGTTGAATATTTTCTGTAACTATGAACATACCACAATGGATCTAAACAGACTGAGACATAAATATGGATCGTATGGGATCGATCCGTAAAGCGATAGAGATAGGCTGTAATATGTCTGTGATAGATAAGCGAGTAGATAGATAAATAGACAGAGAGATAAACACAATGAATTATGTAGAAAGATATTAACTGATATCTCTCTCTCTCTCTCTCTCTCTCTCTCTCTCTCTATATAATATATATATATATATATATATATATAAAGAGAGAGACAGACAGACATAGAGAAAAGAGAGACCCCTAGGTTGAGACTAGAGAGAGATAGAGATATATAGAGACAGAGACAGAGAGAGAAGAGAGAGAGAGAGAGAGAGAGAGGAGAGAGAGAGAGAGAGAGACACTTAGGCTGAGACATATGTCTATATATATATATATATATATATATAGAGGAGAGAGAGAGAGAGAGAGAGAAACAGAGAGAGAGAGAGAGAGAGAGAGAGAGACAGACAGACAGACAGACAGACAGACAGATCGTACATAATTTGTTAACACACAACACACACACACACACACACACACACACACACACACACACACACACATATATATATATATAGTCGTATATAGATAGACTGAGATATGTGAATAGTTTTAGATAGATATGAACTGAAATAGATAGATATAAATAAACTGAGATAGATAGATAGATAGATAGATAAATAGATAGATAGATAAGAAAATACTGCGATAGATAGATACATACATAAGAAGGTGTAAAGTAAAAAGTTAGAGAAGAATGACAAAGAAAGATTGGTTCAAAAATATAAAAAAGCCAAAAAAAAAATCAAGAACGTGATATCAGCGCCGATTTTTCGCGTGCATTTTACTTGGTTGAAGTTTCACAAGAAAACGTTGTTAATTGTCTTGTTATTTATTTATTTATTTTATTTATTTATTTATTTTTTTGCAACAAGACGCTCAAGGAAATTTTGATTGTCTCCAAGTCGACAGACAAGACGAACTCATGCAATGATTTTGGAAATTGCTACAGAGAACGTAAAGTAATCAAGGAAATTCTATAGAAAGGAATCGGTGACTTATAAAGATGTGAAAAAATAAATAAAATTCTGTCACTGGAATTTAGAAAACAAATTAAAATTAATTAAATGTCTCAAAACTTTTTGTCGGGTTTTTGGCGCGGATCATCCGAGACAAAAGAAAAAGAAATAATAATCAATTTCTTGTTTTGTTTTCAGAATATGAGATTAAGCAAAGAAAGAAACAAGATTAAAGTTGAACATAATTGGTTTTAAGCAATGTTCACAGAGAATTGAAACAAAAAACTTTCGAGGATTCATTAGTTTACAAAGAATAAAACAGAATTTTCAATCAAGATAATCTAGTACTTTGTACTTATATCCTAATTGGCGTTATTTTTGTAGCTGATGTGTATTCTAGCTGATTTTAACAATGCTGTTGTCTGGATGGTCTTAATTCTCCTTATTCTTAATTGGTATGTACTTTGTACTTACATCCTCATTATTGTTACGTTTGTGTTATATAGCATTCTAAAAATAGTGACGCTGTAGAGTATATAGTATACTTATATATCCGTGGTTGTGCACAGTGATGTATACCCTTTTGTAGCGAGATCGAACGGCAAAACTCACAAACCTGTGATGAGCCAACAACACAGTCCGTGTGACGAGTCCCACTAGTTGCGAAGGAGGTGAAATCGTGAGTGTCCTTGAGGCCGCGATATGTAGTAGCAAGTCTCGTGGCTGGCGAGACGAGAGTTGTGACGTGTCTCGGCCAGACCGAGTATAAAAGGAGACGGTTGGGCAGTGGTGAGGTGGAAAACACGACGGACTTAGTTTTGTCAAAATTCTTCTCAAGTGTTACGTTGTCTTTGGTAAAATCACCTTTATAACACTTTTGGGTATATAAACGGCGCGAGAGAGACAGACCGAGTAGATATGATGAGGAGTTCTTACTTGTTGACTCGGTTACTATTTCTTCGGTCACCAATATTCTTCTTGGGGCTAATTCTGTGGGGATGTTTCTACTTTCCTGTTCGGACCCATTTCTTCGGGCTGCTCATTTCTTGTTTAAAAGAATCAACAAGACTTAGTTGTTTTTATTAAGTCTTTATTTAACAACCCAGCCCCGGAATCAACCGCACGATGGAGGAAAGACTCTCAAAGCGAGCGGTTTATTCATCCGCTCACTCTAAATTTCTCGTCGCATCTCACTAAAACTTCTCACGCCTGTAATCGCGCGCGCCCGGAGGGGTCAAGTCGGGGTCATTATAAATCAATTATAACACTAACGGTTATGGAAATTCCCCACTTAAGTCCCTTAGATATTAAATCTAACCAATTCTTATTCAAAATATTCTTACTAGAGTACGTACATAATTCATTGACTATCCATTAATAGTAGTTGTTTATTTACGTATGTATCAAACTTTTGTTTCTTCCATCTTAATTGGGATTGTCTCGTTTTTGCTGGATCTTCTGTTATTCTGGATCTGCCTGTCTTTGAATCTGGTTAGATGTATCTTAGTCTGTGATGTCTTGTGTTGTTTGGTCTTAGTAACGAAACAATACTTTCTTTGTTTTGAGTTCATATATATTTTATATAAGATACCAGATCACAAACACACGTGTGAGAATTAGGCTAATTGAACGAGAGATGCCATTACGGTCCTTCTCACTCAACGGTTAGCCAACGACCGGGGATTTAGAATACACCGAGTGCACCTTTGCAGAAGGGTAAAGTCCTCTCCAATAGGGCGACCTGTTGGCCGTGATGGCAGCCTGAGGTACTTAAGGACGGAATCCTAGTGGCTGAGCCGTCCATAGACTTACTTACGCTAGAAGGCAGTTGGAGAGCCCTCCCCCCTGATCAATCAGCTGGTCACGTCAGACATTTGATCAATGAAATCTAATCAACCCAACTGTTCAGTGAAAATGAATTCCTTGTTTTATTTTCTGAATATGAGATTAGGCAAAGAAAGAGACAAGATTAAAGTTGAACAAACCAATTATTGGTTATAGAAATGTTCATAGAGAATTGAAACAAAAAAAATTTCTGAACATTCATTAGTTTACAAGAAATAAAACAGAATTTTCAATCAACATAATTTAGCCTTATTCTTAATTGGTAAGTACTTTGCACCAACATCCTCATTATCGTTCTCTTAGTGGCTGATGAGAATTCTAGCTGATTTTAACAATGTTGTTGTCTGGTTGGTCTCAATTCTTCCTTTGATTTCCAGTTCCTCTAATCTGTTTTCTAAGATTTGGGTATGGTTCCAAGTGCGCCATTTAAAATTGGTATCACTTTCAACCTCATTTTCCACATTTAAAAAAAAATTCTCTAGCAAGTTCTAGGTATTTTTTGATCTTCTCGTTTTCTTTCATCTTCACCCTGTGATCTGCTGGAAATTCAAGATCCATCAGTTGACGATTTCCCTTTTTTGTTGTTAATCAATTCTAGATCTGGTTTCAGATTAGAATACGTTGATCTGTCTTTATCTCAAAGACCCAGACAAGTTTTTGCGTTTCATTCTCAAGAACAGATTCTGGTTTATGCATATACCATTCTGTTGTATGGTCAAAATTTGTTTTTTAAAGAATTCTCAGTGGATCAGCTTTCCAACCCAATCGTGCCTTCCTTTGTATTCTTGTACATTCGCTTAATACATGAGTTTATTTTCTCATCTCTGTCTCCACACACCCTGCATTTGCTGTTCTGTTGTGTTTTATCGATTTTTGCTTGATATAATTTGTTATTATGGCATTGCTTTGTGCAGCAATTATTAATGACTCAGTTTCTCTCTTGAGGTTTCCTCTGCTTAAAAAATATCCAGGTCTTTACATGTGTAACCTCCCCAATTTGTCGTTTTAAGTACATCATATAATAGTTTTTCTTCTCATTTCTGCTTTTTGTTTTTGTTATTTTTCTGCTTGTCCATCAATTGCCGCTGTGTGATTGGATGCCGTAATTAATCTTCTATAATTAATTTTCTCTGTCTTCTTGTATTCTTTGAAACCTTGGATGTTGGCATCGACGCAATCCCCTATCTTGGCAAGACCTCTTCCACCTTCTTTTCATGTTACATATAGATTGTCCCTATCATCTCTCGGGTGTAAGGCCTTGTGCATCATCATTAATTTTCTTGTCTTTGATTTCTTTTTTTTTGGCGCCAATTTTAATTGGTATTTTTATTGAAGTTTGAAAGCAAGTCTCCGCTGGTTTCCAGGACTCTTCTGACTATTCTAGCCGATTTTAACATAATGATAGTCTCGATTCTTTATCCAGTCGCGCCAGTCTCTATTCTCGGCCTTTGTTGGAAATTACATGATAAGATCTGAGATTAAAATTTATATGAAGGATTGAAATCCAAATTATGAATTCATTGATAGAAAATAAAATAACTCGACAAAATAAATGGACAAAAAACGTCGATAGATAATATAATGAATTTTAGTCTCTTTTATTTTCTTGAAAAAAAAATTGTCACATTTTTCTTTCCCTCATCCAAATTTATTCGACAATTTTAATTCAATTAATTAACTACTAGTTAGCATTTTTATTGGATTTAGTTTGAAATAAAAATCAAGAAGAGGTTGTGTCTTCTTTTGAGATTCTAACAAGAAAGTTTTGAATTAATTAACTTCCTTAAGTTTTTAGTTTCTTTAATACATTTATTTTTGTTTATTTTTTTTTTTTCTCATAAAATACCGAGTCGATTTAATCTTGGGCTACTAAATTATCAACAGTCAGAATTCGGAATTTATTCATCACTCTCTCTCTCTCTCTCTCTCTCTCTCTCTCTCTCTCTCTCTCACTGAATATATATATATCGGAGGATTGCTTAATACTCATGAAACTTGAATAACATTTATATAGTCTCATAACCTTGGATTTGACCTGGGAGTAATTGTAATATTGGGGTACTCCACATTCCACAGAGCTCCAGAATTGGGACTTCACCATCTGATAGAGTTTAATCTCCTACCCAGGACCCTAAGACCCTCAGCCACCGCCTTCTAGCACATATGATAAAAATGATTGCGGCGTGCCATAAAGGCAATAGAGTTGGGACAATCATGTAGGTGCTAGGGCTTGACGTGACCAGCTGATTGATCGGAGAAGGTCTCTCCGACCACCTGTCTCATTAAGGGCCAATACTTTCCTTCCACCCGTCCTTCGGGGCGGGGGTCCAGTCTGCTTCGGCCACTGGACCGGTGAAGTACAATTAATAGCGTCGATCCCAGGAGGCTTTTCCCCCAGGCAGGGTTGGGTTTATTGCCCAGCGCCTGAAGCGTCCCATTGAGGTGGAATGCCGAAGGGATCGACGTAATTTTTGTTCTTTCCCACCCATGAGCTTCGGCTTGTGGGTGGGCCCACGTTAAAACGAGGCCTTGTGCCCAGCCCATACAAGTGGGGTATCAGGCAAATACCTTTATCAAGGGCCAAAGTGGTTTGTTGTATGTTATGGACTGGAGTTTTACAAGAAGCTAAAATTTGACCATACAAAAATTGCGTATACACAAACCAGAATCTGTCTTAGAGAATGAAAAACGAATACAACTTCAATAACTAGTCAGGTAACAAATAAAATAGGAAAGGAGAAAAAATACAGTAAGGACTAAAGACAGAATAAAAGTAATTCATTTTTTGTCGGCAAGTGACAGGGAAAACTCACAACAATATTTGGAAAGAAACTGTGTTTTGTAGCAAAGCAAAGCAAAATATGTCTTTTACTTTGTAAAACTTTGTTTTTTCTCCTCTCACCGTCCATGCACGTTTTGTCGTTTTCCCCCACACCCTGTGCCCACATATCAGGGTAGACTTAGAACCTTTAAATTGCATGAAACACACAATTGAGGTACAAACAGATCAGTTAATCCCGGCCTGAAAAAGGACTGGTAATTTAGTAGATTTTCCCGTTCCAGTTTACTACAGGGTAAAAATGAAAATAAACAAATACTTGGACCTTGCCAGAGAACTGAAAACAAAAAGCTGTGAAACATGACGCCGAAGGTGATCCCAATTGAAATTGGTGCCCTTGGAAAATCTTTTGTAAAAGAAAACTCGGGGAATTGAAAATCAGAGGAAGAAATACGATCATTCATATCACAACAGTTAAGTTAGGCTAGAATATTCATAAGAGTCCTAGAGACCTGAGGAGACTCGTGGGCGCTCAGAATCTGGGGAAAACTAACAAGGAGTTAAGATAAGCGAGAATACTTTGTATGGTCCGGAAATCTGAGTAGACTTGCTACCACACTGTTAAATCTGGTTTGGGGAACGAGAGTGAAATAATATCAAATAGATCTTGTAAATCATTAAGGACACTTTTTAGTGTTAGCCTTAACTTTAGGCTAAAACGTTTGCAATTAGTCTGTGATTGTAATCTGAAAAAAATGTCTTTTTTATAAATTCTTTCGTGACATTGTAGCGAATAAAATAACGAGCGCAAAAGAAGCCAGGTGATCTGGAGAGAGAGAGAGAGAGAGAGAGAGAGAGAGAGAGAGAGAGAGAGAGAGAGAGAGAAAGAGGGAAAGAGAGAGAGACAGACAGAGACAGACAGAGATATATAGATAAAGAGAGAGAGAAGACAAAGAGACAGATAGATAGATAGATAGAGAGAGAGAGAGAGAGAGAGAGAGAGAGAGAGAGAGAGAGAGAGAGAGAGAGAGAGAGAGAGAGAGGACGGGTAGACAGGGACAAAAACAAAGACAGATAGATAGATAGATAGATAGATGTATATAACTGTTTAGGTTGTTCCAAGTGAATGATCGTGTCATTTGTCGATCTCGACAGTGAAGCCTCCCACGGGGTAAAAAGGTGAACTTATACAACGGCAAGATTTACGATAAGACTGTCATAAATACTTACACTCTTGACCTTTACAATGTCACGGAACAATTTGACTGAAAAATCCAGTCTGTTATCTCGCTCTTCATTGTCATGTTGAATCGACGATCATTCTTGGAGTTTGTGAGAGGGAGAGAGAGACGTTGACTTGATTCCACATTGGCTTTTCCAATGAAAGGAGATGCGAGAGATGCGAGAGATGCAAGTGGTTGATGCTAAGTTTTGTGTTTCCTCTTTGCGATAAAAGAAAATGGAGATTATTATCGAATTGGTTCGTTCAGTTCTTTTGTTAATTCTTCGGCCTTTGTTTATAACAAGCGAGACGCAAAAAAAAAACAACCGAAAAAAATAAAAATAAAAAGAAAGATAGCGAGAAATTTATCTTCTTTTTGCTAAAATTACTATATATACGAAAAAAAAAAACCCCGAACAAACAAAAAAAATAAACTAAAACTAAAGCGAATAGAAATTACGTCGTAAAATGTTGGTTGAGCTAAAGAAGATTTTGAGGTTGATACGTATTGGCACAAACATACATTCGTAGATGTGAGTCCGTGTCAACCCGTCTGTGTGTGAATGTGTGTGTGTGTGTGTGTCTGTGTGCGTGGGTGTGTGTGTGTGTGTGTGTGCGTGTGCGTGTGTGTGTGCATATGTGCGTAGGGTCAGGTCAACTCAAGATAGGTCTTATTTCTTACCTAGTACCCTGTAAACAAGTATATTGGTTGCACTAAAGATTTTGAGGTTGATACGTATTGGCACAAACATAGATTCGTAGATGTGAGTCTGTGTCAACCCGTCTGTGTGTGAATGTGGGTGTGTGAATGTGTGTGTGTGTGTGTGTGCATATGTGCGTAGGGTCAGGTCAACTCAAGACACGTCTTATTTCTTATCTAGTACCCTGTAAACTAGTATGTTGGTTGCACTAAAGAAGATGTTCAGGCTGATACGTACTGGCAAAAACATTCACTCATAGATGTGCACGCGTGCCTATCCGTGTGTGTGTGTGTGTGTTTGTGGATATGTGTGTGTGTGCGCGCGCGCGTGTGTGTGTGTGTAGGGTCAGCTTAAGACAAGACAGGTCTTATACTTACCAACTCCCAGTAACATATAAACTAGTATGCTAGTTGCACTAAAGAAGATGTTGAGGCTGATACCTATTGGTACAAACTTACTGACACAAACATATACTCGTAAATGTGCGTGTGTGCCTAACCATGTGTTTGTGCGTGTGTTTTATATGTATACACGCATGGTGTGTGTGTGCGTGTGCGTGTGTGTGTGTGTGTGTGTGTGTATGAGTGTTTAGAGTCAGGTCAGGACAATAGAGGTCTTATTTCTTACCTGTTCCTAGAATCATGTAAACTAGTATGTTGGTTGCACTAAAGATATTGAGTCTGATACGTACTGGCACAAACATACACTCGTAGATGTGCGTGTGTGCCTACCAATGTGTGTGTGTGTATGTATGTAGGTGTTTTGTGTGCATATACATGCGTGCGTGTGTGTGTGTGTGTGTGTGCGTGCGTATATTTAGAGTCAAGTCAGGACAAGACAGGTCTTCTTTTTTACCTGCTACTAGTACCATGTAAACTAGTCCTACCAGTTCCATGGTCGAGTGTCGGTGATTAATCTGGTACCCCAATCAAGCATGCCTCGGCTTGTCTGGGGAGGTGGGTGGGTGAACACCCAGCATCACGAAAAACAAGAGTTTTCAAAGGGTGGACGAGCTCAGGGAAGCCAACGACCATCACACCACTAGTAGTAGGATTGGAGTACTTACTACTCATGTAAATCCCCAATACAACCTGGCACTAGGGTGCAAGCGCTGGGGCTTCTGGGGAGGTTCGCCTCTCGTGAAATGACTCAAGACTACCCTGAGACAGCACTCTGAAGCAGCTCGACAGTCCAGTCGTCTCAGACTTTCCCCTGCCACTAAACCAACTGCCAGACTGAGTAGACAGTGGACTGAGGTCTGTACACGCTCTTTTCACTTTTTCATGCATAAATGTCTGCCGTTTATCATGAGGTCAGCACATAATTTGAACTTTTACAAAATGGCTACCGATTATGACAAGAAGGTTCCCGATTACGACAAGAAAGTTCCCGGGTTCGAAAAGAAGGTCCTCGAGTTCGACAAGAAATACCTGAAGAAGGCCGGAGGGCACATCGGCCGAAACATTGTACAGATAACAATGAAATGAGGACAATAGTCCGAATAACGCAGATAATGCTAATCATCAAGCCTCATCTCAAACATTCAGAGAAATGAAAAAAATATTTTGATTTCATTGTAGATTCAAGTGTTTCAGATTTTTAAAAATACTTATCAAGCTAACACAAATTTTGTTTGTGTTTGGATTTATTTAAACATATAGTCCTTTATGGGGTAGATAGAAAGGTAATAAACCATACTGGTTAATTCCAGTTGATTCCATGGCCAGTCTACCGGTCAGTGTTCCCTCGATGATTTCCGTAATCTGCTTCTATTTACTCTCTTTTTGTCTACTTTGTACATGTATGTGTAGTTATTATTGTTTCTCGTATGTTTGTATCACTTGGTTTGAAAATCGCACAGGCGAGAAACTATCTGTAACTAAGCGCCGTTAAATTCATGACCACGCTACCTATCTTAGACACGAATTCTGTATCTACGATATTGAGTACTATTTACTTATAAAACATAGTCCATTATATCATCAATATTAATATATGTATGTGTGTGTGTATACTTGTATGTATGTGTATGCGTCTTAGAAGTAGATGTTAAGAATGCGTGTATATTTTACTTATGTTATCTACTTTCTTACAGAGTCATCGTCTTGTTTCCTCTCATCGCTAATGGGATTCCTCACCTCTTCAAATCGGACAACAACAACAACAACAACAACAAAAAAAAAAAAAAAGAGAAATATTTTTTATTTATCTCAATAGAAAGGAAATAATTTTTCTGCTACTTTTTCCGATTTTTCGTGCAATTTTTTCTCTTTCTTTTCCTTTTCAGATTTACCCAATAATTTTTAGTAGCAGGACCTGTGGATATAACACAGTGTGATAATTTACATACTATAACGTCTGATATGTTTTGGTAAGAGTTATTGCAAAATAGTTCAGTCGGTAAAAACTAAAATAATCTTGACTAGCAGGACCTAGATATACCACAGTGTGATAATTTAATTATTACAACGTTTTATATGTTTATTCAAGAGTTATTGCCAAATAGTTCAATATGTAAAACGTATAATAATCTTGACTTGTAGGACCTGTGGATATACCACAATATGATAATTTAATTATTACAACGTTTGATATGTTTACTTAAGAGCTATTGCGAAATACTTCAATATGTAAAAAGTATAATAATTCAACTCTCTCTCTCTCTTACTCTTTTTTCTTTCATTCCTTCTTTTTATCTTTTCATGTTTGATTGAAACAGATTAACGTTATCGCTTCCGCGAGCTCACCCACTCTCTCTATCTTTCTCAATGTTCATTCTTTCTTCTATTTTTTCTGTGTAGCATGTCCTTTCTCTTCTCTTTCTTTCTTTATAATAAAAACGGAATTAGCTGAGGTGACGGCACTCATAAGAAATTCGTCGGATAAGCAACAAAAGATAATTAGGATTTACATTATTGCATTTCATCTTGGACGATTTGAACGTTTCATTTTTACTCAGAGGGTGTTGAAAGATGATAACGTTCGTATATTTAAGGAACACGAGCATTGATATATATATATTCTGCTCTTAATTTGTTCAACCTTTTGAATGCAGAGCCGTGGGGCCGGTGGGGGTTCTAAATTATAATATACATTATCTTTATCTTTGTCGAATATCAAAGATTTGTTGTCGTCTAGATTTTCTGGCGGGAAATGATGCAAAGACTTATCTAAAACGTGGGTTGAATGGAGACGGGTTCAATCTGTACCTTGATCATCATCATCATCATCATCATCATGTCACCCTAGAAGCGTGGATATCCATGGCACTCTCTCGCCAACCGTCCCTATGATTAATCGCCATCGGGAGGTCCTCTGCGCACCATTCATTGTCAACGCAGAGCTGGTCAATGTAGGTCTTTGCTGGACGGTCCCCACTGACGTGTCCATGAGCAGGTTTCCATAAAAGAACGTCACTTATGAGTTCGTTCCACTTCTCCAGCAGTGTCCATCATATCCTGTTCGTCTCACTCATATGGTTTCTGTGATAGGGGGCAAGTGACCGCAAAAAAAGAAAACGCTTTCCGTTCTTAGTTGGTTCAAAATATTTGTGTGGGGAGTGTGTGGGGGTTTGTGTGGGGGTGTATGTGTGTGTGTGTGCGTGTGTGTGTGTGTGTGTGTATGTGCGCGAGTTTATGTCTGCGTGTGTCTGTTAGTGTGTTCAGAATTTGAAAAGACCGAAAACTCATCCACCGAAAGTAGCCACAAAGATATCGATGATAAGAATGTAAGTACAAAGTATATACCAATTAAGAATAAGGAGAATTAAGACCACCCAGACAACAGCATTGTTAAAATCAGCTAGAATACACATCAGCTACAAAAATAACGACAATTAGGATATAAGTACAATGTACCTACGAATTAAGAATAAGGCTAAATTATCTTGATTGAAAATTCTGTTTTATTCTTTGTAAACTAATGAATGTTCGGAAGTTTTTGTTTCAATTCTCTGTGAACATTGCTATAACCAATTATGTTCAAATTTAATCTTTTTTCTCTTTCTTTGCCTAATCTCATATTCCGAAAATAAAACAAGAAATAATTACTGAACAGCCGGGTTGACGAGTTTTCATTGATTAAATCTTTGACGTAACCAGCTGATTGATCGGAGGGGGGGGTTCTCCACCCAGCCTTCTAGCCTAAGTAATGGCCAAAGGGGAGTGCTGCATGTCATGGACTGCTCAGCCACTAGTATTTTGTCCCTAAGTATCTCAGGTCGCTATCATGAGCAATAGGTCGTCCCATTAGAGAGGGTCTTACCCGTCTGCAGAGGTGCACTCGCTGTATTCTAAAGCCCAGCCGACGGACGTTCAACTTTAATCTTTCTCTTTCTTTGCCTAATCAGAAAAAAAACAAAACAGCCTCATCTAAGATTTGAACTCGTCTCGCAGTGTCATTACACTACGCGCCTCTGAAGGGAGAGTAATTGGGCGCATACCATAAGGGCATTGGCACTAAGGGAAACGCAAACAGCCTCGCTCAGTATTTGAACTCATCTCGCCGTGTCTATTTCCGACGGTAGCAACCATTACATCATGCACTTCCATTCATTGTGAAAGGTTCGTTATATAACGCAATTCAAGTCTAGATAATAATTCAAATTTTATTGAGTTGATCTTTTTTAATTCATTTTGAAATTAAGGGTTTAAGACTGACAGATTTTCATAGCAATAATCCTGGAATCCACTTAGTGTGATCACTTTCGGACAGGGTCGTTGAGATAAGCCTAATCCGATTAATGGAATTAAGTAACGGATATAAAAATTGGATCGACTTATAATCGCCATTGTAAATCCTTTGCTATTTTATTAATTTCATTGTTTACTCGATTCTAAATCAATACACGAAATTTATTGACTTTAAAATATTCCTTCACTTCTTCATGGTTAAATTGAAATGTCTACATAACTATTTAATAAGCTTTGTTTAGGCTGGTACACTGGCCTAAGTGTCGGTTGCATTTTACGTCATGTCAAACCTTGTTGGGTTATTTTATGCCAAAGATATTTTGTTTGATTCAATGGATACTCAATTTTTAAAAACTCAATTTTTAAAACACGTATTTTGCAAACCCATTTTTTCTATTTAGTAAGCTTTGTCTAGTGTGGTACACTGGTCTAAGAGTCTCCTGGGTATGATACTATACTCGATCCAGTGGTGAGGCTCCAATTCTGGAGCTTGTGGAGTACTCAATCATTTTCTTCCTGTACTTCTCCCGTTTATCCCCTTTTTCTGACTGCATTTTGGTGCTCTGAAAGGGGTTAATGTTTGCCTTGTCCCGGTTCCATTAGTTGCTTTCCATTTGTTCCTATCTTCCGGGTGTATTTTTAGCCGAAGGTTTCCGGAAATATCCTGTCACAATTTTATCATAATAAACCATTTAATACACACACACACACACACACACACACACACACACATATATATATATTCGAGGTTCAAACCTTTGAGAAAGATATGAACCACGAAATATTGGTAGATAATCAAGATTAAAAACATTCATCATTTGGTTTCTGATCTTCATTTTTTCATGCTTCTAAAACGACCAAAAATGTTTCCCTAATATATATATATATATATATATATATATATATATATATATATATATATATATCGGTGTATGTGTGTGAACTATTATGTAACGATAGAGATACATAAGTGATAGGTAAGAGATTGATCAAAAAGTAAGGAATAATTTAGTATAATAAACATAGGAAGCAAAAGTTGATTAACTCATGGAGAAATATTTCGTTCCGCGTTAAGCAGTACTTCTTCAGATAAGTTTATATTTATAGTTAAAACATAATGGGAAAATGAAAATGAATGAAATAAAAATGAATGTGATGAGTGGAATAATGAAAATCCTTTCCAACGGACCTCTCTCAAAATTTAAAAAAAAAAAAGGTTAAAACAAATTTTTGAGAGAGAGTCCCAACGGAAAGTTTTCCTCATCTATTATTGGACTCTTTTGAAGCATAAAATTATTATTTTATAAAACTATTGGAAGATTAAATCTTACCTTTGTGGTGTTCTATTGAGAAAGGATTATATACACATATATATATATATATATATATATATATATATAAACAAGTGAGAGCAAAGTGCTGTAATAAATTATTTTGATGAGGTAAAGTATTCATATATATATATATATATATATATATATATATATATATATATACAGAAACTTAGTTGTAGTATATGTGATCTTTACTTAACTTAGTACTTCCAAGTTCATAGAGACAAAAACAAAATTTCAGTCCATTCTTTATCACATATGATAGATTTTTATCACATGACCCTCAACTATTGATTTTTGTCAAAGTTGTCTGAGTTGGAAAAACTAAGTCCTGTTTCACCTCAAACTTCAAGTTTTTAATAGATAATCGATTTTTCTCTCTCTCTCTCTCTTCTCTCTCTCTCTCTCTCTCTCTCTCTCTTTATCTCTCTCTCTCTGTCTCTGTCTCTCTCCCTATCTCTCTCATGCTGTAACTATTGTTTTTTTTTTGTACGATGTCTGCTGCATAAGATCTTTGTGAAATGTTGCTTTGGGCCGTGTGACGTGTCTTGAATTATTGCATAAATTTCTCGCCAGGTGCCCGAGATTAAAGTTCAAGCCCAGGTAGATCAGCAAAGATTAGTTGAAAGATTAATGCAACACAATCTTTTATTTTTCGCTTTGCACTCATTTTGTTTGTGTCGTAATAAGTAAAGGGTTAAAAGAAAAGAAATATTACACTATATCACAAAATGCTGCTAATGCAGAATAATGTGCAAAAGTAATATCATTAGATTACGTATAAAAAGCATTACATTTCAGTAGTGATGCAGAATAGCGCGCAAGGGATATTACCATTAGATTACGTATAAAAAGAATTACATTACGGTACCAATGCAAAATAGAGCGCAAGTAATAATATAATGAGATTACATAGAAAAAGCATGACATTTCAGTACTAATGCATAACAGCACGCAAGAAATAATATCAATAGATTACGTATGAAAAGCATTACAAATCGGTACTTATGCAGAATAGCGCGCAATACCAGAAACCTTTGAGACGCTTGGATTAGGGTTTGAATTTGGGTTAGTGTTAGGGTTAGTGTTAGAGTACGAATGCAGAATTTTAGGCCCGACGACTTTTACCTTTCTTAGTACTTTCATATTAAAGAAAGGAAACCCAAAGAATGGATGCGACAGAAATACACTCAACATTTTAAACTGTCAATTATGTCAGGAAAATGAACTTGGGCAAATGGTACCGGTAGCTCCATCTTATCATATTTTCTTCAGATATATTTAATTACGATCATTTTTTGGTCAGGTGGACACCGATCATTTGTTGTTAAAACGTTTTTTTAAACTAGCAAATCTGTAATTGCTAAACAGAGAGTTTTTCGTGATCATTTCATGTTACCTCGGAATGATGCTTTTCCGGGTAGAAAGTAAAATTCAACAATATTTTTCAGTGTTTTGTTTTTAAAGTTTCTACCAAAATGTTGATACATTTTGCAATTATGCACTTTTCTTATAGCCGAATAATTTCTCTGGAAGATTAATGCCTATTATCTTTGGAAAAAAACAAAAAAAAATGTCTCACGTGTCATGCAAAAGCTAGGCAAGTTGTAATAGTAGCTCATTTACCTAATGTCTTAACATGTTTTCTTCGGATGCTCTTAAATACGTTCATGTATTGGACCTGTGTGCACCGTATATTTGCTGTTAAAACATTCTTAAAACTGGTGAATCTGTAATTGATACACAGAGAGATTTTTCATGCTCATTTCATGATACGTTGCAATGATATTGTTCCGGATAGAAAGCAAAATTAAACATTCTTAGATTACAATTGTTCTTTTGTTTACATTTCGTTTCATGTCAGTTTTGTGTCATTCATAATATTTTTCGCCTAATTTATCTAATCTATTTTTTTCAGTGTTTGTTTTGAAAAGTTTCTACGAAAATGTTGATACATTTTTTAATTATGCACTTTTTCTTATGGTTCTAAAACCGACGTCAAATGATTTCCTTTTCAAAATTATCTTTGACCCCCCTCAAAAAAAAAAACTGTCACCTGTGTCGTGCTAAATGAAGCTAGGCAAGTGGTAACGGTAGCTAATGTTCTTACCATATTTTCTTCTGATATATTTAAGAAGAATCATGTCTTGGTCCAGTGCACACCGTACGATTCTTGTTAAAATATTTTTTTCAAGACTAGTGAATATTTAATTGTATCAAAGGCAGATTTTCATGCCCATTTCATTTTACGTTGGAATGATGCTGTTTTAGATAGAAAACACAATTCAACATAATTATCATTTTACATTTTTTTTTGTTCACATCTGGCTTCGTGTCAGTTTTTTTGTTATTGATAATATTTTTCGCCTATTTTATTTGCTCATAAAATATTTTTTTCAGTGTTTTTTTTTTTTTTAAAGTTTCTATGAAAATGTTTATACATTTTGCAATTATGCACTTTTTCTTATTGGTTTTAAAACTGCCATCGAATGCTTTCCTCTGCAAAATGAATGTCCACTATCTTTTGAAAAATCTAAGACTTGCAGATTATGATTTTCCCTTTGATTTGATTAGTGATCGTAATTCGATTATTGTTAGAAAAGTCGATCTGTAACGGCTGAAATAAAATTAGTGACGCCACATTAAAGAAGTTGGAAATATTAGCAGATACAAAGATATACTAATAGAATAATTAATCAAATTATTCATTAGCGACCAGATGTCTATGGCATCAATAGATCGGAGTTTTATATCTTTTGTAAAGCTTCTTATCCGACAACAAAACCAAAACACCATAACATCGATTATCAGAACAAAAGATAATCAACGTTAAGTTTGGATAACGTATAAAATTTCACTCGGTAAAGATAATTCGTAATATTTTATTTGAATTCTTTTTTTTTTTTCAATTTAATACACATCCGCTGTTTTATTCCACTGTAGTCTTTAAGAAACCATCCTAATCTCATTCATCCATAATTGTTTTTTTCTTCTTAATTTCTTTCATAGATAAAGAAGCTCTTCGCGCGTATTTTTGCTGCCTTTCAAGGAAAACTCAAGAGTATGGCGGGCGTCTCGGAGAATGTTTGCGGATATTTGAGATGAGGCTCTGCGGACTATTGTTCATCATACAATCCTCAGAATTGGTTGATGGGACTATGATTCACTTCCGAGTGGATCGTTGGATGAGGGATGAGGATCCTTCTCCTGATTATTTTAGTGAGATATCAGTTGGACGCTGAGTATCGAACTACGTATGGGTACCGGATCGGCGCTATCTGTTCGGACGAAAATAGCATTGCTCATGAACTAAAAGTAAAACTTTATCAGACAGTTTGATACATGGTGCAACTGAGTTAATACAATTCTGACTATCATTGGATGCAGGTTCAATCCTGGCCAAGGGTGATACTAACAAAGAATATTTAACTTAACATTTATAACCGGTCATGGTTAACGGATTGAGAACAGTCTACCTGGATTGAATAAAGGTGTTCGGTTCAAAATTCCATGAAATCCCCCGACTACGACATGAAACGTTGTGTATATAACAATAAAGATAATAACAATAATCCGAATAATCCAAATAATAGAAATTATCAATCCCTTTCCAAAAATTAGAGAAATAATACTAATGAGGTTGTGTTACGATTTGTAAAACAATAGACTTGTTGCTCTATTAGTAATTAACTGACGGCCCCTTTAAAAAATCCCTAAAGTCATGTGTTTGACCGTCTCTCGCATCTACATTGAGAGTTCTCCCGATTGACCCTCTGTTCTGGTCATACTCCCTGTTTGTACCCTTTTTTTCCTGGTTGTATTTGGTGCTATAAAACTGGTTATTCCTTTGTCATTTGTCGGTTATTATTTTATCCCCATTTTTCAGTCATTTTTTTTTTTTTTTCATTCTTCGTTCGACAATATCGCCTAATGAGGAATCAGAGTCTGAAATGAAATAATTATACGAATCTAAAGAATTCTCAGGGTGCGGATTTTGTATTCTAATTTAAAGCACTGCATGTGATTTTTAATTCGCCATGAGAAATATTCCGGGATTTGAAGGCACATGATGACTAAGAAGATAACAAAATAGCACAACGATTATCAGCATAGAAAGATGAATAACTTAACCAAAGGCATGAACCCTTTCTTCCCTTATCTGTTCCCTCATGGTGTATACTAACGGTATTTAACGGAAAAGAGTGTTCGGTAGCGTACCGGCAATCGTCTTAAGAATGGGACACGACGAGCCGAGTTTGAATTCGAATTAAAACGCTTATCAGCACAGAATGATGAATAACTTAACCAAAAGCATGAACCCTTTTTTCCCTTATCTCTTTCATCATTCTGTATACTAACGACATGAATAACTTAACCAAATTCGTGTGCAGGCTGAATGTATGTTCACTTCTAATTTAAACAAAAATTCACCTGGCTCTTTAGAATATACCGACTGCACCTCTACAGAAGGATAAAATCCCGCCCCGGTGGGGGCCACCTTTGGCCGTGGGTACGATCTGTAATGGAACACTGGTGGCTGACCAGGCTATGACATACAAAACTCCACTTTGGTACTGACAAGCTGGTCGGACAGGCGCCTCCGATAAATTGGACAGTCTCATTTTTAACCAGAGGATATTACAAGATGATAACGGTCATACTTTTGGGGAACACTACTGTTAATATATTGATGTACATTTAGTTATTCTACAAATCTATGAATTAACATTGTAATGAAAAGTACAACAGAGTTGTAAGAAGATGATTGTATGTGTTAAATTGAAAAACAATTATATGGACGCTTCAAACAACAAATTGAAGATGAAAAGTCTTGGTGGTTTGAATCACTTATAATTGCTGCACAAAATAATGCATAAGGACAAACTACATCAAAGCATAATAGAGATAGACTGTATATACTCTGCGAATGTAGCAAACTAGCACAACGAGAATACAAAACTAGACACGACTGGGTTGGGAAGGTGATTCACTGGGAATTATACAAAAAATTTCATTTTGGCCATGCAAAAAATGGTATATGCATAAACCAGAATCTGTTCTTGAGAACGAAACGCATAAAATTCTCTGGGACTTTGAAATAAAAACGGATCACCTTATCCCAGCAAGAAGACCAGACCTAGTGTTGATTAACAAAAAAGAAAGAACTTGTCAACTGGTGGATTTGCAGTTCCAGCAGATCACAGGGTGAAGCTAAAGGAAAATGAAAAAATAGACAAATATCTGGACCTTGCCAGCGAACTAAAAAAGTTATGGAATATGAAAGTGAAAGTGATACCAATTGTAGTTGGTGCACTTGGAACAGTCCCAAAAGGATTGGAAAATTGTCTGGAATGTTTGGAAATCAGAGGAAGGGTTGAAACCATTCAGAACACTGCACTGCTGCAATCTGCCCGAATACTCAGAAGAGTCCTGGAGACCCAAGGAGACTTGCTGTCTCTCAGACTCCAGTGAAATACCATCAGCTAACACTGGTGTGAAAACTCAAAAGGAGTGAATAATAATAATAATAATAATAATAATAATAATAATAATAATAACAACATTGTTTATGTTATTATGAATATGTGATGAATTATGTTATGAATTGTTTTCTGACCGACTTTAAAAGATAAAGAAAAAGCAGATGTCTTTTAGCGATGGCTCATTTAAAACAAGAAATACCATTTTTTTTTTATTCTTTTTTTAATGTTAACCATTCCATTTAGGATAATAAAGAACCAAACGAAAAATCGAGGAATTCGTCATGATATTGAAAAATACAAACAATAGATAAATTGAGATGTTGTTTTCTTTCTTTCTGTACAAGCTGCACACAACAAGTTGCATAAGAAACTTGTTGTGTTTGCAGCTTGCATAAGTGCACATTTTAGCACATGTACACACGCGGCATGCACACACACACACACACACACACACACACGCACACGCACACACACAGATCACACAAAGACCGCACACACACAATTTATCTATTTCTCTCTGTCTCTTTATATATATATAAATATATACGTATATATATATATATGTGTGTGTGTGTGGTGTGTGTGTGGTGTGTGTGTGTGTGTGTGTTAAACCATCACCAGGACACTGTTACAGACATTTTTGCGAGAGAAAAACAAATGAAAAATGTTAAGTGTATAGTGAATGTGTGAATATAATGTTATTAACCGTTAAATAACCGAAATGCTTAAGTATAGACACATAAAATTGATTCCTCTGATCGTAACATCCTGTGTTTGTTATATTTTTTGAAATTATTTTCTTCACGCACACACACACACCACACACACCACACACACATATATATATGTTATATTTTTTGAAAATATTTTCTTCACATATTGTCGGATTAATTTTCTCATCGTATATCCATATATAGGAAGCGCGTGGTTTAATGGTTAAACTCATGGGAAATGGACTCGTCACCCCGAGTTCAAATCCTGGACGTGGTAATTGCTATTCACTTAGCGCTAATACCCTTGGGAAAGGTATGAATCCTACTCTCCCTCAGCATAGCAGGGCAGACTGGGCTCTTTAACCATGGCTAGGTAACCAGTCTACTCTGAATTCAAACCTGTTAAACTCCGCTTAAGAAATTGACCTTGTGTCGTATGCTATATATATATATATATATATATATATATATATATATATATATTGTCATCCACAGAGACGGTGCAATTTGTGTTCTGTTTTTTTCTGGGTCACTCTGTAATATAATGTTACTCAACTAGGAAATAACCGCTTAGTAAATAACTGTAATGAGACAAATTAAGATTTTGTGGATTTTCCATTCAGATTCCAACATGCTAAAATGTCTCCTAAGGACAAGGTGACAAATATCGTTTTATTGGCAAATATTCGTATCGATTTCTACGTGACAGGACGAATGAATTTATTGTCTTTTTTTCTTTTTCAATAAGATAAGTGGATAAATGTGTTGGTATCTTTTGTCTAGACGTAAATTAGTTTAGAATATTTTTCGTTTCGGACATTTTTGTTGGCTTCATCTTTGCAATTGGTTTACAGCGGAATTCTCAAAAGAGAGAATTGTTTTGTTTATTTCTCTGAATGTTTTTTTAGATGAGGCTTGATAATTAGCATCCTTTGGATTATTCGGAGTGTTGTCCTCATTTTTATTGTTATCTACACAATATTTTGGTCGATGTGTCCTCTGGCCTTCTTCAGGGCTTTCTTGTTATTCTTCAGATGAGGCTTGATAATTAGTATTGTTTGGAGTATTCTGACTATTGTCATCGTCTTTATTGTTATCTATACAATGTTTCAGCCGATGTGCCCTCCGGCCTTCTTCTTGTCAGATTCGGATTTGAACTCATGAACCTTCTTGTCAAAAGCTATCAAGGAACTTTGAATTCATCCCTTCATTCAATCCATGGGATTATTCTGTTCTCATTCTGTTAACCATAGCTGGTACAGTTGTTAAGCTGTGTTAATTATTATTCTATTCAAGAAGTTTTCAAAGTTATTATTCTATTCAAGAAGGCTGCTGAGTCCGACAAGAAATACCTGAAGAAGGCCGGAGGGCGCATCTGCTGAAACGTTATATACATGACAATAAAGATGAGGACAATTGTCCGAATAATCCAAATTATACTAATTGTTTTGTTTTGTTTTACGGCATTTCAACCAAGGTGGGTCATTTAATACCGGCAAAAGTTTTGCAAGATTCGTAGAGATAGATTGGAAGAACAGTTGTTAAACTCAATGTTTTTTGTAAACATTTTTTTTCTATTTAAC
The DNA here is from genome assembly GCA_023376005.1 of Doryteuthis pealeii. Lineage (NCBI taxonomy): Eukaryota > Metazoa > Mollusca > Cephalopoda > Myopsida > Loliginidae > Doryteuthis > Doryteuthis pealeii. The sequence goes on along the minus strand of CM042147.1, from coordinate 18,302,315 downwards.
CCATAGATGGGACCCTAACAGAGTGGACCTGGAAGTAATGGTAATCAAGGGGTGATCTACATTTCCCAGACGCCCAGAACTGGAACCTCACCATCAGTTAGAGTTAACGTCATACCCAAGACATGATGACCCTCAGTCATCGCCTTTTAGCAGATGTATGATAAAACGGGTTGGAGCTTGCCATAAGGGCAATAGGTCGGGACAATCATATAGGTGCTAAGACTTCACGTATCCAGGGGGGGCTCTCCGACCACCCGTTTAGCCTAAGTATGGGCCAAAGTGGCGTGTTACATGTCATGGACAGTTCATCCACAAGGATTCTGTCCTTAAGCATCACCGGTCGCCACTCACGGCTTACAGGTGCCCCCATTTGGAGGAGTCTTACCCTTATACAGAGGTGCAGTCGGCAGGGCATCTCAAAATAGGTACAGGAGGCAGGTGTTCGAGTAGATAGTTGGATAATTGGTTGGATTTTACGACATGTCAACACTTGTTGGGTTATTTTATGCCGAAGATTTATCTTCTTTTATTCATGCTTCATGAGAATTGGAGATGTATTTTAAGTCAATTTTTTAAACACAATTATTTTTCGATTTAACCTGGTACTACAACTCCGGGTAATCGGCTGCTCACGTCAAGCTCTAGCACCTATATGATTGTCCCAACGCTATTGCCCTTCTGGTAAGCCCAAACCATTTTTGATCATGTGCTAGAAGGTGGTGACTGAGGGTCTTGATGTCCTGGGTATGACGTTAACTCAGATGGTAAAGTTCAAATTCTGAAGCTCTGGGGTATGTGGAGTATTCCTTCATCACCATTACTCCCAGGTTCACTATGACCCGGAGTGGTAGTTACTGTTAGAGTCCCATCTATGGGTTGAATAGAAAAAATGAGATTTTAAAATTGAGTACCCATCAAGAATGAATAAAAAAAAACGTCTTTGCATAAAATAACCCACAAGTGTTTTGACATGTCGTAAATCCAACCATTATCCAACCCTATCTATCGAACACCCTGCCTCTGTACCTATTTTGAGATGCCCTGCCGACTGCAACCTCTGTAACAGGGTAAGACCCTCCAAATGGGGGCACCTGTAGCCGTGAGTGGGCGACCGGTGATGCTTAGGACAGAATCTTGTGGATGAAACTGTCCTGACAATGTAACACGCCACTTTGGCCCATACTTAGCTAACGGGTGGTCGGAAGAGCCCCCCCGGATACGTGAAGTTTTAGCACCTATATGATTGTCCCGACCCTATTGCCCTTTTATGGCAGGCTCCAACCGTTTTATCATACATCTGCTAAAGGCGATGACTGAGGGGTCTCATGTCCTTGGGTATGGACGTTAAACTCTAAACTGATGGTGAGGTTTCCAGTTCTGGGCGTCTGGGGAATGTAAGATCACCCCTTGATTACATTTACTTGCCAGGTCCACTCTGTTAAGGGTCCCAATCTATGGGTTAAATAGAAAGAAAATGTTTAACAAAAAAACATTTGAGTTAAACCAACTGTTCTTCCAATCTATCTCTACGATCTTGCAAAACTTTTGCCGGTATTAAAATTTTTGAAAAACCCACCTTGGTTAAATGCCGTAAAACAAAACAAACAATTAGTATAAATTTGGATTATTCGGAACAATTGTCCTCATCTTTTATTAGTCATGTAATATCGTTCAGCCAGATGCGCCCTCCGGCCTTCTTCAAGGTAATTTCTTGTCGGACTCAGCAGCTTCTTGAATAGAATAATAACTTTGAAAACTTCTTGAATAGAATAATATTTACCAGCTTTACACTGTAGCCAGCTATGGTTAACAGAATGAGAAACAGATAATCCCATGGATTGAATGTAAGGGATGAATTCAAAGTTCCCTTATAGCTTTGACAAGGAAGGTTCATGAGTTCAAATCCGAATCGACAAGAAGAAGGCCGAGGGCACATCGGCTTGAAACAATTGTATAGATAACAAATAAAGACATGACAAATAGTCAGAATACTCCAAACAATACTAATTATCAAGCCCTCATCTAAAGAAAACAAGAAAGCCCTGAGAAGGCAGAGGACACATCGACCAAAATATCTGGTGTAGAATAACAATAAAATGAGGACAACAACCTCCGAATAATCCAAAGGATGCTAAAATTATCAAGCCTCAAATCTAAAAAACATTCAGAAGAAAAATAAACCAAAACATTTCTCTTTTGGGATTCGCTGTAACCAATTGCAAAGTGAAGCCAACAAAAATGTCCGAAAACGAAAAATATTTAAACTAATTTACGTCTAGACAAAAAGATACCAAACACATTTATCCACTTATCTTATTGAAAAAGAAAAAAGACATAAATTTCATTCGTCTGTCACGTAGAAATCGATACGAAATATTGCCAATAAAACGATATTTGCCAAACCTTCGGTCCTTAGGAGAACATTTTAGCCATGTTGGAATCTGAAATGGAAAATCCACAAAATCTTTAATTTGTCTCATTACAGTTATTTACTAAGCGGTTATTTCCTAGTTGGTACATTATATACAGAGTGACCAGAAAAAACAGAACACAAATTGCACCGTCCTCTGTGGATGACAATATATATATATTATAATATTATATATTTATAAGTATATTATATGGGATATATATATTTACCAAACCCTCCGCACGAGCGGATACGACACAAGGGTCCAATTTCTTAAGCGGTAGTTTAACAGTTTGAATTCAGAGTTTTCCCTTTTCCTAGACTGGTTACCTAGCCTGGTTAAAGAGCCCAGTCTGCCCTGCTATTTATCCAGTAGCTGGAGGGAGGTAGGATTCATACCTTTCCCCAAGGGTATTAGCGCTAAGTGAATAGCTTACCACGTCCCAGGATTTGACTCGGGGTGACGAGTCCCATTTCTCCATGAGTTTACCATTAAACCAGCGCTTCCTAATATAATGGATACGATGAGAAATTAATCCGACAATATGTTGAAGAAATTTTCAAAAATATAACATATATAATATGTGTGTGTGGTGTGTGGTGGTGTGTGTGTGTGCGTGAAGAAAATAATTCAAAAAATAATAACAACACAGGATGTTAGATCAGAGGAATCAAATTTTTATGTGTCTATACTTAAGCATTTCGGTTATTTAACGGTTTAATAACATTATTTCACACATTTCACTAATACACTTACAATTTTCATTTGTTTTCTCTCGCAAAATGTCTGTAACAGTGTCCTGGTGATGGTTTTACACAACACCACACCACAACCGACACACACAGAAAAAAAAAAAACCACACACACACACATATATATATATATCGTATATATTTATATATATATAAGAGACAGAGAGAAATAGATAAATGTGTGTGTGTGCGGTCTTTTTGTGTGATCTGTGTGTGTGCGTGCGTGTGTTGGGTGTGTGTGTGTGGTGTGTGGTGTGCATGCCTGCGTGGGTGTAAACATGTGCTAAAATGTGCACTTATGCAAGCTGCAAACCACACAAAAGTTCCTTATGCCAACTTTTGTTTGTGTGCAGCTTGTACAGAAAGAAAGAAAACAACATCTCAATTAATCTATTGTTTGGTACTTTTCAATATCATGACGAATTCCTCGATTTTTCGTTTGGTTCTTTATTTCCCTAAAATGGAAATGGTAACATTAAAAAAGAATAAAAAAAAATGGGTATT
>CM042147.1:18295782-18298548 GCA_023376005.1 Doryteuthis pealeii | reverse complement strand
ATCGATTCTTGGATTAACGGAAGAGAACAGCCTACCCGGTGGATTGAATTTGAGGTTCCTTGAAGGCACCCGCTTATGACGTGGAGGCCCCCGATTCCGACAAGAAGGATTCCGAGTTCGACGAGAAGGTTCCCAAGATCGACAAGAACAACCTAAAAAAGGTCGGATGGCACATCGACCGAAATATTATTTATATATCAATAAAGGTGAGGACTACAGTCCAAAAAATCCGAATAATAGTACAAATTATCAAGCCTCATCTAAAAAAATCAAGGATATATATATATATATATATATATATATATATATATATGTGTGTGTGTGTGTGTGTGTGTGTGTGTGTGTGTGATATCAATATTTTTCTTGTTAGGATTCAACCAAAATTTAGAACTTAAACGTACATATAAAGATTTGCGGATATATTTTTACATATACGGGTTATTATAAATAAGGAATAAATGATACATTTGTGGTGATATACATTTATTTCGGTATTTTTACCAACCAAAAAGAAGGAGGGTTTTTTTTAAAACGTAAAAAAGAACAAAAATCAGTGGGACGGGAAAATCATACCTGTGAGACCGGTTATGAGGTCATCGAATTAGTTAAGATCAGACTGACGAGACAGAGGAATGCCGAAATAAATTTATATCTACACCAACGTATCCATTTATACATATATACATATACGTATCTATCTATCAATCTATCTCTCTCTGTCTCTGTCTCTGTCCCTGTCTCTCTGTCTCTGTCTGTCTGTCTGTCTATATATATATATGTAGTCATCCACAGATACCATGTTTCCACGTATTCCAACCCTTCAGTATGGCTAGACATTTGCCGGCTACCTCCAGGCTTTGATGGGATATAAACACACACACACACACACACACACACACACACACACACACACATATATATATATATATATATATATATATATAACTGTATTTAGTATTCACTGGAAATACGATGAGTAAATTAATCCGACAATATGCGAAGAAAATGTTTTCAAAAATATAACAGACACAGGATGTTATGATCAAATATTTTATATGTCTATACTTAAGTATTTCGGTTTATGATAAACCATCATCAGGACAATGCAAAAGAAATTTTGTAAGGGTGAAAAATGTTGAGTGTATGGTGAATGTGTGAACGGTAAATAACATTATATGTTATTTACCGTTATTTTTTATATGTGACGAGATCATTGCATGTGAAAAAACAGAAAATGAATATCATAAGATGACGCATGTAGAACGTGAATAGGCGGTGATAAAATGTTAACATTGATATGACGCATTTCATATGGATATTAATGTTTAGAAAATAAGAAAATTGTTAACAGATTAGTTTTTACTGTATACTAAAAGAATGGAGAATTTATTTGATCTTTTTCAAACATGTGGTGTACATTCAAAAAGAATAAATTGAGACGATTTAATGTTTTCTGGTTATTCCTTAAGAAATACCTTGAAAATCCTCTAAAGGATTCAACGTTTTCAACACGATTACATTTTAAATGGAATTTCTAGTCTTATGTATATTCCATTCATTTTTTTTCTTCTGTAACATCATCGCGTTGACTTCATAACAACTTTGTATTTCCATTCCGATTCTCAGATTTTAGTACTTCAAATACAAACATGTTTGCTTACATAGTATCACCTGTCAGTAGGTCACGTTGACACAGATTTCTATTCGCTTAAAACCAGCTGCTACTCTTCATAAAAATTAGTAGATAATACTTAAACTGTCAAATCAAGCTGAAAGTATCGGTTTCTACCAGGCATTACCAAAGTTAAGCAACGATGTGACTGGTTGCTTTGTTGGTTGGATTTTACGGCATATCAATCTTTGTAGGGTTATTTTATACCAAAAACAATTTTTTATTCATTCATGTTGGGTATTAGATAACTTTTAGACTCAATTTTTAAAACTGATTTTTGAATCTATTTAATTTTAGTTTATTCATTCCTGATGGGTACTCAACTATTTCTTTAAACTTTTTAAACACCTTTTTAAACTCGTTTTCCTGCTTAACCCATAGATGGGATCCTAACAGGTAGTATCATCCCGAGTCCAAAAGAGGAGTGTTGCATGTAACGGACTGCTCAGCCACCAGGGTTCCATCCTAAAGCATATTAAGCAATACATATATAATAGTTCATTGGTTTGGTGGATTTTACGGCATATCAACCCTTGTTGAGTTATTTTATGCCGGAGACATTTGCCTTATTTATTCTTGATGAGTACTCAATTCTTTTTTAAACCTAATATTTAAAAAAAATATTTAAACTTATTTTCTTACCTATTTAACCCATAGATAGGACCATAACAGGTGCTACCACTCCGGGTCAGAGAGGACCTCGAAGTAATTCTAATAAAGGAGTACTCCACATTCCCCAGAGCTCCAGAATTGGAACTTCACTATTAGATATTAATTTGGCGTCATAGTCAGGACACACGATGTGATTTTTCATTACTTAAATGAGGGATCACTTAATAGCAGCAATTACTGTAAGAAGAGATGGTTTAGACTCATGTGTTGGTAAACAAACGGTTTGTTTACCAACACATAAGAGGCATGGAATAAGCATTCTGACGAAGGCAATAGCCAGAAACCTTAGGTAAATGCTCCCTAAAACCTCTGTATAAAATGTTATATTTAATAAATACAACTTTTGCATTTATAATTGAGCACTTTATTTTCCTTTATTTCATCTCGGAAAAATTACCTATCTATCTATCTATCTATCTATC
>CM042147.1:18270782-18293282 GCA_023376005.1 Doryteuthis pealeii | reverse complement strand
TAAAAGAAGACGTCTTCGGCATAAAATAATTCATCCAAGGTTGACATGCCGTAAAATCTAACCAACCATCCAACCAACCAAAATATTGCAAAACCTTTGACTCACCCTTGTATGATATCCATTTGCAATTTAAAAAAAAAAAGGATTGATAAATCAAATAATTTCCAATTGAAATAAATACGTTTCATTCATTAATGATTTTCGTTTTTACTATTATTACAAATATCGATGACTAGTGATTGGATGCAATCGTAGATCGATTTACATTACTAAAAAAAAAATTCTCTAAATTACGCGGGAAAGTCTCAAGTGTAAGATCAGAATATTTGTCGCCTTATGTTTGAATGAATTTAATTTGAGAAGCGGATTATGTCTACATTTGCAACTTATCGTTATTTTTTTTGGGGAAAAAAAAATTCTAAGACAAGTGAAATCGTTCAATATCGAAAGACGAGGAAATCATTTAGACGGTGTTTTTGATTTTTGTGGGTTTTTTGTTTTATTTAAGATTGCAATGGAATTTGGGTGATGATCGATAAATACCGATAGAAAGACAGAATGAATAAAGCTAAAATGAAGGGGGAAAAGAAGAAGAAAGAAGAAGAAGAAGAAGAAGAAGAAGAAGAAGAAGAAGAGAAGAAGAAGAAGAAGAAGAAGAAGAAGAAGAAGAAGAAGAAGAAGAAGAATGAGGAAAAAAAGAATAGAAAGTATAGAAGAAGAAGAAGAAGAAGAAGAAGAAGAAGAAGAAGAAGAAGAAGAAGAAGAAGAATGAGGGTTAAAAAGAATAGAAAGTATAGAAGAAGAAGAGAAGAAGAAGAAGAAAAGAAGGAGAAGGAGAAGAAGAAAGAAGAAGAATGAGGAAAAAAAGAATAGAAAGAGAAGAAGAAGAAGAAGAAGAAGAAGAAGAAGAAGAAGAAGAAAAGAAGAAGAAGAAGAAGCAAAGAAGAAGAGAGTGAGAGAGGGTGAGAGGAAGGAAGAAGAAGAAAGAGAAAGAATAGAAAGAATAGAAATCACTTAACAATGGTCCAAAAAGCAAATGTTTAAATTATATATATATATATATATATACTTTACATTATCTTATTCCACTTTTACCTAATTTATACACTTTGACTTTTAAACGATCTACCGGTTGTAGAACTTTTGAAAATGCACCGGTCGAAAGGAACCTTAAGTTTCTTTATCTTCTTTCGCCTCTTTTTAAATCAAAATAATTCGTTTATTAGCTGATCTCAAAAATATGTATATATATATATATATATATATATATATATATATATATATATATATATATATATATATATGTATATATATATATAATATATATAATATTATGCATAATATAATAAAATAAATATATAAAGGTATTACATATCTATTTATTTGATGACAAAGGAACGGTCACAAGCGTTCGCTTTCGTTTTGAAACAACGTTGCCTGAAGATTGTTTGCACTTACACATGCATGAAACCGAACGGTTGTGACTGTTCCTTTGTCATCAAGTAAATAGATATGTAATACATTTATATATTATATATATAGCTCTATTTTTATAATGAGCACTTTACCAATAATACTGCATTTTGACTCACCGTTCCAGTAAAAGCTGAAACAGTGACATTCCCATACACTATATATATATATATATATATATATATATATATATATATATATATATATGGACACTACAGTCTCAATGGTCAGTTAAAATGTGAACCACAGGATTATCAACACAGAATATTTGTTTAAAAGGGTGAAGGTAGGACTACGAGTATATTTTAGATAAGAAGATAAAGATGAATTATCCATTAATGAGACACACATTCTACCAAAAGACACTTTGTATTCTTATTTCTAAACTGGATACTCACCTAAATCTAAAGTACCCATTCCCTTGAGCTATTTACCCGTAACTGAGGGGAAGAGAGATGTATTTATGCCTTTCCAAGGGCATTACTGCGAGTGAAATGCAAACAGCCTCGTCCACAATTAGAACATGGCTTGTCGGGTTCATTTTCTCACGACGATCACACCAACGTGGAACCCCTTTCAAAGCCAAACCCTGATGATACAAAGAGAAACTTGTCTTATTCTTAGCAACATTTCTCATATCTTGTGTTCAGTGTGGATTTATTTTGACAATACCGAAGAAAATACAAAAAAAAATCCACATTTGTTATTCTTCTCTCTCTCTCTCTCTCTCTCTCTCTCTCTCTCTCTCGTATTTCAGGTGATTTTTCCTTTTTTTTCTTTAGAAAAAATCAATAAACTCAAAGTTTCACGTAATTTAAACTTGAAGATTAACTTTGGATTAGAGGATTTAATGGCAAGAATAGAATTTCAATTTTCTGGAGAGAGATTTAAGTTTGATCAGATAATGGAGGATGCACAGTTGTATAGTATTGCTAACAGCACAATCTCTAGGAAGAAATACTCATGGAACACATCATCATCATCATCATCATCATCATTGTCATGGCGTACTGACAACGCGGATACCCATGGCTACTCTCCCTCTCTCTCTCTCCCTCTCTCTCTGTCTGTCTGTATGTCTAACGATAACCCTCTCTCCCTGCTTCTCTTTCTGTCTCTGTCTCTCTGTGTCTCTCTCGCCAACTGATGATTAATGATTCATGAGCTTTTGGTGATTCTGACAAGCCAAAGAGACTGATTCCACATAAAAGCAACACAAATTTTCGTATGATTGACAGAGGTGAACATTCAACCAAAGTGTATAGGCGAGACAGGATCCGTGCTGAGACAATTCACCGGCGCCCTCTCTATAAATATATATATATATATATATATATATATATATACTAACATTAATATATTAATGTTGAAAAAATGCTAATACACACACACACACACACACACACACACATATATATATATATATATATACCATGATAATGTTATACTTGTATTACGGATATCCATGACTCTTTCTCGTCAACAGTTCTTATCGATCATTGGCCCAGGGAAGTCCTCTGCTCACCATCCAGGATCTGCACAAACGTGATTGATGTAGGTTTTTGCTTGTCGGCCAACACTGGTTTGTCCGTTTATTGGAGTTCATAGAAGAAGAACGTTTTATATGGTCACTTAAGGGCTATTGCCTAATAGTTCAATATGTAAGAAGTTGATTTAACTCCTCACTCTTTTTTCTTTCTTTTCATCTTTTCATTGAGCATGATTGAAATCGATTAGTATTATAGCTTCCACACACTCACTCTCTCTCTATATATTTCCTCTACACTCTTTCTTTTTTCTTGTAAGTTTTTTCTGTGTAGCATGTCCTTTTTCTTCCCTTTCTTTCTTTATAATAAAAACAGAGTGGTTCATTATTCAGCTGAAATGACAACACTTATAAGAAATACGAATTTGGCGGAAAAGCAACACCAGATAATCAGGATTTACAAATTTGCATTTCATCTTGGACAATTTGGACGATTTTTAACCAGAGGATAACGGTCGTACTTTTGAGGAAGACGAGTATTTATATATAGACGAGATCTACAAAAGTTCTTCGATGCCTTGTTTCTTCAACATAGAAATTATTTGGGTTTTTGTTGTTGATGCATAGATACATAATCCGGCTATAACCTAATGGGTATTCGCTTCTTTGAGTGTGAAAACGTCCCTTAATTTAAGTTCTGTGGTAACCTGTATTGATTGAAAACAAACTCGGCGGCAACTTCTTATCAACAATATTTATTATGACTCTGACAATCTAGCAGTCGTCAATGCAGAGAGAGAGAGAGAGAGAGAGAGAGAGAGAGAGAGAGAGAGAGAGAGAGAGAGAGATGTTGATAATAACAGAATTGACATAATTAGATCAAGTAAAATTATGACTCTCGTGTCTGTCAGCTGTTAAACTGAAAAAAGAAAAATGAAAGAAAGTTAATAAGTTAGAATAGTTAATTTTATTCTAAATCAAAGATTTCAGTTTTTTTCTGGCCGCCATCCTTGGCCAGTTGTAAAGAACTTAAATTAAATAAGTAAGTAAGTCCTGAATTATAGAATCCTTTGGTAAGTGAATAAGTCTTAAGTTTTGGAATCCTACGTAGTGTCAAAAAGGTCCAGCGATATATGATCCGCCGTCCATGAAGATCCAAGTGGGCGTGAGTATCTAAGAATAGAATCAGCCAGTATAAATAATAATATCAGCAGCAGAGCACTGCCAGTGATTGGACAAGAATATGGTCACATGACTATCGCCCAGTCTATAAATAAGAGTGGGCGTCTAGCACACACCTTATATCCAGAAAAGTCAACAATTATTTCTAGTGGGACATTATCCAATCAAAATATATGTTATTAGGCATTATTTATTATCAAACTCTCCACCATTGAAACTATGTAAAATAAAATATCAAGACGTCTGTGACTAAAAATTAAATTCTATAAATATATATATACATATTTACCAATCCCTCCGCATAAGTGGGATATGATACAAGGTCAATTTCTGAAGTGAAGTTTAACAGGTTTGAATTCAGTATTTTCCTTCTAGACTGGTGACCTAACCAAGGTTAAAGAGCCCAGTCTGACTTACTATTTACCCATAGCTGAAAGGACAATAGTTGGATTCATACCTTTCCCAAAAGTATTAGTGCTATGGGAAATGCAAACAGCCATGTTCAGGATGTGAACTCTTCTCACAGTGTCCATTTTCAATGATGGTAACCATTACACAGCAAGTGCCTCCACCATATGTATAAATATATATATATAAGAGATGTACTTATTTTTCTCTTGCTATAAATCATACTAGCAAATATATGCACCCTCCGGTGCAAGTATTTAAGTTTTAATGTAATAAAATATTGTATTATTAAATAAGAATACAGATAAAAAGATTTGAAACAGAGGGAGTATAACAAAAGATTTGAAACAGAGGGAGTATAATAAAAAATGGAACAACTGAAACTTACTCTTCCATCACTCTCGTCTTTCATTGTTATTTTTTTCTAATTTAAGTATTTAGTAAAGTAATTGAGGAAGTAAAGAATAAAATGACAGTTATTTTTTCTTGTTAATTGATTTCATTTAAGATTCATTGAAGAGATTTTTGATTATATTCATTAAAATAAAACCAAACAGTTCGAAATCAATAATACTAAACACATATTTAATAAAATCACATTTTTAATATCAATATGCAAATTAGCCTTCCCGTTCACACTGTAAACCGCTATTTGTTGTATATATAAATATAATTGCATGTTGTCAGTATGTAGACATGATTAACAGTATTAATAATGTAAAACAATTTTATTAATAATTGAGGTTTAAATAAAAATACAATCATGGAAAATGTGATGTCAATAACTAAGGGAAGAGTGATATGAGTAGTAATATAGTTTCGGTTACAGACAGAAAAGCACACAATCTCCATTATAATAAGATTTGAGGTTTCAGAATTTCAATGCTGTAGAGTTTCTGGTCAGCCTTCGCTCACTCTACCCTCTTCGACTATTCACACCATCTTTTATAATTACCGTTAATCAGCTGACTATTTTCTTACATCATAATTTCTGTATATTTTAATTCCATTGTATATTATGATATTGTATTGGAATTTTAACCAAGCAATCCGAAATTCCTTTGGCCCGATTTTTCCCCCCAAGAATGTTTATAATTCTCCTAAAAATATTTCAGCATTTTCTCTGATTTGAGTACAATCAAGTTTTGATTGACAATCTTTAAACCCTTGTTTGACCAATCAGTGTTGCATCCTCATTGGTTGGGAATGTCATGTGATAGAAAATTTTTTTAAGAAAGTAAGGAAAGGAGAAAATGTTTCGAAAGTAGAAAGTTAACTAGGCAATCAGTTGAGACAGCTGAGAGTTTTGCTGAATGTGTGAGAATGTTGGGTTTGGGCAAATAAAAAGATGGTAAGTTTAAAATGAATATTTAAGTTCATTAATAAGAGCAAGAGAGATTCAGTAAGCCTAGAAACATCCAAATCAAAACCCTAAGATGTTAGAAGATGAGACAGAGAACTCAACCCAACTAGAAGAAATATCAAAGTAAGAAAATAAGAATATAACTATCCAACATATATAAAATATCTGACAGAATCGGATTGAAAACCAAAATTTGGTGAAGCATTCCAACAAGATTCTTTCTTTCAAAAAATATTTTTTCAAAATATTTCTTTATTTTTTTTTTCCCATAATTTACATTTACTAAAACTGATTATTTTGCAACCCTTAATTATCCAAGTCCATCATTATGTAACACTGGTCAATTAACGTTACGTCATAATCTATCTGTGCAAACAATAAAATCAGATTAAAACGGATTAGGATATTAAGTGTGAAACTATCGAAACGTTTCTTAATTATTTTCCCTTCGACGTAAAAGCTTTTTTCTCATTCACAAAAGCTTAGGTTAATCCTGATGCAATGACAACAAAGTCGGGGATGATCCAATAAAACATTGAACTCCTTACATCAAACAAGTGACCCGTGAAACAAGCTTAATAAACATCGTACTACAGTAAACGCACGTCTCCTATGTTACTTACACCGAGTTGACTGAAAGGTTAAGGTCACTGTACCGGTGCACCCAAAGATTGACGAACCCATTTAATCACGAAGGTTAAACTGGACGACCAGTAAATATCAAAGAAATTCGCTAATTTATTCTAAATCTGTTACGTCGTTCAGATGTCATATTCCTGGGATCATTGAAAATTTCGGGCCTTTCAACATCGTATTTTCCCAGGCAACCCAATCAGGGCTGATCAAACCTCGATTCAAACCCCAGTAACGAGCTTTCACTAAACTCGCCTCCATTTTGAGATTCAATACAGCTGGCCATTTTATGTAGCTTTATACTCTCGGTCATGTTTTACCCTCAATCAATATCGTTAGGGTTCTGTATTCCCGCTGCCTTCGTATATTCAGCTCGTGTTTGGTGCCTATCTTATTACCAGGAAAATATTTACATAATCTAGTCATATATGTTTTATCCAATCTTTTGCCCTAATGGTTACTGCCATGAGAAATGGACACGAACAAAACAAGTTCAACTTACGGACGAGGCTGTTTGCATTTCATATAGCGGTAATACCTTTGTGAAAGGTATGAATCCAATTATTCTCCCACCTGCAGAATAAATTGTCTCTCCTATTAATTACCCATTGCTGAGGGGAGAACTGATAGATTCATGCCTTTCCAAAAGGCGTGTATTTACCCAACCCTTTTGCCATAGGTAGTATCTGGCACAAGGCTGCAAGTATGGGGCATCCACCAAAGATCGAACAGTAGTTAACGGATACACGAGATAAACTTGCAAACCATTAGACTCTAATGGGATATTCCTGCATTTCCAAAGAGTATCAACGCGAAGTGAAACGCAAACAGCCTCGTGCAGGGCTTGAACTCGTATCACTGATTCTATTTTGCACAGGCGCCTTCGGGATTTGGCTGTGATTTGTCATTTTTTGAAGAAATATCGTTTTAACCCCACCTTAAAAAAAAAAAAAAAGAAAAAGAAATTACAGCAATTTGAATATTGGATGTTGTCCCATATTTTATGATAATGTAACTGTTAATTGATAATGAATAAAACATGATTTTTCTTCCACAGTCATAATTATTAAAAAGAGAATTGAATCTTACCTCACTCAGTCTCTCCACTCACCTTACCACTAGGCGTCATATTTCTGGAAAACCTTGCCTTAAAATACATTTAAATATTCCCGTTCTCTAGTATTACACATTGAGAGAATAGATACTTACTGACATAGGGATGTGTGTGTGTGTGTGTGAAAGAGAGAGAGAGAGAGAGAGAGAGAGAGAGAGAGAGAGAGTAAGACTATTGTGTAGAACAGATTTTTCAAGCAACCACGACCTGACTGCAATGGTTGGATGGTTGGATTTTAAGACATGTCATCTCTTGTTGGGTTATTTCAGGTCAAACATGTTTTGTTTTATTCATTCTCAATGGGTATTCAAAATTTCTTTCAAACTCAATTTCATAAAACTCGTTTTTCCATGTAACCTATAGATGGGACACTAACAGTTACTACCACTCCGGGTCAGAGTGCACCTGAGAGTAATGGTGATGAATTGGTACTCCACATTCCCCAGAGCTCCAGAAATAGAACTTCACAATTAGATGCACTTTAATTCATACCCAGAATACCTGACTGTATTTGATATGTTGACCTATAAAGGACTTGAACACTATTGGCACCAGTGGAAATATTACCTCATCAAACTTAAACAGAGCAGATCTAGCAGATAGAGAATAAATTATTCATGAAATAAAAACGAATAGAATAAATAAATAATTTGTTTTAATCATGGCGTCGTCGTTTTTAGACGACAACTAGTTCCGTTAATTACAATGAAATATTATTCATTAGTAATCAGGAAATTACTAGCTGCCCTTCCTCGGACTAATTTAATTAAATTTTGTTTCAAATTTAATTTTCTTCTTCTTCTTCTTCTTCTTCTTCTTCTTCTTCTTCTTCTTCTTCTTCTTCTTCTTCTTCTTCTTCTTCTTCTTCTTCTTCTTCTTCTTCTTCTTCTTCTCTCTTTCTTCTTCTTCTTCTTCTTCTTCTTCTTCTTCTTCTTCTTCTCTTCTTCTTCTTCTTCTTCTTCTTCTTCTTCTTCTCTTTCTTCTTCTTCTTCTCTTCTTCTTCTTCTTCTTCTTCTTCTTCTTCTTCTTCTTCTTCTTCTCCTCTTCTTCTTTTTCTCTTCTTCTTCTTCTTCTTCTTCTTCTTCTCTTCTTCTTCTTCTCTTTCTTCTTCTTCTTCTTCTTCTCTTTCTTCTTCTTCTTCTTCTTCTTCTTCTTCTTCTTCTTCTTCTTTCTTCTTCTTCTTCTTCTTCTTCTTCTTCTTCTTCTTCTTTCTTCTTCTTCTTCTTCTTCTTCTTCTTCTTCAATCCTGTCAATAAATATTCGGTGAAATTCTTGTATTCTCATAAAATATTTATGTCAGATTTATATAACTAATTCGACTTGCAGTTGGATCGATGTTTCTGTGACGAGAATAAAAAATAAAATTGAAATAGGACAGATGTCATATTTAATGATAAATAAGGAAAAATCTGTTATTTAATGCCAATACACACACACACACACACACATATATACGTGGGCACTCATGTGCATACACATAGGTACACACACATATTATGAGAATATTCAAATTAGACGTAGTAGTTGTGATTAGACAACAACAACAATAACGACAACACCAATAATAATGATAATAATCTTATTATAATGGAGATTGTGTGTTTGTATGCTTGTAACCGAAACTATATCACTACTCAAGTCACAATTCCTTGAGTTATTTATGTCACATTCTCTATAATTTTATTTTTATTCAATAAATATTATCAATAATATTATTTTGTTATTAATACTGTTGATCATAACTGCATATTAATAACATGCAATTGTATTTATATATACAGTAGAATGGCAGTTTACCGTG
The DNA here is from genome assembly GCA_023376005.1 of Doryteuthis pealeii. NCBI lineage: Eukaryota > Metazoa > Mollusca > Cephalopoda > Myopsida > Loliginidae > Doryteuthis > Doryteuthis pealeii. The sequence goes on along the minus strand of CM042147.1, from coordinate 18,283,822 downwards.
TGAACGGGAAGGCTAATTTGCATATTGATATTAAAAAATTGATTTTAATAAATATGTGCGCAGTGTTATTGATTTCTAATTGCTTGGTTTTATCTTAATGAACATGAGCAAAATCACGGAGATAAATCTGAAAAGAAATCCATTAACAAGAAGAAATAACAGCCATTTTATTCTTTACTTCCTAATTTAAGTAAATATTTAAATTAAGAAAATTTAGCAATGAAAGACCCGAGTGATAGAAGAATAAGAAAATTTCTCACATCTTCTCATGTCCAGTTTCGAAAATGTTTTCATAGCTTACTTATGTCAAAGAAATTGTTTCTCTTGATAAGAAATTGTTCCTCTTGTTGAACTTCATTTTCATAATATTCATTGTTCTATTGATACGTTTATGTTTATACTTTTGAGAAATCAAATGATAGCAAAATTGTTCCAATGATAATAAAAGTAAGCTAAACATTTTATTCATATATATATATATATATATATATATATATATATATATATGAGATTTATCCAAAACTTGGTAGTAAGGAATGATTCTATATGTGATTTCAAGATCCACTGTACTAATATTGATGATCCAGTATGTATAAATACAGTGAATCATAAATCACTAAAGAGAGCTCAATGTAAAATAACCTTTTAGATTATATACAGAGCAATATTTATCAATAAAGGAAGAACTCAATACAGTAATCCCATAATAAATTTATTTCGACAAAAATTGGGGCCCATATAAATCTAAACACTCCCACACTGTTAAAAAATATATATAATTTTTTAATTATTTTTTTGTTTTTGGTTGAATTTACATATATTCAGCTCTTTGGGGTTTTTTGTGATATGCTTGTTCATAAGTGAATTGTGACCCATTGATGAGGCAAAAATTTGGGGAGCCGGTTTAAATCAACTTAGATTTATATGGGCCCCAATCAGAAATTAGTGAAATAGATCACTAATTAGAACTGAGCCTATTTTAGTAGTGACTACCCTAAACAGAGTTTAACAAGTTTGAATTCAGAGTTTTACTTCTACTAGACTGGTTGTTTAACCAAGGCTAAAGAGCCAATGTGACCCTACTATTTAGCCATAACTGGAGAGGTGAGTAGTTGGATTCATACCTTTTCCAATGGTATTAGCGCTAAGTGAAATTGCATTTAAGGAAAACAACCTCACTCATTTTAATCTTAGTGAATGAATAAAAATCTAACAAAAGAAGACAAAAAAAACTTTTCTTGAAGCAAATCAATTTGTGTATTGTATTGTAAAACAAATTTGAATATCTTTGGTCAATGGCTGTCACTTCTCATATAAACGACGATTTGTCAGTTGGAAAACATGTGAATTGACATACGATTTAATAATCAACGTAAAATATATTAGTTTTATTTCGGATATTTTTTTAATGTTTTTTTTTTTTTTTTTTTGAAAGGATATTTAACTAGTTCAGAAGTTTGACGAATTACTTTGAAATGAAACAGTCAACAAAAGGCGTAATTCATTGCAGATACATTTTTCCCGCCAATATTTGTAAGAACTTATCAATACAAAGATAGTAACGATTATTGCGTTTTGCCTATTCAAACGTATTTGTATTTTTGTTTTGTCTTTTTGTTTGTTTCTGTCGGGTTTGTTGGAGGTCATTTATTTTCAATATCTTATGAATTTCGTATCGTTTCTTTTTTTTTAATATAAAAAAAATCTTTCTCTCTTTGACACAATCATTTGATTTATGTTGTCTGTTGAAATGAAATAAGTTGAGCTAAAATTTAATTTAATTCCAACAAATTATAACTTTACTTTGACAATGCAGTAAATATCTTATTATAATGGAGATTCGGTGACTGTCTCTCTGTAACCGAAACGACGTCATGGCTTACTCCACAAAACACTCAGGAATTGCGTAGGTTTAATTTAATTTAATTCCAACAAATTATAACTTTACTTTGACAATGCAGTAAATATCTTATTATAATAGAGATTCGGTGAATGTCTCTCTGTAACCGAAACGACGTCATGGCTTACTCCACAAAACACTCAGGAATTGCGAAGGTTTATCAATGAGTATTTAATTTTTAGTCAAAATCATTAATACATAGAATGAATATTATTTGTTGACGATATCTCTATGAAAATCTGAGTAAGATTTGTCTAAAAATAGTCCATGATATGGTATTTGCCTCTCATCCCACTTATGAGGGCGTGACACAAGGACATTTTTATGTGGGCCCACCCACAAGCCGAAGCTCATGGCTGGTAGGTTTTAAAAATGCGTTGATCCGTCGGAATTCCCCTCAAAGGAGGCGCCTCAGGTGCTGGGCAATAAAACCTGTCCCTTTTAAATCAAGGGGGCCGGTGTTGCCCGGGATAGCCCCCCTGGAATCAACGCTGTTAATTTACATGAACAAACACCGGCCCCGAAGAGTCCCATGTTATTAGTCCGTTTAAAATCCTGCAATGTGTCTTATAATAAAGGTTTACATAATATATGATGTGATTAATTTGCATACGGGTTTTAACAAAATCGGGTTTGATAAATAATTAGTTGGTGTTATTGTTCTCTAATATTGTTTTATTCTCCAACGTACTAAAACCAATTCTATGAATGTTTTTTTTTATAAAGAAACCAATAAAAAATATGATTAAAATAAGTCAAATATTTTTTAACCCCAACAAGTTATAACTTTACTTTGACAATGCAGTAAATATTTATGTAAATTCAAAATATATTTGTGGGAATCGAATTTGATTAAAAAAAACAATCAAAGATGATGAATCATTTGTCCACTGTTTTTTTAAAAATGTCTAGTACTTCTTCCTCTTAAACAATTTTCTTTAGCCCTGTTATTTGGGGCTTTAGAATACACCGACTGCACCTCTGCAAAAGGTAATACCTCCTCCCAATGGTGCCACCGGTTGACCGTGATAGCGACCCGTCATACTTTCAAATGGAACCATGGTGGCTGAGCAGTCCATGACATGCAAAACTCCCCGATGGATCTTACTTAGGGTAGACAGACGATCAGAGAGCCCCCTCCCCATTAATCGACTGGTCACATTAAGCCCTAGCACCTATATAATTGACTCAATCCCTATTGTCCTTATGGCAACTTTCCAAACCTTTTTATCATATGAGTACTAGAAGGTTGTGGTTGAGGGTCTGCGTATGTATTAAACACTATCTGATGGTGAAGTTCCAATTCTGGAGCCGTGGTGAATGTGAAATACTCACCATTGGTCCCAAGTCTATTCTGACCCAGAGTGTTTGTACTTGTTGGGGTCCCATCTATTGGTTATACGAAAGGCAACAGCGCTGGCTTGGTCATGTCAGAAGGATGAACAAAGGCGGCATCCCCAAAGACCTACCGAATGGCGAATTAGTAGAAGGCTCCCAACGGGTAGGAAGACTACGACAATGCTTCAAATACGTCTGCAAGAAAGATATGAAGACATGCCACATCAACACCAACACATGGGAGGCTTGAGCAGAAAAACAAGCGGTCTGGTGCCTTCTTCTCAAACAAGGCATGATAATGAGTGAGACAAAGAATAAAGGAAAGACATCAGCAGCCCCAGCAAGCATCACTGTTTGTCTTGCAGTCTCTACACCACAGACTGTCATAAAAAAATTGGCCTGATTAACCGAAATTTGAACACTGCGCCATTGTCTTTAGCAGGCGGAAGGATGCCAAGATATGACAGACAGATCTTAGGTTGTTCACAATATCTGTTATCACAAAGTGGTTACACACTGACCAGACCAGTATTGAAACTGGAACCTTGCGATTTATAGGCGGATGATCTATCGACTGAGCAATACCGGTCCATTACCTCGTAGATAACTGAGGTAACGAATTTGTTAAACAAATTGACAATATAAGCGATGGTTTAGATTTCATATGATGATTTCGAAATTTTTACCCAAATTAGAAAATAAGGATTATAATTAATTAATTAACAAGAATTTTATATTAATTAGTTTATGAAAATTATTAATAATCATGCATTATTTAAAAAATAATTTTCAACGGTTTATTGATTTTGTTTATTCTTATTAATCCGTAAAATTTGAAAATTTGTATTTAGGACAGAAAAGTATTCTAATTAATGTCGTTAAGTTCCCGTAAAACCATTTAGGATAATTAGTATCATATCTATTAATAATGGAGATTCGCTTCCGGTTGTTGTCTATAACAAAAACTACGCCACCGTTTACGTCACTATACCTGAAATCGTCATAACATAGAATAAATAAACTCAAAATGTGAGCATGCAACATTAGACAGTCCTCATTGTTTTTTAAAACAGTTTTAATAGATACATCCCCAGTTCATATATTTATATATAGTTTGTTTTATTTTAATAGATATTCAAAGTTAATAGAACTTAGTTTCGATTTCAAATTGTTATATATTTTTTTTTTTTACTCCTTTAATAAATTTGATGATTTCATGATTTATGGTTCAAACTCTCCGACATTTAATTTTTAACTTCTACCTCCTCAAACAATAACTTTCAAAAATGTATTTTTACATCACCCGGATGGTGTTTTTTATTTTGCTAGTTGCTATAATTTAGCAAATATATGAAAATACATTTTCAATAGTGTTTGTAACACACACAGACACACACACATATACATATACACATGCAATACCATTTTATACTAGGTGAATTATTTACTGCCCCCCACCATGCCAGTTAGAAACAAAAGCCATTATCGGTGGGGGTGTTACATAATCTATGCATAGATTATTGTCAATCCCCTGTATTTCTGAAGGGATGGCCCTTTTCATATCAAGGGTGGGACTTTCCATGGAATATTACAGAAAGCCCGCGAAATACGTGAAGTCACGTGGGACCTGGTTGGGTCCTCAGTTTCAGTTTGGACGTCAGGCAGAGAAGATGTACTGCCTTAACTGGAGCTCACTGCATACGCGCGTTATGTTAGTTACATGAAATGTTTAGTTAAGTAAATAAAAGCTTACAAAAATAACATGGTTTTGTGGTTGATGAGTGTCTTGGTAACAAGACTGATCTAGAAGAAGAAATGAATTAAGGATGACCAACCAGAAGAGACGTTAGAAGAGACGCTAGAAGAACTTAAGATACCAAAGATGAACAGAAGAATAGAAGTAAGAAAGTAAAAAGAAGAATATACAACAGGGGACACTCACAAACCAAACCTTATGTGGGGCCAGTGAAAACAATTCGTGGATCCCTTCAACATTGTTTTATTGAGGCGCCTCAGGCACTGGGCAATAAAACCAGCCCTACCTCTTTAAATAAAGGGGGCAGCTGCTGGTAGGATGACACCCTGGGATGACGCTGATGTTAATATATTACCGGTCCAATAACCCTAGTCAATGGACACAGGACACGAAGCAAAAAAATCTGTGATCTATATTCAGTATCTGCCGGGCAGCGAGGGAGTCTATTCTCTCCTTGCTTGCGCTAGATCATGTAAGTTGATTTTGTTGAAGAGGAGTGACACACCTACCGTAAGCTCCCCAGTTTACTGCACAGATTAGATTACACAATCTACTACTCAGTTGTTGAGATAGCGGGGTTAGATATCTAACCAAGTGCTAAACCGGTGTCTGACCTATAAAGTTATATTTTTTTTAAATCACAAAAGAATAAAATTTTAGCATTAAATAACCCAATGGTGTTGATGTACCGTTAAATAAATAAACAAAACCAAAGTTCCAGAATTTGTTTCTTCTTTTTTTCTTCTTCTACTATAATTCCTTTCTTTCTTTCTTTCTTTCTTTCTTTCTTTCTTTCTTTTTATATATTTCTTTATCATTCTATCTATCTATCTATCCATCTTTCTTTCTTTCTTTCTACATTCTTCTTTCTTTTTATATATTTCTTTATCTTTCTATGTATCTATCTTTCTTTCTTTCTTTCTTTCTTTCTTTCTTTCTTTCTACATTCTTCTTTCTTTTTATATATTTCTCTATCTTTCTATCTATCTATCTGTCTACCTATCTTTCTTTCTTTCTTTCTTTTTATATATTTCTTTATCTTTCTATCTATCTATCCATTTTTCTTTCTTTCTTTCTTTCTTTCTTTCTTTCTTTCTTTCTTTATTCATTCCTCTTCTTTCTTTCTCGATATTTTCCCTATAATTCCTTCTTTATTCTTTCTATCGTCCTTCCATTAATTCATTCTTTCTATCTTTCAAAACTGAACATTGCATAGTGCACGTAATACAAAGATAAAAATGGCATAAATTCCGAATATATCGATCGAAAATCGATTGGACAGGGAAACCGGAAGAGCTAGGTCTACATATAGTAACCGATAAGGCAATTGAGTCACATTGCATCGTGGTCATGCTAGATAGAGTGCACATTTATATATATATATTGTTTGTAGGGGGGGGGTATGTATATATATGTATGTGTATATACATATAAAATGTATGTATATTTTCATATATAAATGTATGTATATATATATGTACATATATGTATATGTATGTATATTTATGGGGTTCATGAGAGGAAAGGTTCTGTAGTTGGGGCTGTAGGATTGTGAGGGACGGCAGTGATCTGTAAGATTATGCTATTGCTATATATATATATATAATATATATATTATATATATATATATATATATATATATATATATTATATATATGCATGTATTTTATATATATATATGAATGTATGTTTATATATATATATATGCATGTATGTTTATCTATATATATGCATATATGTTTATATATATGTGTATGTGCATGTATGTTTATATATATACACACATATACACACACACATCTATATATATATATATATATATATATATATATATAATAGAGAATCGACCAATGTATAATCAGAGTATCCTAAATATATATATATATATATATATATATATATATATATATATATAGAGAGAGAGAGAGAGAGAGAGAGAGAGAGAAAGAGAGAGGGAGAGATAGATTTAGATATAGATATATAAATATATATATGTATATATACGTATGTATGTTTATACATATATATATATATATATATATATACATAAATATGTATTGATGTATATGTATATACGTATAAATATATCTATGTATATATATGTGTATGTACGTTTATATATATATATATATATATATATATATATATATATATAAGGTAGAGAATAGACGAATGTATAATCAGAGTCTCGTTATAGTCTCGTCGTAAGATAGGAGATCAGCGATTAGCAATGTATCTGACTTTTCCTAGGGGAATCCGATTTTAGTCGTGGGCACTTATCCAGGCGCCATCCGTCTCGACCAGCCTAATCGGCAGTAATATGCATTTGACCACATCCTTTTCGAGATTCCGACCGGATAGTTGGCGATTTACCTCTTCTAATCCGCCAAGTTTTCCATAGAAATAACCAAAGAGAGATATTTGGATATCATTCCATTACTTATAAAATTCTATTAACGTTTTTATTATAAAGAAAAGGAAGAAAAAGGACATGCTGCACAAAAGAAAGAAAGAAAGAAAAAAAGGGGGTAGGGGAAAGATAGAGAGAGAGAGAGAGAGTGCGCACGGAAGGGATAACGCTAACCTTTTTCAAACAAACATAATGAAAAGATGAATAGAAGGAGAAAAAAGGCTCACTGTATGGCTGACACCGACATTAGGCCGACCCTGAGTGAGGAAGTGATGGTAGGTGTAGCTCTCCATATCAGACGTTAAAATAATCTCTTTAGTCTAGTGTTAGCGAAAAAAAAAACTTTATGGCTGATATCGACATTAGGTCGCTCGCGACAACTTTACTTTATTTTATATATACTGACATATTCTGAAGATGATGAAAATGAACACCGAAATATAAATAAGTTACTATTTTCATACAGATATCAGCGGTCAACAGTATGTTTTTCAGAATCATTTTCTTCTTCTCTAGCAAGCAGAACCAGCTGAAATTAATCAATATAGAATATCGAGACAATATATAAGAAGTAAGTAGAAATCAGATCACTTAAAAAAACGCACGAACGCAGACAGCCCACTTATCAGAGGATATCACAATTTTTGTGCTAATTATATTGCAACTTACTAATTACACACAGTTTGCGTTATTAACCAAAACCTCATAATTATAGAATTTTCTGCAGACTTTTTTTGTTTCGGTTCTTCTTCTTTTCGTCTTGACCATTCTTTGTCCGGTTCTGGGAAGAGCAACAAAACACCGCCTAATCAATGACGTCGACACCAATTGATGTCCTTTAGGCAAACGGCACAATATATGTGTTCCGTTTTCCCAGTTACTAATGAACCCGGACTAATGAGATGTCACAAGAATTCCTGTCATGAAACAAGCCATACCTTGCAGGTATGTTTTCAGTGATACAAAGATCAAAAGTCTCATCAGGGAACCATAGACATTCCATTCTCGAAGATTAGTAAGTAAATTCTGCCATTCTTATTACTTCGTGGTTTATACAAAATTTCGAGAAGAATATAACAAAAAAGACACCTCTTCTAATCTGCCAAGTTTTCCATAGAAATAACCAAAGACAGATATTTGGATATCATTCCATTACTTATAAAATTCTATTAACGTTTTTATTATAAAGAAAAGGAAGCAAAAGGACATGCTGCACCAAAGAAAGAAAGAAAAAAGGGAACAGGGGAAAGATAGAGAGAGGGAGAGAGCGCACGGAAGGGATAACGCTAACCTGTTTCAAACAAACATAATGAAAAGATGAATAGAAGGAAAGAAAAAAGTTGGTTTGGTTGGTTGGTTGGTTGGTTGATTTTTACGGCATGTCAACTCTTGTTAGGGTTATTTTATGCCGAATACATTTTGGTTTATTCATTCTTTATGGGTACTCAATTTTTTAAAACTTCATTTTTAAAGACTCAATTTTTCACAGTTAACCCACAGAGGGGACCCTAAAAGTTTCTATGAGCATTTCCAATACTCGAAGATTTATAAGTAAATTGTGCAGTTCTTATTACAAAATTTCGAGAAGACTAAGAAAAAAAAAGACACTTCCAATTCGGTTATGTTCGTTGGTGGGTTGAATTTTACGGCATGTCAACTCTTGTTGGGGTTATTTTATGCTGAAAATATTTTGGCTTATTCATTCTTTATGGGTACTCAGTTTCTTAAAACTTAATTTTTAAACACATTTTTATACTCATTTTTTCCTATTTAATCATTGATGGGAATCTAAAATGTTATAACAGACGTTACTTTCTCGAAGATTTGAAAATAAATCGTGCAATTCTTATTATTTCGAAGTTCATACAATATTTAGCGAAGATTAAGCAAAAAAAAAAAAAAAAAAAAAAAAAAAAAAAAAAAGAAAAAGAAAAAAAGACACTTCCAAGGTTTTGGTTGTTGATTGGTTTTATTTTACGGCATGTCAACTCTTGTTTGGTTATTTTTATACCGAAGATATTTTAGTTTATTCATTCTTACGAGTACTCAATTTTTTAAAACTTCATTTTTAAACATTTTCTAAACTCAATTTTCCCTATATAACCCATAAATGGGACATAAACAGAATGTAATCATTCACAAAGAATAGTAAGTAAATCGTGCAATTCTTATTACTTCATGGTTCCTACAAAAATATCGCGAAGAATGAAAAAACAAGAGACCCCCCCCCAAAAAAAAACACAAAAAAACACAAACGTACCAAACTGGTTTTGTTTTCTTGGCCAATAAAATTAAACAAAAATATCAGGATCACCAATCTGTGTTACTCATCCACTGGATTGGCGGGGGCCGTTATTGAAATCTACACTTCCATGATTTTCAGTACTGGAGCCATCTATACTTATATAAAGGGCAGTGTATGTATGTCCGGAGGAAACTATGAAAATAAAACGATGAACAGCAATGTAAATATGTAGACACATTCAGTATCTCAAGAGCTTGCTTTTTGTGCAAAAGTGAAGATCTAATTTATATCTGGGAAGATATTCAAAGATTAGGATTTGAATAGTAAGAAAAGGGAAAGTACCTCTACATAAGCAACGCTGGGTAGCCGATTCTAGTCAAATAGAGTTTAGCAACCTAGCTAGGACAAATCTTTTAGTAGCAGCATATCTTAAGCTAATTTATTTGATAGAAAATGTTTACTAGGATGTCAATAGAAAATATAATGTTACATGGCAAGTGCCAAATTTTAGTTGGTTGGTTGGTTGGTTGATTTTACGGTATGTGAGTGTCGGTGTACGTGTCCCTGTCTGTATGTATAGAAATGAGTTTTCTTTCTTCCCATACTAATGGTTTCATATTATCTTCACTATTGATTGCATATATATTTATCAACCCCTCCGCACGAGCAGGATGCGACACAAGGTCAATTTTTTCAGCAGTTTAACAAGAATTCAGAGTTTTCCTTCTCCTAGACTGGTAACCTATCCAAGTTTAAAGAGCCCAGTCTGCCCTACATTTCACCTATAGCCGGAGGGAGAGTTGTGGGATTCATACCTTTACCAAAGATATTAGCTCTATGTAAAACAGCCTCGTCCAAGATTTGAAGTCCGGTAGACGAGTCTATTATATATATATATATATATATATATATATATATATATATATTACTAAAAGTGGAGGAATCATATGTATGTAGGGAGATCATACATACATATGATTCCTCCACTTTATTATATAAGTTCTCCTAATAAAATCTATTCATATATATATATATATATTTATTTATTTATCCATTTATTTACTTATATATTTACCCAGCTATGGGTAAAATAATAGGACAGACTGGGCTCTTTAACCTTGGGTAGGTAACCAGTCTAAGAGAGGGAAAACTCTGAATTCAAAATTCCCGAGGTCAGTCGTTGATTGGGTTTGTGGCATTCCTTGTGCACCAATTCTTTCCTATCGACTGTGCCAAAAAGTGCGGAATGGTCCAACACAAGCCTTCACCGCTTTAAACAAATCACTGTGTGGGTTGTTCACTGAATAAACACTCATGCGTCGAAAATCGACGAGAGAGTCCATTTTTTATTATATATATATATTTTTTCAACCATATATATTTAACCAACTCATTGAATGCATAGATCATAGTATATATATATATATATATATATATATATATATATATATATATATATATATAATGATCTATACATTCAATGGGTTAGTTATATATATATATATATATATATATATATTATATATAATGATCTATACATTCTATGGGTTAGTTATATATATATATATATATATTATATATATATATATATATATATATATATATATATACATCTATTTTCATATATCCATTATACCCGCGCCTCCATTCATTCCTATTCATACATATTACTTTGTACGTTTCAATCGAAGCATCAATCAATAACCGGCAGATCGAATTATGAAACAAAGAATTGCGTATAATTTTGTCTTGGAGATCAATTAATGCGATTCTAACAGATTCAATAATTAAATAATTAAATCTTATCGTTTCGTTTTCATTCCTTTTTCAATATTTCTCTTTTTGCAGCTGGAGGTCAAAATTATCCCAGCAATTTCATTGGAACATATTATTTCCTTTTGCATATCATCCAATCAATAGAAAAGACTAATGCATAGAACATTTGGACTATTATACATTTTTAAAAGTAGTCGAATTGATTTGCAGGAAAATACAATGTTTTTTTCATTATTCATCATCTTCCGACTTAACGGAAACCCTTGCCATGGGTATCACGTTTAACTGCATCTAAGGTAAAGTTCCAATGTGTGGAGTATCCCTTCATCGCCATTACTCCCATACCAGAAATGGTAGTACTGATAGGGGTACCATCTATGAGTAATTTTTAAAAGTAGTTGATTGATTTGCAGAAAAATACAATGTTTTTTTCATTATTCATCATCTTCCGACTTTATATAAACCCGTGTCCTGGATATGACGTTAAACTACATCTACAAGTAAAGTTCCAATTCTAGAGCTCCGGGAGTGTGGAGTACCCTTCATCCCCATTACTCCAGGTCCACTTTTAATCCGAGTGTTAGTACCTGATAGGTCCCATTTATGAGTTAAATAGAAGAAAATGAGTTAACAAGATGTGTTTAAAAATGAGTTAAAACAATGAATAAAAAAATAACTTTCAGTACACAGAATGAATAAACGTCCTCGACATAAATTAACCCAAACAGAGTTGACATGACGTAAAATCTACAAAAAGGAAAAGTAGTTTGAATTGATAGATTTTAAAAGAGTTTGAATTGATTTGCTGAAAATTAGAAGCTTTTCCATAATTCACATTTTCTTCTTAAACCGGAAACTCGATCCTTGGCGAGTTATACGTAACTTGCATCTAGTGATGAAGTTCCATTCCGGAATTCTTGGAAAAATATGGGGATAACCCTTTTATTGCCAATTATTCCAGGTTCAACCCAAACTCGGAGAGTGGTAATACCTGTAAGTGTTCTATCTAGGGTTAAATGGACAAAGAAGAATATCATTATTAATTGTTTTAGTTTAATTTGAGTTTGAAAAACACGGTTAAGATTAAAGTGATTTGATGTGAGTTTTACGATACTTTAACGGAATGTCTGGGCCGTAGTGGCTACCGATGCTGTACAGTGACATCTGTAATATGTTCGTATATATATATTATATACTATATATATATATTAGTATATATATAATGAATATTATGTATATTTATAAACTCATACTAAAGTTTTCATGCTTACGCAATCTTCAGTGAGTCAAATGTTGAGATTTTAAAAACCAGGTAGTTTTATTTATCGTTCATGAAGCGCGTTACGCGATGGAATGTCATTATGCTAAATTTTTTTTTTTCTTTTAACTGTGGGGTTGTTTAGAGTTTATGTGACGTGAAGCGTGTTCACGTGTTTGGATGTTATGACGCTGAAAGTTGTGTTTAAAAATTGTAATAAACAAACTTGCTTTTGGTTTTTAATGCACGTGGTGTCCAGAAGATCTTTTTTTAATCAAATAAAAGAGGCGCGGAAAATTAAGGGTATTAATTAATTAACGCTTTCAGCGTTTATATAAAATGCTATCTTCTCTCGTT
>CM042147.1:18237823-18270682 GCA_023376005.1 Doryteuthis pealeii | reverse complement strand
CACCGAAAAAAAACCCTGGATCAACAAATTTTTTGTTGTTTCTTAATAAAATTATTTAATGAAGGATTTTTGATCATTGGAAATGCGAAACAAAAAAAAAGCTTTGTTCTTTAGAAAAGGAAAAAAAATCTCCGTGTGGATTTGATGATGACGTCAACTGGAAAGATGGTGGAAAGATACGGAAAAACACTCGGCAAGATATCTGTTCAATTTAAAGTTTAGGTAAAAAATGGCTTTTAGTTTTTGTTAGCAGGTTCGAACGGAGTTTTTACCCATTGTATACATACATATTTATAATATAATATATATATATATATTATATATATATAGTATATATATCTGTGTTGTGTATTGTATATTTTTGTGAGTATATGTACATATATATAATAATTTAACAATTATATATATATATATAAATATAATATATATATTATTAATATAATATACTATACAAGTATGAATCTGGTATATATGTGTTGGCGTTATGTATGAATGTGCATCAGTCTATATATATACATATATATATATACATATATATATTATATGTGTGTGTGTGTGTGTGTGTGTGTGTGTGTGTGTATGGATTATATATACAATTATTTTCATATTTATATATTATATGTTACATATATTAGTTGATAGCTATATAATATATATGTATTTGTGGTGTATGGTGTGCCACCAGTTTTTGTTTGTTTATATATAAATATATATATTGGTTCACTAAATATGTGTTCAGTAAAGGTTTATGATTAAAAAAGGCCTTTTTATTTTTGCTTAGAGGAGGAAGTTTTACTAATATATATATTTATATATAATATATATATAATATAATAATATTATATTATGTATGTAGTATGTATGATGTAAACAATTTGTGTGGTATACATATATATATCCAAGATGTTTATTTATGTAGTGTGTGAGGGTTAGGTATACCTGTTTTTTTTTTGTAATAGATTGAATTTATCATGTCGACGTTTTTAACTAATTCACACACATACCACACACACATTGATATACTTATTTACCAATTATATATATATATATATATATATAATATACAACTAATATATAATATATATATATATATATATGTATATATACCTATTTGTTTGTTTATTGTATATTTTCTTAAACTAGTTGAAGCCGTTTTCTGGTCTCTTGTTTCTTGATCTCAACCGTATGCTACCCGCGTCTGATCAGATGTTTCCCCCGAAACACACAAAAATAAAAGTCTTGAACTTGCTTTCCTCTACATATCTAGATTCAATTAGAATTCTTTCTTTCTATTTTTTAAACCTGCAACGATACCGCCTCATCAGCATCGCACCCATTCTTAATTTGATCGATCGATACGATCACCTCCCCCCAACAAAAAAGAGCGAAAAAACCAAACTAAACCCCCCCCTGTTACCTAGCTGTTATACTCTCCGTCATTTTTACTTCGGAAATGTTCTTGCATGTCGACGCACGGATTTACTTGGAGACTCGACTGATAAGTGAATTGATGAACCAGTTAAAAGGTGGGCAAGAAAGGCAGAAATTAGATTCAAGCTTGTTCCATTGAGGTTGATTGTGAGCCCCCCCCCCTCATCCTTACCCCTAAATAAATTGATTTATTAGAAGTTGCTGAGGTTAAACACTCGATAAATCAAACCGCTCATATCAATTAAAATAAAAATAAATAAGATATGAACAGGTAGAAAAGATAAGGGTAAGTTGATATAATGGGCCGGTTAGAAAGGATAGCTAGATAGATATGAACAGAACAGGACAAGACAGATAAAGATAGAAGAGATAGATAGATAGATAGATAGATAGGAATGAGCAGACTGACACAGATAGATATTTAGATAGATATGGGCAGACTTTTGACACAGAGGTTTTAGATAGATATGAACAGCCAAATAGGTAGATTTGTATTGATTAGAAGATAAATAAATAGGGACAGATAGAACCAATCCTGAGAGATATAGAGAGGCAGATATATTTGAGACAGACTAACCCAGGATAGAGTAGATCGATAGATAGATAAATATGAAACAGGTCAAGCTAGATAGATAAATAAATAGATAGATAGATAGATGATTGATTGATTATTTATATTGATTAGAATAGATAGAATGGGCAGACTGACACAGATAGATATTTAGATTAGATATGAACAGGCCAAATGAAAGATGTATTGATAATAGATAAATAGATAGACATATATGAAACAATCTGAGATAGATTGAGCAGGCAGATATATATGACAGGACTAACCCAGGATAGATACGATCGATAGATATCATAGATATGAACAGTCAGCAGATAGATAGCATAGAATAGATAGATAGATAGGATAGACTATGTACGAACCGAGATAGATAGATAGGTAGAAAGTGTGGACAATAGATAGAAAGGAAATAATATTTACGGAAAAATAAGAGATAAATAGATAGATATGGACAGATTGAATGTGATAAGAGAATTATTAGATAGATAGATAGATAGATAGATAGATAGATAGATATAGGAGATAGGATAGGTAGGTTTGATTGATAGGTAGATAATGAACAAAGTGTGTTCGATAGATAAAATAGACGATAGATTTAAACAGAATGAATTGTAGATAGATAGGTAGAATGAGATCTAAAAACGTTCAAAACATGATTAATTTAAAGGCGTTGATTAAATTGTCTTAAAATGCTTGCTTTAAGGAACCACTTAAAGGAAAGATTAGACAAGGATTATATCGAATAAATCTTGTTCTCTTTAGACCCAAAGAATATCTACTGCCTGGTGTATACCGGGGTCCGCAATGGCTGCGGTCATGGACCGGTTAAGTAATTAACAGTGTTGAATCCCAGGGAGCTATCCCCCCAGGCAACAGCTACCCACTTGGTTAAAGGAAGCTGGGCTGGTTATTGCTCAGTGCCTGAGGCAACCCCTGAGGGTGAAATGCCGACGGAATTCAACGCATTTCTGCACCTACCACCCATGAGTCTCGGTAGTGTGGATATGTGTCAACACCTGCACGTGGATGTAATGCAAATAACCACTGTAAAACCCCAACTTGATCCCTAAGATGGCCAGCGATAATAATAATAGTAATATGTTCATAATTCAAAATATTTTATGTTAGTCTGGCACAGGGCAATTATTAAATTGTTGCGATCCAGTGAGCATGAAATGTCTAAACTTGGACTTTCTCCACCAGGACAAGAGGAAATACATAAAAAAAACCAGGGAAAGCTCTAACCGCATCAGCCGTGGATATGGCAGCCTATATTTGACATCAAACCGGACCCAAAGTCTGGTGGTAATCGTTGAGATACTGTGGGGCGCTCTGGGTCTAGTGGATAATTAATGCTTCGCCCCGAAACCATGCCTGAAACCCAGAAGTCATCATCTTGATGAAAGGCTTTGTAGTTCAATGCTTACTGTGTAATAGCAGTATTGTAGAAGATTATTCTTGCTTTATAAGCGTACACAATTTTCTGGCTGTTTTCGTCATCAGTGGTTTCTTTATGAACAGATTTTTAGATTGCCCGCCAAGTGTCAGAACTGGAAACAAACAATGGTGGTATACAAATAAAATTATCCGATCGTTTTACGGACCGATCAAAAATAGTTCCCCACCCCCGTCGGTGCATGGACAGACATAATTATCATAGTTCAATTGTGACTTGCACTCGGATTAAACGTTGGCTAAATGTCGTCACAAAGACGCTTTATTTTTTTTATAGAAAACCATTCAAATATTTCTCAATTTGCGTTAAATACCGAGTATTATTGACAGCAATTTCGGCGCCCATCCCACCATTATTATTGTGAAGATTACCACATTGGTGTTTACTTAAAGAGTAGGACATTTGGAAAGCTTTTTGGCCAACTTTATTGATTAATTAAAATAAATGATAAAAATATGCAATTAGAATATGAAGAGGCAATGGTTTTAATCATTAAAAGTATTAAAAAGATTTAGATTTCGTTCGTCGTGGGCGAATTTTCATCAGTAATTTTGTTTTTCTTATGATTTCAATCAATATATTTATGATTTCCGATTGGCTTGTTTATAAAGGAAGCCGTGTCTGTGTGAGAATGTTATCTGTTGTATTCTACATTAAACATTAGTCGTGTAGATTTTTCTTTGAATAATATCAGCGTGAAGATAACTTACAAAGTAGACGGAGACATTCTTTAATATTTACATATAGTTTTGATTTGTCTATATTTTGTTCTTTATTTCAACAGATATCAAGAAATGAAAGGTGGAACACTAAAACAATCCTTGGAAATTGTACTTCTTTAGTGCTTCTTTAAATCTCGAACTAATATATATATATATAGTATACTATATATACTATATATATGTAAAATGAAGAAAAACTCTAAAACTTGCTTTCATACAATAATTTATTTGTTTCAACCGTATTAATACGGCAACTTTCAGGGTAATCACAAGAACATGACTTCAAGAGTCATGTTCTTGTGATTACCTGAAGATGCCGTATTAATTACGGTCTGAAATAAATTATTGTAAAAATGAAGCAAGTTTAGAAGTTTTTCTTCATTACTAAACATATCTTGCTCTGTCTTCTACTCACTGGTATTAGGTACATTGAGCTCTCCTTGATGGTCTACCTGCATCACGCTTGGTTAAACCAACCATGGAAAGGACCCTAACTACGAAAAAAAACTATATATATATATATATATATATATATATATGTGGGGGGTGTAAATAGAATCGTGGAATTTTGGAATCCGATGATATTCAGGAAAGAATAATAAAGAAAGTACAGAATGGATAAATAAAAGATGAATTTAATCAATTATCACTACACATGTGTGTTCGGTCAGTTTATCGTAGGTTGTGTACACGAATCGAACTATTATTATTATTTAAATAAACAAATGAAGACCAAAACACCATCGTGTAAGTTGATATTGATTTAAATTCATTCTTTGATTATGAATTCTGTTACTTTCTTTTATTCATTCTTCCTTCATATATATAAATATATATATATATATTATATTATACTTGGCATCCTTCCGTCGTACTAAAGACGATGGCGTGTGTTCCACTTTTTTTCTGCAGCAGTTGAGTAGGTTGAACAGTCCACTTTCTAGATGGCAAATCTCTGGGCACTAACTGCAAGCAAACAGTGATGCCTGTTGAGTTGCTCTTTTCAGCTCGCTTTACGTTCCTTTTGACAAGGAGTCACCAGGTCGCACGTCGCCTGGCACAAGCCTCCCATGTGTTGGTGCCAATGTGGCATGTCTTTATTTTCCTTTTGGCAGGCATTCTTTAAAGTGCAAGCGTTTGGTCTTCCTTGTTGGTCGGGTGCCGTCCGCCAATTCGCGATACAGTAGGATTTTCGGAGATGCAGCCCGAGTCCGTAACCTCCTGAGGACCAAGCCAAAGTAGGCGTCTTCTCTCGCAGATGATTGGCGTGCATGCTGGATCCTATTTGCTTCATTTACAGCACTTCTGTTGGTTGACCCTTTGTCCTGCCAAACGTATGCATAGAGCGCGTAGCGTCTGAGGTGGAAATTGTCCAGTTTCCTCTTGCGGCATGGTATTCGTTTTCTGCCCCAGTGGGAAAAACTACCGTAGCCTGGGCACCTGTCGAGTGGGGCGCGAGAGGAATGGCGAGCTCGGGATAAAAGGCGGAGGGGTGAGGCCGTGGCCCTCATGTGGGGATAAGGCTGTGGGGGTCGGGGGGAAAAGAGGAGAAGAGGGACTAGGGGTTTTTTTTTATATATATATATATATATATAATATTATATATATAGAATATATAAGAGAGAGAGTTTTTATAATTTGCTTTGAAGGCATTGTTGTATATATTGGTTTGGAGGTTGATTTTTGGAAAGGCTTATCACAATGCAGTTGTAAAGAAAAAAATTAATAAGGTTACAATTGGTGTTGTGTGTAAGCCTGTAATTTATTCTTGATATTTCGTGATAAATCTCTTTTTCAGAAGAACACTGTAATTGAAGTAGTTGTCGTCTTTGTTATGGCATTTTAAAAAAATGCCAGACCCAAGATTACCTTATTATGTTTCTTTACACCTGCATTGTGATAGCCTTCAAAATGCAACCTCCAAACCAAACAATATATATTATTAGAAAGAGAGAGAGAGAGAGATGAGAGAGAGAGAGAGAGAAGCGTGACTCTTTGGTCACATATTTTGAGCTTCTGGGTAGATAATCTGGATAAGAAAAAGTGAGAGTGTTAAGTGAATTAATTTTTAAAAAAGGAATAAATAAAACACGGTTCGTAGAATTGAAAAAAAAAACATTAAAATAATAAAGATTCCAGAAGGGAAGTTGGACATAATCTCACATTTATTGGAGCTAAGATGTTGAAGTATGGCTCACTGCTGATGAAATTTTGATATACAAATATATTCGCAAAATTCTCTCACTCTTCTGAATCTAATGAGAAACTAACATATATACACGAGGAGGTAATGATATACTTACATAGAGAGATAGCAGAGAGAGAGAAAGAGAGAAGAGAAAGAGAGAGAGGAGAGAGAGCGTGATATGCATAATATAAAGTGAGAACGGGTCAGTTTTTTGGATTAATTTTCAAATTACGACTATTAGAACAATTAAAAATGATTGTTTAAAAACATAATCAAACCTTAGAACTAAGAAATAATTTAGTATAACTTTCATGTTCATTTAAAACTAAAGTAAAAAAAAAAGCCTTGACACAAGGATTTAATTCGCTCAGATAGTATAATAATAATAATAATAATAATATAATAATTAATTAATATAATAATAATATTTGTGTGTGAGACAGAGGAGAAGAGAAGAGAGAGAGAGGAGAGAGAGAGAGAGAGAAGAGAGAGATTAATAAAATAAAAATCTATATACAAACCGACGGAGTCTCAATGGGTTATCTGCTGCAATATATCATACTTTTTAATAGGTGAAGCCTTGTTTGTTTTTATTTGTTTTGTCTTTGTTTTTGTTGTTTTTCTTTTCACCTACTTTTACTGTTTCCGTTCTACCCATGCAGCCATTCCTTGGATTTGCAAAGAATATTCAGTATTTAATATGTTGTCTTTGTCCAGTTTTACTCTTGTGGTTGTCATACGATGATTGTATTTTTAATAATTGAAACTTTAAGTAATGAAGACGACACTTGAGGTGAGATAACAGTTTCTTATGGTTATCTTGTCTTTACTGTAATACTATTTGAGCGTTTTATGGATAAGAAAAAATGTTAAACATTTTTCGTTATTTCACCACACACACGCACACACACACACCACCATTTATAATATAATATAATATATATATATATATATTATATTAATATATATATATATTATAATATAATAGTTGTTGTGTGTGAGTTGTCACTGTTTCAGCTTTACTGGAACGGCGTATCAAACGCAGTATTATTGGTAGAGTGCTTCAAATAAAAATAGGTTGTTAATATAATAATGAAAATAGATATATAAAGGTTTAATATCATTACTTGATGATAAGAACAGTCACAACCATTTGGTTCATGCATTTCGTAATGCAAACAATCTTCAGGTGAGCGTTGTTCCAAAATGCAAGGAAAATCGAAAATTACAAAAAGTGTAACAGACAAGGATGTGTATGATTGGATGAAATGTTATGCGTATGTTTTGTGGTGTTATTTTGAATTGTATGTGTGTTTATGCGACAGGCAAAAGGTTATGTATACGGTTCAAGCGGGTCTCGAATGATTAACATAGTTTTTTTTTCTCACAACTTTCCACAATCTTCTACTTTCCGTTACTGCGCCCTGTAGTCATTTTCTGAATTGTTTATTTAAACTTGTGTTTGTTTATCTGATGATTTGTATTTTTTAATACATGAACTAAGTAATAGGACATGGTAGAGGATACATGGACAGACCGAAAATTAGACAGAGGAGACACTGCAGAGGAGGCTTGGTAGATGAGACACGAGAGGAGACACAGAAGATTGAGATACGACAGAGGAGACACAGCAGAAGAGACCACAACAGAGTTCGACACTACAGAGGGGGACACGACAGACAAGAAAAGAGAAGGGAAGAAACAGCAGAGGAGACATGGCAGACGAGACAAGACAGCAAGTGCACAGCAGAGGGGCACCACAGAGGACACACGGCAGAGAGACAAAGAGAGGAGACACCCTAGAGGACAAACCTGTAGACGAGGACATAGCGATGATACTTTTTCCATTACTATTATATATTTACTCCTTTGAGTTTCACATCAGCATTAAGCTCATGGTCTTTCAGTCTGAGTGACAGCAAGTCTCCTTCAGGTCTCCAGGACTCTTCTGAGTTATTCTGCAGAGTTGCAGCAGCGCAGTGTCTGAATGTTTCATCCTTCCTCTTGATTTCTAGACTTAACAAAACCCTTTTTTCCAATCCTTTGGACCGTTCCAAGTGCACTAACTAACAATCTGGTTCACTTGATTTCATATTCCATAACTTTTTTCAGTTCTCTTGGCAAGGTCCAGATATTTTCCATTTTTTAATTTTCCTTTAGCTTCACCCTGTATTTGCTGGGAACGGCAAAAATCCACCAGTTGACAAGTTCTTTCTTTTGGTTTATCAAACACTAGGTCTGGTCTCTTGCTGGGATAATGATCCGTTTTCATTTTAAAGTCCCAGAGAATTTAATGCGTTTCGTTCTCAAGAATAGATCTGGTTATGGATATACCATTTAAGTTGTATGGCCAAAATTTAATTTTTTGCATAATTATCCCAGTGGATCACTTCCCAACCAGTCGTGTCTAGTTTGTACTCCCGTTGTGCTAGTTTTGCTACATTCGCAGAGTATAGGTTTACAGTCTCATCTCTATTACCGCAAAGTCTAATTTACTATTTGTTGGGGTTCTTATCATTTTTTCGCTTTGAATTATTATTATATTATATTATATTTATTTTATTAATTTTAGCTGAGTAAGGAGTTTTGAACTTATGGCAAGTATTTTTTGCAATGTCACTTGAATCTTTTGACAAAAAGGTATATGTTTCCCCTTATATTTATAAAAAGCACCATACGAATAAAATTGCTTACTCTTCTCCATTTCTCCCCTCCTTCTCTTTCTTTTCTTCCTCGAAAAACAAATAATCTTGTTTTGAATACGTCATATGAAGACTCTCCATTTCAGTGTTAATGTGTCTTTTAGAGCTGAACAATAAAAGATTTATTTTTTTTAACCAGATTATGTGATACCATTTTTGTCTCTTGATATGAGACACAATGTCTGACCTGTTAGAAAACTTGAGATGTTTGTAATTTCCTTATATTTAAATATCAGGTGAAAAACGGAAGATTGAATTTACTTAGAAATAAGAATTGTTGAATTCTTTGTTCCAAAGCAGAAATGTATGCCTATATAAAACATGGCCCAAACACATCTTCCAAATCCCAGATCTTCTCACGTATTTTGGCACTATGCTAGACCAACAAACCCTTTGCAAATATCAATTTTCAACCAATTCTATAAGTTGTGGAAAAATGTGGAAAAAACCTAGAATTTAAAGTTATTTGTGTAGTAATTGGTATTTAACTGAACGTGTGAAAGACTGACCTGTTGGCTTATGAAATATTAAGAATAAATCAAAGGTATAGAAAAAACTCCATAATTACCTCATTTTTTTTTCTTTACATTTGTATTGTGATAGCCTTCAAAACAAATCTCTCGCCAACCCCCCTATCATTCGTTGCCTCAGGAGGTCCTCTACGCTATACCCTATCCACGCAGAACTGGTCAATGTACGACGGTCCACACTGGGCCTGCATTGGTTTCCATTGGAGAACGTTCGTTTTAAATTGCCCTTTGCTTCTCAGCTGTAACCAGCATGTGTTTTTCGCCATGTTTGGATAGTTTGTGTGATAGGGGGTAAGTGGCCGTTACAGTTACTTTCATGTAGGGTGTTGTATCACGATAATATCGCACGCAACATTTTGTGACTCCCATTTAGATAACTTATTCTCTTGGCGCTTCATTAGGGTCCAAGTGTGCAGCCATACAGTAACACTGATACAACTTACGGCTTGAAAGCAAGTTTTCAAAATTCCTTTACTGTCTTAATGTAAATTGAACTTTGACAAAAATGCCAAACGATCAATTTTCAATGATCATTACCCAAACAAAATCCTGCTTTCGACAATAGAATAAACATGATTAGCAGCAGGCCAGACTTTAGAGTACTCCGCCTCATCAATAGCACAACCTCCTCTGGACTCTATTTCAACCTCCGTCCCTACAGCCATCGCTATGAAAAAATATAACAACGCCTAGTTTCACACAGAGCTGATAAATAACATTTTATGCTGGTGAGTCAACACTGGTAGGTCCATGTGTAGGAGTCCATAGAGAAAGTCAGTTAATAAATGTCACTGCTTCTCCAGCAATGCAAATCATGTCTTGGTATGTACATGTGTAGGAGTCCATAGGAGAACGTCGCTTATGAGTTTGTCACTGCTTCTCCAGCAGAGTCTTACTTACTGTTTGTCAGATGCTACCTCTAAATACTCTTTTCAAAAACAATGTGCAGTATCCTTGTTTAAATTCTTATCCTCCTTTTTCTCAAAGCATTTTCTTTTTGCCTGTTATTTATTGACTTGGATTTACCAACAGAAGAACTAGACGCCGAAATGGTTTACCAGAATGTTAACACTAAGCAACCGTTATACCAGAACCACCATCAAAACCTTCATTCCACGAATAAAACATGAACAGTTTTAGTAGACTTTGGTGAATACAGCTTAGTCAAGAAGCGAAAACAATTACAATTGTTACCTTTCTGACAACTGGTTTCTATATGAAAATATTGTGTCTTTTACACCAGTGATCTCAAAACTGTTGTCCACAACCCCGGGGCTGGCAGCATCAACAGCAGGGGTCTGCAGACACGTTGTTAGGGTCTCGAAATTTATATCATCCGATTAGTAATAGAACCGTGAAATTCATATTTCTACTTACGAGTACACACCTACGACAATTCAATTTGGTAACAGTAACCATTCCCAAATTTTTGGGTTAGCATGGTTTTCTGACTATTGATTTTTGTCTCTAAAGTGTGTCAAAATGGCTGCTACCTTATGCAACAAGATACCTATAAGATACAGCATTTTCAACTCTTAACAATATGATAACCAAATACAAAATTATAGTCTTAAGGAATTTCCCAGATTGATCATTACGATACTCGGATTACACAGGCAACACCTGAGGAAGGAAAAGAGGACACAAACAGCGAAAACGTTGTGTTTATACTTTCCACAATAAGATGAGGACCACAAATCGGCGATTTTCAGGTGTTTTTCACGTGCGCATTTTTGTTCACACCTATGTCAGAAAAATTTAAAATTCCCCAATTACTGTATCTTGTTTATTGAATGTAAAAGTAAGAAATAATTCATAGCTGAGACCATCAGACAACAGCATTGTTGAAAACGGCTAGAATACTCAGGAGAGCCCTGGAGACATGAAAAGACTTGTCACTCAATTGTTAAAGACCATTGGTGTGAAAAACTACACAGGAGTGAAATGCGTGAATTTTCAAGTATCTCAAAGAATTGACATTTGTTGCCAAGGTAGGACAAGCAATCCATTCATTGCCGGGATATTAGAAAATATCGTTTTTTAAACGAGATATAGAAAATATCGAGAGGAAGAAGTAATACTGGCTCGGCTGCGCATTGGTCATACGCACTCTTTATACTCAACAAGATCAACACTGATGTGAAATATAAAACACTCTTACTGTCAAACAGTTCATCAATAATGTGGACTTTCGTTCCTATGAGAAATACATTTTTCAACGCAAAATATGAGGAATCTGTTTGATGCATTTTGTTCTTCTGATAGAAATAAAAAAGATTCCGATAATTATGAATCAATATTGTCGCGGAGAAGAACTGATCCCTTCTCACTAAATGTCATTGTGTTGATTATGTGATGCATCGTGTGCATTTTCAATGGTGTACAATTGCAAACTGCTGGACGATCAAAGGATCAAACTATATTTGAGTCTGTTCGGAGGTTACAGCATTATATTTGTTATATCAGACACAGATTAACTACCGCGAAAATAGACAAATACTTATATAAAGCGTGAAATGAATTTCAAACATCCGAAACACATGTCGTGCACCTAACGTAATAATTCAAACAAGATGGATAAGCATTTTGCGGACCTTATTTTTTGTTATTAATGAGTATGTTTCATATTAGGCGTAGCAATATATAATTATATATATATTATAATTATATATATATATATATATATAATATATATATATATAGAATGAATAGAGAATAGATGAGAAAAGTATTGGCATAAAAGGTGCTCAATGCTAATAAGGCAGAGCAGATTTACAATCAATAAAATGATATTATGGATATTATAACCATAATGATAAGTTTTCATGCTTACGCAATCTTCAGATGAGGTTAAATGGTGAGATTTTAAACAGTAGTTTTTAGCATTTATATAAACGTGAAGCGTTTAATTAATTAATCCCTTAATTTCGCCCTCCTTTTATTTATTAAAAAAAAATCTTCTGGACACACGTGCATAAAAACCAAAGCAAGTTGTTTATTACAATTTTTTAACACAACTTTAGCGTCATAACATTCCAACACGTGAACACGCTTCACGTCACATAAACTCTAAACAACCCACAGTTAAAAAAAAAAAAATTTTTGCATTATGACATTCCATCGCGTGAACACGCTTCATAAACGATATAAAAAACTACTGTTTTTTTAAAATCTCAACATTTGACTCATCTGAAGATTGCGTAAGCATGAACTTATAGTATGAAGTTATAATATACATAATATATTATATATATATATATATATATATATATATATCGAACATATTACGATGTCATGTACAGCACGGTAGCCACTACGCCACAGACAATTCCGTTAAAGTATCGTAAATCATCATCATATATCTTTATTCTTAACCGTGTTTTTCAAACTCAATTTAAACTAAAAAAATTAATATGATATTCTCTTTGATCCATTTTAACCCAAGATAGAACACTTACAGGTTATTACCACTCCGAGTTTGGTTTGAACCTGGGAATAATGGCAATAAAAGGGTTACTCCATATTTTCCAGAATTCCGGAATTGGAACTTCATCACTTAGATGCAGTTTAACGTCATACGCAGGGACTCGAGTTTCCGGTTAAGAAGAAAAATGATGAATTATGGAAAAGCTTCTATTTTCCAGCAAATCAATTCAACTACTTTTAAATCTATCAATTCAACTACTTTCCTTTTTGTAGATTTACTTCATGTCAACTCTTGTTGGGTTAATTTATGTCAGGACGTTTATTCATTTCTTGTGTACTGAAAGTTATTTTTTATTCATGTTTTAACCATTTTAAACACATCTTGTTAATCATTTTCTTCATTTAACTCATAAATGGGACCTATCAGGTACTAACACTCGGATTAAGTGGACTGGGAGTAATGGGATGAAGGGGTACTCCACACTCCCCGGAGCCTAGAATTGGAACTTTACTTGTAGATGTAGTTTAACGTCATATCCAGGACACGGGTTTATATAAAGTCGGAAGATGATGAATAATGAAAAAAAAAACATTGTATTTCTGCAAATCAATCAACTACTTTTAAAAAATTACTCTAGATGTACCCTATCAGGTACACCATTTATGGTTATGGGAGTAATGGCGATGAAGGATATCCACACATTGGAACTTTTACCTCTAGATGCAGTTAAACGTGATACCCATGGCAAGGGTTTCCGGTTAAGTCGGAAGATGATGAAAATAATGAAAAAAACATTGTATTTTCCTGCAAATCAATTCGACTACTTTTAAAAATGTATAATAGTCAATGTTTCTAGCATTAGCTTTTCATTGATTGGATGATATGCAAAAAGGAATATATGTTCCAATGAAATTGCTGGATAATTTTGACCTCCAGCTGCAAAAGAGCAAATATTGAAAAAGGAATGAAAACGAAACGATAAGAAATTATTTAATTATTGAATTCTCGTTAGAATCGCATTAATTGATCTCCAAGACAAAATATTACGCATTTCTTTGTTTCATAATTCGATCTGCCGGTTATTGATTGATGCTTCCGATTGAAACGTACAAAGTATATGTATGAATATGGAATGAATGGAGGAGCGTGGCATAATGGGATATATAAAAATATAATATATATATATATATATATATATATATATATATATATATATATATATTATAAACATATATATTCAACTAACCCACTGAATGTATATAATATATAATATATTATATATTATATATAACTATGATCTATGCATTTCAATGAGTTGGTTAAATATATATGGTCGAAAAAAAAGAAATATATATTATATAATAATGAAAAATTGACTCTCTCGACGCCATGAGTGTTCATTCAATGAACAACCCACACAGTTGATTTTGTTTATAGTGGTGAAGGCTTGTGTAGGACCATCCGCACTTTTTGGCACAGTCGATAGGACAGAATTGGTGCACAAGGAATGCCACAACCCAATCAAACGACTGACCTCAGGAATTTTGAATTCAGAGTTACCCCTCTTTCTAGACTGTTACCTACCCCAAGGTTAAAGAGGCCAGTCTGCCCTACCATTTTACCATAGCTGGGTAAATATATAAGAAAATAGTAAATGGATAAATAAGTATAATATAATATATATAATATATATATAATATATATATTATATATATATATGAATAGATCTTTGTACAGGAGAACTTATATAATACTAAAAGTGGAGGAATCATATGTATGTATGATCTCCCTACATAATATGATTTTCCACTTTTAGTAGATATATATATATATATATATATATATATATATATGTTATATATATATATATATTATTATATATATATATATTATAAGGATTCGTCTACTGGACTTCAAATCATGGACGAGGCTGTTTAACAAAGCGCTAATACCTTGTAAAGGTCTGAAACTCACAAACTCTCCCTCCGGCTATAGGTGAAATGTAGGTAGACTGGGTTCTTTAAACTTGGATAGGTTACCAGTCTAGGAGAAGGAAAAACTGAATTCCTGTTAAAAAACTGCTGAAGAAATTGACCTTGTGTCGCATTCTGCTCGTGCGGAGGGGTTGAAAATATATATGCAATGAATGGTGAAGATAATATGAACTTTTAGTATGGGAAGAAAGAAAAAAAACTCATATCTATACATACAGACAGGGACACGTACACAGACACCCACATACCCTAAAAGCAACAAACCAACCAACTAATATTTGCACTTGCCACGTAACATTATATTCTATGTGATCCTAGTAAACATTTTCTCTCAAAATATAAATTAGCTTAGATATGCTGCTACCAAAAGGTTGTCCTAGTTAGGATTGTAAACTATATTTGACTAGAATCGGCTACCAGCGTTGCTTATGTAGAGGTACTTTCCCTTTTCTTACTATTCAAATCCTAACTTGAATATCTTCCCAGATATAAATTAGATCTTCACTTTTGCACAAAAAGCAAGCTCTTGAGATACTGAATGTGTGTACATATTTACATTGCTATTAATTGTTTTATTTCATAGTTTCCTCCGGACATACATACACTGCCTTTATATAAGTATAGATGGCTCCAGTACTGAAAATCATGGAAGTGTGGATTTTCAATACCGGTCCCCGCCAACTCAGTGGATGAGGAACACAGATTGGTGATCCTGATATTTTGTTTATTTTATTGGCCAAGAAAACAAAACCAGTTTGGTACGTTTGTGTTTTTGTGGTTTTTTTTTTGGGGGGGGGTTGTCTCTTGTTTTTTCATTCTTTCGCGAATATTTTGTAGAAACCATAAGTAATAAGAATTGCACATTTACTTACATTTCTTTGTGAATTTTTGATTACATTCTGTTATGTCCATTTATGGGATATAGGAAAATTGTGTTAAAAATGTTTAAAAATGAAGTTTTAAAAAATTGAGTACTCGTAAAGAAATGAATAAACTTAAAATATCTTCGGTATAAATAACCCCAAACAAGAGTTGACATGCCGTAAATAAAACAATCAAACAACCAAACCTCGGAAGTGTCTTTTTTCGGTTTCTTTTTTTTTTTTTTTTGCCTGAATCTTCGTAAATATTGTATGAACTTTCGAGTAATAAGAATTGCACGATTTATTTTCAAATCTTCGAGAAAAGTAACGTCTGTTAGAAATCTTTAGATCACATCAATGGATTAAAGTAGAAAAAAATGAGTATAAAAATGTGTTTAAAATTAAGTTTTAAGAATTGAATACCCATTAAAGAATGAATAAGCAAAATATTTTCAGCAAAAAAATAACCCCACAAGAGATTGCACAGCCGTAAAATTCAACCACCAAACGAACAAACCGAATTGAAGTTTCTTTTTTTTTTTAGTCGGGTCTCGAATTGTAATAAGAACTGCCACAATTTACTTAATAAATCTTGTCGAGTATTGGAAATGCTCTTTTAGAAGCTTTTAGGGTTCCCCTCTGTGGGTTAACTGTGAAAAATTGAGTCTAAAAATGAAGTTTTAAAAAAATTTGGAGTACCATAAGAATGAATAAACCAAAATGTTTCCGCATAAAATAACCCTAACAAGAGTTGACATGCGTAAAAATCAACCAACCAACCAACCAACCAAACCAACTTTTTTCTTTCCTTTATTCATCTTTTCATTATGTTTGTTTTTTTTGAAACAGGTTAGCGTTATCCCTTCCATGCGCTCTCTCCCTTCTCTCTATCTTTCCCTGTTCCCTTTTTTCTTTTTTCGGTGCAGCATTGTCTTTTCCTTCTTTTCTTATAATAAAAACGTTAATAAATTTTATAGTAATGGAATGATATCCAAAATATCTTCTTTGGTTATTTCTAGGAAAACTTGCAGATTAGAAGAGGTATCTTTTTGTTATTTCTTCTCGAATTTTGTATAAACCACGAAGTAATAAGAATGAGAATTACTTTACTAATCTATCGAGAATGGAATGTCTACGGTTCCCTGATGAGCTTGTTGATCTTTGTATCACTGAAAAACATACCTGCAAGGTATGGTTGTTTCATGACAGGAATTCTTTGTGGACATCTCATTAGCGGGTTTCATTAGTAACTGGGAAAACGGAACACATTATATTGTGCCGTTTGCCTAAAAGGACATTTCATTGGTGTCGACTCATTGATAGGCGGAGTTTTGTTGTCTTCCCAGAACGGACAAAGAATGGTCAAGACGAAAAGAAGAAGAACGAACAAAAAAAAAGTCTGCAGAAAATTCTATAATTATTGAGGTTGGTTATAAACGCAAAACTGTGTGTATTAGTAAGTTGCAATATAATTAGCACAAAAATTGTGATATTCCTCTGATAAGTGGGCTGTCTTGCGTTCGTGCGTTTTTTTAAGTGATCTGATTCTACTTTACTTCTTATTATTGTTCTCGATATTCTATAATTTGATTAATTTCAGCGCCCGGGTTCTGCTTGCTAGAGAAGAAGAATGATTCTGAAAACATACTGATGACCGCTGATACAGTATGAAAATAGTAACTTATTTATATTTCGGTGTTTCATTTTTTCATCATCGTCAGAATATTGTGAGTCATATATAAAATTAAGAAAGTTGTCGCGGGCGACCTAATGTCGATATCAGCCATAAAGTTGTTTTTTTTCGCTAACGCTAAACCTGTTTCAAGCAAACATAATGAAAGATGAAAAGAGTTCACTGTATGACTGACACCGACATAAAGGCCGCCCCAGAGTGAGGAAGTGATGGTAGGGTTAGCTTCTCCATATCAGACGTTAAAATAATCTCTTTAGTCTTAGTGTTAGCGAAAAAAAACAAACTTTATGGCTGATATCGACATTAGGTCGCCCGCGACAACTTTACTTTATTTTATATATACTCACATATTCTGACGATGATGAAAATGAACACCGAAATATAAATAAGTTACTATTTTCATACTGGTATCAGCGGTCATCAGTATGTTTTTCAGAATCATTTTCTTCTTCTCTAGCAAGCAGAACCAGCTGAAATTAATCAATATAGAATATCGAGACAATATATAAGAAGTAAGTAGAAATCAGATCACTTAAAAAAACGCACGAACGCAGACAGCCCACTTATCAGAGGATATCACAATTTTTGTGCTAATTATATTGCAACTTACTAATTACACACAGTTTGCGTTATTAACCAAAACCTCATAATTATAGAATTTTCTGCAGACTTTTTTTGTTTCGGTTCTTCTTCTTTTCTCTTGACCATTCTTTGTCCGTTCTGGGAAGAGCAACAAACTCCGCCTAATCAATGACTCGACACCAATTGATGTCCTTTAGGCAAACGGCACAATATATGTGTTCCGTTTTCCCAGTTACTAATGAACCCGACTAATGAGATGTCACAAGAATTCCTGTCATGAAAACAACCATACCTTGCAGGTATGTTTTCAGTGATACAAAGATCAAAAGTCTCATCAGGGAACCGTAGACATTCCATTCTCGAAGATTAGTAAGTAAATTCTGCCATTCTTATTACTTCGTGGTTTATACAAAATTTCGAGAAGAACATAACAAAAAAAGTACCTCTTCTAATCTGCCAAGTTTCCATAGAAATAACCAAAGACAGATATTTGGATATCATTCCATTACTTAAAAATTCTATTAACGTTTTTATTATAAAGAAAAGGAAGGAAAGGACATGCTGCACCAAAGAAAGAAAGAAAAAAAAGGGAACAGGGGAAAGATAGAGAGAGGGAGAGAGCGCATGGAAGGGATAACGCTAACCTGTTTCAAACAAACATAATGAAAAGATGAATAGAAGGAAAGAAAAAAGTTGGTTTGGTTGGTTGGTTGGTTGGTTGATTTTTACGGCATGTCAACTCTTGTTAGGGTTATTTATGCGGAATACATTTTGCGTTTATTCATTCTTTATGGGTACTCAATTTTTTAAAACTCATTTAAAGACTCAATTTTTCACAGTTAACCCACAGAGGGACCCTAAAAGCTTCTAAGAGCATTTCCAATACTCGAAGATTTTATAAGTAAATTGTGCAGTTCTTATTACAAAATTTCGAGAAGACTAAAAAAAAAAAGAAACTTCCAATTCGGTTATGTTCGTTGGTGGGTTGAATTTTACGGCATGTCATCTCTTGTTGGGGTTATTTTATGCTGAAAATATTTTGGCTTATTCATTCTTTATGGGTATTCAATTTCTTAAAACTTAATTTTAAACACATTTTTATACTCATTTTTTTCATTTAATCCATTGATGTGAATCTAAAAGATTCTAACAGACGTTACTTTCTCGAAGATTTGAAAATAAATCGTTGCAATTCTTATTACTTCGAAGTTCATACAATATTAGCGAAGATTCAGCAAAAAAAAAAAAAAAAAGAAAAGAAAAAAAGACACTTCCGAGGTTTGGTTGTTTGATTGGTTATTTTACGGCATGTCAACTCTTGTTTGGGTTATTTTATACCGAAGATATTTTAGTTTATTCATTCTTTACGAGTACTCAATTTTTTAAAACTTCATTTTTAAACATTTTCTAAACACAATTTTCCCTATATAACCCATAAATGGGACATAAACAGAATGTAATCATTCACAAAGAATAGTAAGTAAATCGTGCAATTCTTATTACTTCATGGTTCCTACAAAATATCGCGAAGAATGAAAAAACAAGAGACCCCCCCCCCCCAAAAAAAAACCACAAAAAAACACAAACGTACCAAACTGGTTTTGTTTTTTGGCCAAAAAATTAAACAAAAATATCAGGATCACCAATCTGTGTTCCTCATCCACTGAGTTGGCGGGGACCGGTATTGAAATCCACACTTCCATGATTTTCAGTACTGGAGCCATCTATACTTATATAAAGGGCAGTGTATGTATGTCCGGAGGAAACTATGAAAATAAAACAATTAATAGCAATGTAAATATGTACACACATTCAGTATCTCAAGAGCTTGCTTTTTGTGCAAAAGTGAAGATCTAATTTATATCTGGGAAGATATTCAAAGATTAGGATTTGAATAGTAAGAAAAGGGAAAGTACCTCTACATAAGCAACGCTGGGTAGCCGATTCTAGTCAAATATAGTTTAGCATCCTAACTAGGACAAACCTTTTGGTAGCAGCATATCTTAAGCTAATTTATTTGAGAGAAAATGTTTACTAGGACATCAATAGAAAATATAATGTTACGTGGCAAGTGCCAAATATTAGTTGGTTGGTTGGTTGGTTTTAGGGTATGTGGGTGTCTGTGTACGTGTCCCTGTCTGTATGTATAGATATGAGTTTTTTCTTTCTTCCCATACTAAAAGTTTCATATTATCTTCACCATTCATTGCATATATATTTATCAACCCCTCCGCACGAGCAGAATGCGACACAAGGTCAATTTCTTCAGCAGTTTAACAGGAATTCAGTTTTCCTTCTCCTAGACTGGTAACCTATCCAAGTTTAAAGAAC
Organism: Doryteuthis pealeii; assembly: GCA_023376005.1. Lineage (NCBI taxonomy): Eukaryota > Metazoa > Mollusca > Cephalopoda > Myopsida > Loliginidae > Doryteuthis > Doryteuthis pealeii. Next base: position 18,250,192 of record CM042147.1, on the reverse strand, counting down.
CCAGTCTACCCTACATTTCACCTATAGCCGGAGGGAGAGTTGTGAGTTTCAGACCTTTACCAAGGGTATTAGCGCTTTGTTAAACAGCCTCGTCCATGATTTGAAGTCCAGTAGACGAATCCATTATATATATATATATATATATATATATATATATATATATATATTATATATATATATATATATATATATATATATTACTAAAAGTGGAAAATCATATGTATGTAGGAGATCATACATACATATGATTCCTCCACTTTTAGTATTATATAAGTTCTCCTGTACCAAAGATCTATTCATATTATATATATATAATATATATATATATATTTATATATATATATATATTACTTATTTTATCCATTTACTATTTACTTATATATTTACCCAGCTATGGGTAAAATGGTAGGGCAGACTGGGCTCTTTAACCTTGGGTAGGTAACCAGTCTAGGAGAGGGGTAACTCTGAATTCAAAATTCCTGAGGTCAGTCGTTGATTGGGTTTGTGGCATTCCTTGTGCACCAATTCTGTCCTATCGACTGTGCCAAAAAGTGCGGATGGTCCTACACAAGCCTTCACCACTATAAACAAAATCACTGTGTGGGTTGTTCATTGAATGAACACTCATGCGTCGAGAGAGTCAATTTTTCATTATATATATAAATATATATTTCTTTTTTTCGACCATATATATTTAACCAACTCATTGAATGCATAGATCATAGTATATATATATATATATTATATATATATATATATACATTCAGTGGGTTAGTTGAATATATATGGTTTAATATATATATAATATATATATATATATATATATATATTTATATATATATAATTTTATATATATCCCATTATGCCACGCTCCTCCATTCATTCCATATTCATACATATACTTTGTACGTTTCAATCGGAAGCATCAATCAATAACCGGCAGATCGAATTATGAAACAAAGAATTGCGTATAATTTTGTCTTGGAGATCAATTAATGCGATTCTAACGAGATTCAATAATTAAATAATTAAATCTTATCGTTTCGTTTTCATTCCTTTTTCAATATTTGCTCTTTTGCAGCTGGAGGTCAAAATTATCCCAGCAATTTCATTGGAACATATTATTTCCTTTTGCATATCATCCAATCAATAGAAAAGACTAATGCATAGAACATTGGACTATTATACATTTTTAAAAGTAGTCGAATTGATTTGCAGGAAAATACAATGTTTTTTTCATTATTCATCATCTTCCGACTTAACCGGAAACCCTTGCCATGGGTATCACGTTTAACTGCATCTAGAGGTAAAGTTCCAATGTGTGGAGTATCCCTTCATCGCCATTACTCCCATACCATAAATGGTAGTACCTGATAGGGTACCATCTATGAGTAATTTTTAAAAGTAGTTGAATTGATTTGCAGAAAAATACAATGTTTTTTTTCATTATTCATCATCTTCCGACTTTATATAAACCCGTGTCCTGGATATGACGTTAAACTACATCTACAAGTAAAGTTCCAATTCTAGAGCTCCGGGGAGTGTGGAGTACCCCTTCATCCCCATTACTCCCAGGTCCACTTTAATCCGAGTGTTAGTACCTGATAGGGTCCCATTTATGAGTTAAATAGAAGAAAATGAGTTAACAAGATGTGTTTAAAAATGAGTTAAAACAATGAATAAAAAATAACTTTCAGTACACAAGAATGAATAAACGTCCTCGACATAAATTAACCCAACAAGAGTTGACATGAAGTAAAATCTACAAAAAAGGAAAGTAGTTGAATTGATAGATTTTAAAAGTAGTTGAATTGATTTGCTGGAAAATAGAAGCTTTTCCATAATTCATCATTTTTCTTCTTAACCGGAAACTCGAGTCCTGCGTATGACGTTAAACTGCATCTAGTGATGAAGTTCCAATTCCGGAATTCTGGAAAATATGGAGTAACCCTTTATTGCCATTATTCCCAGGTCAACCCAAACTCGGAGTGGTAATACCTGTAAGTGTTCTATCTATGGGTTAAATGGATCAAAGAAGAATATCATTATTAATGTTTTTAGTTTAAATTGAGTTTGAAAAACACGGTTAAGAATAAAGATATATGATGATGATTTACGATACTTTAACGGAATTGTCTGTGGCGTAGTGGCTACCGTGCTGTACAGTGACATCGTAATATGTTCGATATATATATATATATATATATATATATATATAATGATATTATGTATATTATAAACTCATAACTATAAGTTTCATGCTTACGCAATCTTCAGATGAGTCAAATGGTTGAGATTTTAAAAACCAGTAGTTTTTTTATCGTTTATGAAGCGTGTTCACGCGATGGAATGTCATAATGCTAAAAATTTTTTTTTTTTAACTGTGGGTTGTTTAGAGTTTATGTGACGTGAAGCGTGTTCACGTGTTGGAATGTTATGACGCTAAAGTTGTGTTAAAAAATTGTAATAAAACAAACTTGCTTTGGTTTTAATGCACGTGGTGTCCAGAAGATTTTTTTTAATAAATAAAAGGAGGGCGAAAATTAAGGGATTAATTAATTAAACGCTTCACGTTTATATAAATGCTAAAAAAACTACTGGGTTTTAAAATCTCAACCATTTTACTCATCTGAAGATTGCGTAAGCATGAAACTTATCATTATGAGTTTATAATATCCATAATATCATTATTATTGATTGTAAATCTGCTCTGCCTTATTAGCATTGAGCACCTTTTTATGCCAATACTTTTCTCATCTATTCTCTATTCATTCTATATATATAATATATATAATATATATATATATATATATATATATATATATATATATATATATATTCGCTACGCCTATATGAAACATACTCATATATAACAAAAAATAAGGTCCGCAAAATGCTTATTCATTTGTTTTGAATTATTACGTTAGGTGCACGACATGTGTTTCGGATGTTTGAAATTCATTTCACGCTTTATATAAGTATTTGTCTATTTTCCGGTAGTTAATCTGTGTCTGATATACACAAATATAATGCTGTAACCTCCGAACAGAACTCAATATAGTTTGATCCTTTGGATCGTTCCAGCAGTTGCAATTGTACACCATTGAAAATGCACACGATGCATCACATAATCAACACAATGACATTTAGTGAGAAGGGATCAGTTCTTCTCCGCGACAATATCTGATTCATAATTATCGGAATCTTTTTTATTTCTATCAAGAAGAACAAAATGCCATCAAACAGATTCCTCATATAATTTGCGTTGAAAAATGTATTTCTCATAGGAACGAAAGGTCCACATTATATGATGAACTGTTTGACAGTACAGAGTGTTTATATTTCACATCAGTGTTGATCTTGTTTGAGTATAACAGAGTGCGTATGACCAATGCGCAGCCGAGCCAGTATTACTTCTTCCTCTCGATATTTTCTATATCTCGGTTTAAAAACGATATTTTCTATATCCCGGCAATGAATGGGATTGCTTGTCTACCTTGGCACAAATTGTCAATTCTTTGAGATACTTTTGAAAATTCACGCATTTCACTCCTGTGAGTTTTTCACACCATGGTCTTTTACAAGTCTGAGTGACAAGTCTTTTCATGTCTCCAGGGCTCTCCTGAGTATTCTAGCCGTTTTCAACAATGCTGTTGTCTGGATGGTCTCAGCTATTATTATTATTTCTTTACTTTTACATTCAATAAACAAAGATACAGTAATTTGGGGAATTTTTTAAAATTTTTTCTGATAGGTGTGAACAAAAATGCGCACGTGAAAAACACCTGAAAATCGCCGATTTGTGGTCCTCATCTTTATTGTGGAAAGTATAAACACAACGTTTCGGCTGTTGTGTCCTCTTTCCTTCCTCAGGTGTTGCCTGTGTATCCGAGTATCGTAATGATCCAATCTGGGAAATCCTTAAGACTATAATATTTGTATTTGGTTATCATATTGTTAAGAGTTGAAAATGCTGTATCTTATAGGTATCTTGTTGCATAAGGTAGCAGCCATTTTGACCACCTTTAGAGACAAAAATCAATAGTCAGAAACCATGCTAAACTCAAAATTTGGGAATGGTTACTGTTTAAATTGAATTGTTCGTAGGTGTGTACTCGTAAGTAGAAATATGAATTTCACGGTTCTATTACTAATCGGATGATATAAATTTTCGAGACCCCCTAACAACGGTGTCTGCAGACCCCTGCTGTTGACGCTGCCAGCACCCTGGGGTTTGTGGACAACAGTTTGAAGATCACTGGTGTAAAAGACACATTTATTTTCATATAGAAACCAAGTTGTCAGAAGGTAACATTGGTAATTGTGTTCGCTTCTTGACTAAGCTGTATTCACCAAAGTCTACCTACAACTGTTCATGTTTATTCGATTGAATGAAGGTTTGATGTGGTTCTGGTAATAACGGTTGCTTAGTGTTAACATTCTGGTAACCATTTTCGGCGTCTAGTTCTTCTGTTGGTAAATCCAAGTCAATAAATAAACAGGCCAAAAGAAAATGCTTTGAGAAAAAAGGAGGATAAGAATTAAACAAGGATACTGCACATTGTTTTGAAAGAGTATTTAGAGGTAGCATCTGACAAAACAGTAAGTAAGACTCTGCTGGAGAAGCAGTGACAAACTCATAAGCGACGTTCTCCTATGGACTCCTACACATGGACATACCAAGACATGATTTGCATTGCTGGAGAAGCAGTGACAATTTATTAACTGACTTTCTCCTATGGACTCCTACACATGGACCTACCAGTGTTGACTCACCAGCATAAAATGTTTTTATCAGCTCTGTGTGAACACTAGGCGTTGTGTATATTTTTTCATAGCGATGGCTGATAGGGACGGAGGTGAAATAGAGTCCAGAGGAGTTGTGCTATTGATGAGGCGGAGTACTCTAAAGTCTGCCTGCTGCTAATCATGTTTATTCTATTGTACGAAAGCAGGATTTTGTTTGGGTAATGATCATTGAAAATTGATCGTTTGGCAATTTTTGTCAAACAGTTCAATTTTACATTAAGACAGTAAGGAATTTTGAAAACTTGCTTTCAAGCCGTAGTTGTATCAGTGTTACTGTATGGCTGCACCACTTGGACCCTAATGAAGCGCCAAGAGAATAAGCTAAATGGGAGCTGCACAAAAATGTTGCGTGCGATATTATCGTGGATACAACACCCTACATGAAAGTAACTGTACGGCCACTTACCCCCTATCACACAAACTATCCAAACATGGCGAAAAACACATGCTGGTTACAGCTGGAGAAGCAAAGGGCAATTTAAAACGAACGTTCTCCAATGGAAACCAGCACGGCCAGTGTGGACCGTCGTACATTGACCAGTTCTGCGTGGATAGGGTATAGCGTAGAGGACCTCCTGAGAGCAACGAATGATAGGGAGGGTTGGCGAGAGATTGTTTTGAAGGCTATCACAATACAAATGTAAAGAAAAATGAGGTAATTATGGATTTTTCTATACCTTTGATTTATTCTTAATATTTCATAAGCCAACAGGTCAGTCTTTCACACGTCATCCAGTTAAATACCACTATTATCTACACAAATAACTAAATTCTAGGTTTTTCCACATTTTCACAATTTATAGAATTGGTTGAAATTGATATTTGCAAAGGGTTTGTTGGTCTAGCATAGTGCCAAATAGTGAGAAATCTGGGATTTGGAAGATTGTGTTGGGCCAATGTTTTATATAGGCATAACATTTCTGCTTTGGAACAAAGAATTCAACAATTCTTATTTCTAGAGGATAGAATTCAATCTTCCGTTTTTCACCTGATATTAAATATGAAGGAAATTACAAACATCTCAGTTTTCCTAACAGGTCAGACATTGTGTCTCATATCAGAGACAAAAATGGTATCACATAACTCTGGTTATAAAAATAATCTTTATTGTTTGCTCTAAAAGGACACATTAACACTGAAATGGAGAATGTCTTCAATATGACGTATTCAAAACAAGATTATATTGTTTTCGAGGAGAACAAGAAAGAGAAGGAGGGAGAAATGGAGAAGAGTAAGCAATTTTATCGTATGGTGCTTTTTATAAATATAAGCGGGAAACATATGACCTTTTTGTCAAAAGATTCAAGTGACATTGCAAAATACTTGCCATAAGTTCAAAACTCCTTACTCAGCTAAAATATAATAATAATAATAATAATAATAATAATAATAATAATTCAAAGCGAAAATGATAAGACCCAACAAAATAGTAAATGTAGACTTTGCGGTAATAGAGATGAGACTGTAAACCTTATACTCTGCGAATGTAGCAAACTAGCACAACGGGAGTACAAAACTAGACACGACTGGGTTGGGAAGGTGATCCACTGGGAATTATGCAAAAAATTAAATTTTGACCATACAACTAAATGGTATATGCATAAACCAGAATCTATTCTTGAGAACGAAACGCATAAAATTCTCTGGGACTTTAAAATGAAAACGGATCACCTTATCCCAGCAAGAAGACCAGACCTAGTGTTGATAAACAAAAAAGAAAGAACTTGTCAACTGGTGGATTTTGCAGTTCCAGCAAATCACAGGGTGAAGCTAAAGGAAAATTAAAAAATGGACAAATATCTGGACCTTGCCAGAGAACTGAAAAAGTTATGGAATATGAAAGTCAAAGTGATACCAATTGTAGTTAGTGCACTTGGAACGGTCCCAAAAGGATTGGAAAAGGGTTTTGTTAAGTCTAGAAATCAGAGGAAGGATTGAAACCATTCAGAACACTGCGCTGCTGCAATCTGCCAGAATACTCAGAAGAGTCCTGGAGACCTGAGGAGACTTGCTGTCACTCAGACTGAAAGACCATGAGCTAATGCTGATGTGAAAACTCAAAAGGAGTAAATAATAATAATAGTATGGAAAAAGTATCATTCGCTATGTCTCGTCTACAGGTTGTCCTCTAGGGTGTCTCCTCTCTTTTGTCTCGTCTGCCGTGTGTCCTCTGTGGTGTCCCCTCTGCTGTGCACTTGCTGTCTTGTCTCGTCTGCCATGTCTCCTCTGCTGTTTCTTCCCTCTCTCTTTTCTTGTCTGTCGTGTCCCCTCTGTAGTGTCGACTCTGTTGTGTCTCTTCTGCTGTGTCTCCTCTGTCGTATCTCATCTTCTGTGTCTCCTCCGTCGTGTCTCATCTACCAAGCCTCCTCTGCAGTGTCTCCTCTGTCTATTTTCGTCTGTCATGTATCCTCTACCATGTCCTATTACTTAGTTTCATGTATTAAAAATACAATCATCAGATAAACACACACAAGTTAAATAAACAATTCAGAAAATGACTACAGGGCGCAGTAACGGAAGTAGAGATGTGGAAAGTGTGAGAAAAAAAACTATGTTATCATTCGAGACCCGCTGACCTGTATACATAACCTTTTGCACTGTCCATAAACACACATACACATTCAAAATAACACCACAAACATACGCATAACATTTCATCCAATCATACACATCCTATGTCTGTTACACTTTTTGTAATTTTCGATTTTCCTTGCATTTGAAACAACGTCACCTGAAGATTGTTTGCAATTACGCATGCATGAAACCAAATGGTTGTGACTGTTCCTTTATCATCAAGTAAATAGATATGTAAAACCTTTATATATCTATTTTATTATATTATATAACAACTCTATTTTTATATTGAGCACTCTACCAATAATACTGCGTTTGATACGCCGTTCCAGTAAAAGCTGAAACAGTGACAACCTCACCACACACACTATATATATTATATATATATATATTATATATATATATTATATATAATACTTATATATATATATATATGTTGTGTGTGTGTGTGTGTGTGTGTGTGTGAATAACGAAAATGTTAACATTTTTTCTTAAATCCATAAAACGCTCAAATAGTATACAGTAGAAGAGCAAGATAAAACCTATAAGAAACTGTTATCTCACCTCAGTGTCGTCTTCATTACTTAAAGTTTCAATTATTAAAAATACAATCATCGTATGAAACACAAGAGTAAAATGGACAAAGACAACATATTAAATACTGAATATTCTTTGCAAATCCAAGGAATGGCTGCATGGCGTAGGAACGGAAACAGTAAAAAGTAGGTGAAAAAAGAAAAACAACTAAAAACAAAGACAAAAACAAATAAAAACAAACAAAGCTTCACCTATTAAAAAGTATGATATATTGCAGCAGATAACCCATTGAGACTCCGTCGGTTTGTATATAGATTTTTATTTTTATTAATCTCTCTCTCTCTCTCTCTCTCTCTCTCTCTCTCTCTCTCTCTCTCTCTCTCTCTGTCTCACACACAAAATTATTATTATTATTATTATTATTATTATTATTTTATTATTATTATTATACTAATGCTGAGCGAATTAATCCTTGTGTCCTAAAGGCTTTTTTTTACTATTTAGTTTAATGACATGAAAGTTATACTAAATTATTTCTTAGTTCTAGGTTTGAGTTATGTTTTTAAAAAATCCATTTTAATTGTTTCTAATTAGTCGTAATTTGAAAATTAAGTCAAAAACTGACCCGTCTCTCACTTTATATTATGCATATCACGCTCTCTCTCTCTCTCTCTCTTTCTCTCTCTCTTTCTCTCTCTCTCTATCTCTCTATGTATATATTCATTACCTCCTCGTTATATATGTTAGTTTCTCATTGAGATTAGAGAGTGAGAGAGATTTTGCGAAATATATTTGTATATCAAATTTCATCAGCAGTGAGCCAGTAGCTTCAACATCTTAGCTCTCAATAAATGTGAATTATGTCAAACTTTCCCTTTCTTGGAAATCTTTACAAATTATTTTAATGTTTTTTTTTTCAATTCTACGACCGTGTTTATTTATTCCTTTTTAAAATCTAATTCACTTACACTCTCACTTTTTCTTAATCCCAATTATCTACCCAGAGCTCAATATGTGACCAAACGAGTCACGCTTTCTCTCTCTCTCTCTTCTCTCTCTCTCTCTCTCTTTTCTATATATATATATATTGGTTTGGAGGTTGATTTTGAAGGCTATCACAATGCAGGTGTAAAGAAAACATAATAAGGTAATCTTGGTATGGCATTTTTAAAATGCCATAACAAGACGACAACTACTTCAATTACAGTGTTCTTCTGAAAAAGAGATTTTATCACGAAATATCAAGAATAAATTACAGGTTAACACACAACACCATTGTAACCTTATTATTTTTTTCTTTACACCTGCATTGTGATAGCCTTCAAAATCAACCTCCAAACCAATATATACACAATGCTTCAAGCAAATTATAAAACTCTCTCTTATATATATATATATATATATATATATATATATATATATATATATAACAAAAAAAAACCTGCCCAGGCTACGTAGTTTTTCCCACTGCAAAAACGATACCCATGCCGCAAGAGGAAACTGGACAATTTCCACCTCAGACGCCTACGCCGCATCCTATGCATACGTTGGCAGGACAAAGTGTCAACCACAGAAGTGCTGTAATGAGCAAATAGGAACAGCATGCACGCCATCATCTGCGAGAGAGACGCCTACTTTGGCTTGGTCACATCAGGAGGACGGACTCAGGCTGCATCTCCGAAAACCTACTGTACGGCGAATTGGCGGACGGCACCCGACCAACAAGGAGACCACGCTTGCACTTTAAAGATGCCTGCAAAAGGAAAATAAAGACATGCCACATTGGCACCAACACATGGGAGGCTTGTGCAGGCGACGTGCGACCTGGTGACTCCTTGTCAAACAAGGAACGTAAAGGAGTGAAAAAGAGCAACTCCAACAGGCATCACTGTTTGCTTGCAGTTAGTGCACCAGAGATTGCCATCTAGAAAGTGGACTGTTCAACCACTCACACTGCTGCAGAAAAAAAGTGGACACTACGCCATCGTCTTTAGTAGACGGAAGGATGCCAAGTATATATATATATATATATATATATATATATATATGAGGAAGAATGAATAAAGAAAAGAAAGTACAGAATTCATAATCAAAGATGAATTTAATCAATATCACTTACACATGTGTTTTGGTCTTCATTTGTTTATTTAATAATAATAATAGTTCGATTCGTGTACACATAGATAAACTGACCGAAACACATGTGTAAGTGATATTGATTAAATTCATCTTTTATTATCCATTCTGTACTTTCTTTATTCATTCTTTCTGATATCATCGGATTCAATTCCAATTCTATTTTACACCCCCCCCACATATATATATATATATATATATATATATATAGTTTTTTTCGTAGTTAGGGTCTTTCCATGTGTGGTTTAACCAAGCTGATGCAGGTAGACCATAAGGAGAGCTCAATGTACCTAATACCAGTGAGTAGAAGGACAGAGCAAGATATTTAGTAAATGAAGAAAAACTCTAAACTTGCTTCATTACAATAATTTATTTCAACCGTATTAATACGGCATCTTCAGGTAATCACAAGAACATGACTCTTGAGTCATGTTCTTGTGATTACCTGAAGATGCCGTATTAATACGGTTGAAATAAATTATTGTAATGAAGCAAGTTTAGAGTTTTCTTCATTTACTATATATATATATATATATATATATATATATATATATATTAGTTCTTGAAGATTAAAGAAGCACTAAAGAGTACATTTCCAAGGATGTTTTAGTGTTCTCGACCTTTTCATTTCTTGATATCTGTTGAAATAAAAAGAACAAAATATAAGACAAATCAAAACTATATGTAAATATTAAAGAATGTCTCCGTCTACTTTGTAAGTATCTTCACGTGATATTATTCAAAAGAAAAATCTACACGACTAATGTTTAATGTAGAATACAACAAATAACATTCTCACACAGACATCGGCTTCCTTATAAACAAGCCAATCGGAAATCATAAATATATTGATTGAAAATCATAAGAAAAACAAAATTACTGATGAAATCGCCCACGGACGACGAAATCTAATCTTTATCACTTTGTAATGCATTAAAAAACCATTGCCTCTCATATTTCTAATTGCAATTTTATCATTTATTTTAATTAAATCAATAAATTGCCAAAGCTTTCCAAATGTCCTACTCTTAAGTAACACCAATGTTGGTAATCTTCACAATTAAAATGGTGGGATGGGCGCCGAAATTGCTGTCAATAATACTCGGTATTAACGCATATTTGAGAAATATTTGAATGTTTTCTATAAAAAAAAATGAAGCGTCTTTTGACGACATTTAGCCAAAGTTTAATCGAGTGCAAGTCACAATTGAACTATTGATAATTATGTCTGTCTGCACCGACGGGGGTGGGGAATATTTTTGATCGGTCCGTAAAGATCGATATATTTTATTTGTATAAACATTGTTGTTTCCAGTTCTTGACACTGAGCGGGCATCTAAACAATCTGTTCATAAAGAAACACGTGATGACGAAAACAGCCAGAAAAATGTGTACGCTATAAAAGCAAAGAATAATCTTCATACAATGACTGCTATATACACAGTAGCATTGCAACTAACAAAGCCTTCATCAGATGATGACTCTGGGTTCAGGCATGGTTTCGGGGCCGAAGCATTATTACCACTAACCCAGAGCGCCCCAGCAGTATCTCACGATACCACCAGACTTTGTCGGTTTGATGTCACAATATAGGACTGCCATATCCACGCTGATGCGGTTAGAGCTTTCTCCTGGATCTTTTTTATGTATTTCCTCTTGTCTGGTGGAGAAAGTCCAAGTTTAGACAAATTTCAATGCTCACTGGATCGCACATTAATATTGCCCTGTGCCAGACTAACATAAAATATTTTGATTATGACACATATTACTATTATTATTATTCGCGTGGCCATCTTAGGGATCAAGTTGAAGGCGGTTTTACAGTGGTTATTTGCATTACATCCCACGTATGCAGGTGTGACACAACTACCCACACACCGAGACTCATGGGGTGGTAGGTGCAAGAAATGCGTTGATTCCGTCGGCATTCACCCTCAAGGGGGTGCCTCAGGCACTGAGCAATAAACCCAGCCCAGCTCCTTTAAACCAAGTGGGTAGCTGTTGCCTGGGGGATAGCTCCCTGGGATCAACACTGTTAATTACTTAACCGGTCCATGACCGAAGCCATTGGACCCCCGGTATACACCAGGCAGTAGATATTCTTTGGGTCATAAAAGTAGAAAGATTTATTCGATATAATCCTTGTCTAATCTTTCCTTTAAGTGGTCCTTTAAGCAAGCAATTTTAAGACAATTTATCAACGCCTTTAAATTAAATACATGTTTTGACGTTTTAGATCTCATTCTACCTATCTATCTATCAATCTCATTCTGTTTATATCTATCGATCTATTTATCTATCGAACACACTTTG
>CM042147.1:18225323-18235323 GCA_023376005.1 Doryteuthis pealeii | reverse complement strand
TTTTATTCGGTGAATAGTCAGAAAAAAGTAGGAAAGTCTGAACAATAAATGGACTTAAGCTTTGGCTTTGTTGTCGTTATCAAAATATTTCAGCTATAGCAGGACCTGTGGATATACCACAGTATGATAATTTGATCAGTACGGCGTTTTTTTATGTTAATGAAAAAAATTCCAATATGCAAAATGTATAATAACCTTTATCTAACTCTTTCTCTCTCTCTCACTCTTAGTGATTCTGATAGCTTTTTGATTTAGTGCATCCTGGGACGCACGTATTTGCTTTGAAGGAGTCCCCGGGAAATTTGATGGGTCCCAGCATAAATTTCTTAATAAATTGTAGGGTTTTGTTTATGATCTAGGGAAACAACTAAAGTCGTCTAACTCCTACCTTGTAACCTATCCTGTGTAATTCATTTCTAAGAAACTATAGGAATGTATTTACAGTTAGCTTGAAATGGTGAGAGAAGAAAAAGAAAAACACTGGGTCGCATGGATATGATTTTACTGTGTCCTTTTAGATTTTTGTGTGTCAGGGACACAGGACGCAGGACGCATACATATCAGCACCTCTGCACTCGTTTTTCTTTCTTTCCTTCTTTTCATCTTTTCATTATATTCGATTGAAATAGATTAGTGTTATTGCTTCCGTGCGTTCACCTTGTCTAACTAACTTTCCCCAACTCTATTTCTGTCTTTCATTCTTTCTTCTTTCTGTCTTTCCTTCTTTCTTTCTTTCTTTCTTTTTTATATTTTTTCTGTTTAGCATGTCTCTTTTATTCCCTTTCACATTTTATAATAAAACAGAAAGGTTCATTATTTAGCTGAGGAGACGGCACTCATAAAAAAGAAATAAGAATAAGATTGATGAGCAACACCGCCTAATCAGGATTTACATTTTTGCATTCTCCCCTGAACGATTTGGACGGTCTCATTTTCAGCCAGAGGAGGTTGCAAGATGATAACGTTCGCACAATTTATTGATAAATAGATTGTATTTTCTGATCTTGTCTTCGTAAGCAGAAATCTTCAATATCTTGGGAGTCTTGTTATTTAATTTACAGGTGAATCATATTATAACAAGCTCCTTACATTTAATCAACCCTCTCGACTGGGGTATTAGAATAAACCGACTGCACCTCTACAGAGGGGTAAGACCCCCCCCCTAATGATTTCCACATTCTCCTAAGCTCCAGAACTTGACCTTCACCATCTGATAGAGTTTAACATCATATCCAGGAGATTAAAACCCTCAGACACAGCCTTCTAGCACAAACATGATAAAAATAGTTGGGTCTTGCTAAAAGAATTGGGACAATCATATATATATTTACCAACCCCTCCGCACGAACAGGATACAACACAAGGTCAATTTCTTAAGCGGAGTTCAACAGGTTTTAATTCAGAGTTTTCCTTCTCCTAGACTGGTTACCTAGCCATGGTTAAAGAACTCAGTCTGCCCTGCTATTTATCCATAGCTGGAGGAAGAGTAGGATTCATACCTTTCCCAATCGTATTAGCGCTAAGTGAAATGCAATTACCATATCCAGGATTTGAACTCGGGGCGACGAGTCCATTTCCCATGACTTTAACCATTACACCACGCGCCATATGATTGGGACAATCATATAGGTGCTAGGGCTTGACGTTACTAGCCGATTGATCGGAGGGAGCCTCTCCAACCACCCGTCGAGCCACATAAGGGTGAGAGTGGAGTGTTGCATATCATGGACATTTCAATCATCATCATTCTATACTTCAACATCACATAAGCGCCAACAACGGCTAACAGTTGGCCTCATTGAGGGGTTCTTGTTACATAATCTATGCATAGATTATTGTCAACCTCCTATATTTCTGAGGGGATAACCCCTTTTCATATCACGGGTGGGACTTTCCATGGAATATTACAGAAAGCCCGCGAAATATGTGAAGTCACGTAGGACCGAGTTAACCCTCAGTTCCAGCTTGGACGTCAGGCAGAAAGATGTCTGCCTTAACTAGGCTCAAATGCACACGCGCGTTATGTTAGTTAGAAGAAGAAATTTAAGCAATAAAAGTTTAAAGAAATAATATGGTGTTCTTGCTTGATGAATGTCTGGGCAAAAAGACTGACCAAGAAGAAGGAATGCATCAAAGACGAACAGCCAACAAGAATCTAGAAATAGAATTCAACATGGAAAGAAAGAATAGAAATGACTAGAGATCACCAAATGGCCAAAGAAGTAAGTAGTGCAAAATGCATATGCATCTCTCTGTTTACCTATGTATATCTCTCCCCTCTCTCCAGTAAAGGAACACTTGTGTATATACCCCAACATGGGTATATGTGTATGAGTATGTAACATTCTTACCCCTCTGCAGAGGTGCAGTCGGTGTATTCTCAAGCCTCAGCTGACAGGATTGAGTGTGAAATGTGTAGTAGCGTGTTATAATCAATTTTTGCTTAACATTAAATTGGGATTCTTTCGTATGTGTTTTTGCGAATTTTTTTTTTGTAAGGGGTCTAACCGCACAAAGGTGATCTCGTTTCTTTCTTATCGTTGCAGAAATCTATTAGCAGATAATTTGAAATAAAGAATACATTCCGAAATCCAATATATCATTTCCAAATATTCTTGTGATGTTTTGTTTATCATAAGGTTTCTTTTCATCTAAATTATCAATTTTTATCCTCAAAACAGAATCTAATCCGCCAAAAGTAAATTAACTTGAAGATTTTTAGTAAATACGATTGTAGAAATGGGAGAAAGAAACATTGGAATGGGAAAATAGAATCTGATATTTGGGTTTTTTCTTGTCATAATCATCCCTCAATACCCATTCCCACCGAAAAAACAAACAATCCTTTTTGTTGTGCAGATAAGAATGTACTTGTGCCCAGGAGTACAAGAGTTCTACACACACACACACACACACACACACACACACACACACACACACACACACACACACACACACACACACACACACACACACAATGAATAAATAAAATAAAACAAAACAAAAATCACTCATACTAAGAATTTCTTTTTTAGAAATATATTTGTCTTATTCATACTAGCAACAATATATTATATTAAATTAGAAAGACTAATGAACTTAAATAAGAACACAAAAAGTACAAGAGCCACACACATGAAAAGAATCCAGTAAAGAGACAAAAATCACTCATACTAAGAATTTTTTTTTTAGAAATATATAGTTTTTTTCACTAGATTTCTTTGAAAAATTCATCAACACCGTTTCCTTGTAGTAACTGTTTTCCCGTGTGAAGTTGTTTCTTAACTCTTTTTTTTATCATTCGGGATAATTTCCACCAAATGTAATTGAATATATCACATATTCTTGAATTACTGCTCAACCTATTTAAATAGAAGTAAAATGAAAAATAAAAGGAAGAACTACTACTACTACTACAACTACTACTACTACTACTACTACTACTATTAATAATAATAATAATAATAATAATCTATTAATAATGGAGATTCGCTTCCGGTTGTTGTCTGTAACAAAAACTACGTCACTATACCCGAAATCGTCATAACATAGAATAAATACACTCAAAATTCGAGTATGCAACATTAGACAGTCCTCATTGTTTTTTAAAACAAGTTTTAATAGATACATCCCCAGTATCATATATTTATATATAGTTTGTTTTATTTAAATAGATATTCAAAGTTAATAGAACTTAGTTTCGATTTCAAATTGTTTTTTTTTACTCCTTGTAGAAGAACAGTAGTGATGCTATTTAACACAAAGCTAAGAGAGGGATCAAACATTTTTGAAGGATATCAGTTCGAAAGTGAGATTAATAGCCCGACTGGATATCAAACTCATGTAGCGTAATGGTTAGAATCGTAGAAAATGGACTCGTCAACCCAAGTTCAAATCCTGGACAAAGCTGCTAACATTTCCTATTGTGCTAATACCATTTGGAAAGGGGTGCATCCAACTATTTTCCCTCCAGTTATAGGTAAATAGCAGGGCAGACTGGGATCTTTAATGTTGGTTTTGGAAATGGAAAACTCTTAATTCAAACCTGTTAAACTCCGATAAAGAAATTGACCTTGTGTCACATCATGCTCATGCAGGGGGGGGGGGTGGCTGTTGGTAAATACATTAAAACTCCCTTACTAGGATGTCACAGCTCAGCACTTCGTCACGGGGTTCCCACCTCATTACTGGCATGAAAACTCAGCAATAACAATTAATAATTATAATACTGATCTATTCAATTTGAACGCAAACAAGAAATAGTTTATAGAATTCGATGATGATGATGATGATGATGATGGTGATGAAGATGGCGGTGAAGGAGGTGGTGAAGGTCTAATCAGGGTGGGGGGGATAATAATACTTATTAAAGAGTTTCATGATTAGCATGGGGCAGAGTCAATGAAGTTAATAAGTAAATTGCACGCTCATCTACTTATAATGTTGGCTGTGTTTCATCAAATGCGCCCCACCCTGATTTATTGATTATCTTAAATAGTGCAGGTGCGTGTCTCTGTGTGCGTGTGAGTATGTGTGTATTTGCGTGTGTGTGCGTACGCGTCTGCGTATGGGTGTATTTGTCATTAGAAATATCAACACTCGTGTGTACATTTCATGCAAGACGATGCTGAAAATTAACAACCAGTAATCAGGAGTACTTAGCACAAACACACGCACACAGACACACACATACATACACACACACACATACAGAGAGAGAGAGAGAGAGAGAGAGAGAGAGAGAGAGAGAGAGAGAGAGAGAGAGAGAGAGTGGTGTGTGGTGGTGGTGGTGGTGTGTGTGGGGGGGTGGTTGACACACACATTTCCATATTGACTGCAGGTTTTCACCTAATATACTAAATACTGACATTGAAAGAGAGTACAAACATGTGGAACATTAATTAGTTCATAGATTCTAGAACAACCTTTGGATTATATATATATATATATATATATATATAATATATATATATTATATATATATATATATATATAAGTAAAGAAATAACAAAAGACTTAGAGATTTAGCTTTATAGTCTATTTCAGGGAGCTTGCCCTTAAAGTAATAAAGAATTCATCATTCGCACCTGATGAGTCGGGAGAGTTAAACACATTGTCTAAGCTCCCTGAAATAGACTATAACGCTAAATCTCTAAGTCTTTTGTTATTTCTTTACTTATATATTTACTCTTTGACTCTAACATTAAGAGTACACATTGAGCTCTCAAACTGCGACAGGTTTTTAAATAAAACTCTTGTGTCGTAAGGAAGATTTCTTCTCTGGACTTTTGGATTATATATATATATTATATATATATATATATATATATATATATATATACCAACCCCTCCACACGAGCATGATGTGACACAAGGTCAATTTCTTAAGCGGAAGTTAACAGGTTTAAATTCAGAGTTTTCCTTCACCTAGACAGGTTACCTACCTATCCCAGTCTTTCTATATATTCTATTATATTTTCTATCTAGCATGTTCTTTTTCTTCCTTTTCTTTCTTTCTAATAAAAACGAGATGGTCCATTATTTAGCTGAGGTGACGAAACTCATAAAAAATAAGAATTCGTCGAACACCAGATAATCGGGATTTATATTTTTGCCTTTGATCTTGGACGGTCTCAATCTTTAACCAAAATGTGTAGCAAAATGATAACGGTTGTACAATTAAGGAACACGAGTATTAATATATAGATATTAATTTGTTGTTCTCGTTCATTTATTGTTAAGTCCGATGACCTTCCATGAGAATATGCGAATGATTTAGCTTCCCTGATATTAAAGTGCTTTTCCATTAAGCTGATAATTCCATGGATTAAACTCATAACTTTCAGAGGAATAAATATGATTTAGAAAATCCTTTCCCCCGACAAACCAGTCCGTTGAATAAGACGGATTTTACAGAACCATCAATCAATTGGAATTTTTTTTAATAAAATATTCTTGGTTCAAAATAGTGTGACACATTTTTTGAATTTAATGATTTCAGAAATAATTGTAAGAAACATAATTTAAGAGGTTATTTTTGGGAACGTCGAATGAATTACTGAACAGAATTTGATCTGTCTATAATTATTTTTTTAATATTGTATATAACCTGATCAAATGCTTTTTTGAAAGGTTCAGATGAGAAGATAGTAAACGGGGGAGGTACTGAAAGAAGCATACGTAAATGTCAAGTTGGTAGAATGGCCTATTGTGGGTATCAAATTATTCGAAGGAATAATAATAATAATAATAATAATAATAATAATAATAATAATAATAATAATAATTGTTTTTATGCAAAAATTTAATTTTGATCGTACAACAAAATGGTATATGCATAAACCAGAATCTGTTCTTGAGAACGAAACGCATAAAACTCTCTGGGACTTTGAAATAAAAACGGATCACCTTATCCCAGCAAGAAGACCAGACCTAGTGTTGATTAATAAAAAAGAAAGAACTTGTGAACTAGTGGATTTTGCAGTTCCAGCAGATCACAGGGTGAAGTTAAAGGAAAATGAAAAAATGGACAAATACCTGGACCTTGCCAGAGAATTGAAAAACTTATCCAATATGAAAGTGAAAGTGATACCAATTGTAGTTGGTGCACTTGGAACGGTCCTAAAAGGATTGGAAAAGGGTTTGGAAAGTCTGGAAATCAGAGGAAGGATTGATACCATTCAGAACACTGCACTGCTGCAATCTGCCAGAATACTCAGAAGAGTCCTGGAGACCTGAGGAGACTTGCTGTCACTCAGACTCAAGTGAAAGACCATCAGCTAATGCTGATGTGGAAACTCAAAAGGAGTAAATAATAATAATAATAATAATAATAATAATAATAATAATAATAATTGTCTTTTAAATATTGACTTGAAGATATGGTAAAAAGGGAGAAGTTCATAACAAACAATAATATATATTAGATATGATTGGATATACCACGGTAGGATAATTTAAGTATTACAACGTTTCATATGTTTACTTAAGATCTATTGGTAAATAGTTCAATATGTAAAAAGTATAATAATCTTCATTTAACCTTCTTTCTCCCTCATTTTTAACTTTCCTTCCTTCTTTTCATTATGTTCGATTCAAAGAGAGCGTCATCACTTCCGCGAGCTCATCCCTCTTTCTGTCTTTCTCCTATCTGATTTCTTTCTTATTAATTTTTTCTGTATAACATGTCCTTTTTCGTCCTTTCTTACTTGATGATAAAAAGGAACGGTCCATTATTTAGTTGAGGTTACGATACTGATAAGAAATAAGAATTCGGGGGATAAGCAATGCTAGATAATCATTATTTACGTTTTTGCATTTAGTCTTGGACGATTT
This sequence comes from Doryteuthis pealeii, assembly GCA_023376005.1. Classification (NCBI taxonomy): domain Eukaryota; kingdom Metazoa; phylum Mollusca; class Cephalopoda; order Myopsida; family Loliginidae; genus Doryteuthis; species Doryteuthis pealeii. The sequence continues at coordinate 18,227,988 of CM042147.1, read as the reverse complement.
GGACTGTCTCACTTTTAACCAGAGTGTGTTGCAAGAGGATAACGGTCATACCTTTAAGGAACACGAGTATTACTGTATAATGATATGATAGATTATTTCTAAAATCTACTGATGTGAAACCGGTTCTTTCGATGGTTCTTAACTCCTGTGCACGAGTTTTATTTCTTTCATCTTTTCACTTAAACGAAACACTTTAAGGTTCGTCTTATGTATATTATAATGGCCTACATTGCTACTCAAGAGATTTGGGACCATTATTAAGTTAAACTTATAAAATCTTAATTTCTGGGATTGACCACATTAAACACTGACAGCCGTAAGGAAAAGTAAGCAAATAGGACCAATTTAGGAACATATGCATTTGTATATACACATACGAATGGCTAATCCAAATGCAGGGAATGTTGATATCAAATCATGACGTGCTATACACCAGAACTACTCTTAGCGCAACTGAGAGCCAGAAGTGGAGGCCTATTGAAAATGAACTTAACTATTTTTGAAAATGCTTAGAATAAAAATGTGACCAATATCTAAGGAAAAGACATGTTGAAAGTTGAATAAAGGAAAATATGTAATATTCTTGTGGTTACTGATATGTATTAGAAAAAAGAGGTAGTTAAGATTTCTGGTAAAATGTAAGTAAGAGTCTTTTCATCATATATGTGCTAGAAGGCGGTAGCTGAGGTCTTAGTGTCCTGGGTAGATGTTAAACTCTATCTGATGGTGAAGTTCCAATTCTGGAACTCTGGAGAAAGTGGAGTACCCTTTCATCACATTACTCACAGATCCACTCTGAGGGTCTTAATGTCCTGGGTATGATGTTAAACTCTATCTGATGGTGAAGTTCCAATTCTGGAACTCTGTGGAGGTGATTAATGTCCAGGGGAATGTGGAGTACCCCTTCATCACCATTACTCCCAGATCCACTTTGAGGGTCTTAATGTCCTGGGTATGATTAAACTCTATCTGATGGGAAGTTCCAATTCTGGAGCTCTGGGGAATGTGGAGTACCCCTTCATCACCATTACTCCCAGATCCACTTTGAGGGTCTTAATGTCCTGGGTATGATCTTAAACTCTATCTGATGGGGAAGTTCCAATTCTGGATCTCTGGGAATATGGAGTACCCCTTCATCACCATTACTCTATCCACTTTGAGGGTTCCACTTCTGGAGCTCTGGGGAATGTGTACTCCTTGATCACCCTTACTTTCAGGTCCACTCTGACCCGGAATAGTAGTAACCCAATAGAACTAAATAAATTCTAAAAAATGTGTTAATAACAAACATTAAGAATCAATATAACAAAAATGTCTTCAACATAAAATAGCCCAATAGATTAAAATGCCGTTAAATAAAACCAACCAACCAACCAACCAACCAATCAACAAAGGTTAACCTAAAATGCAGATGATCTTGACATCGAAACACAGTATGGGTACAAGGTAGGGGTTAGACGGCTTTAGTTGTTCATAGATAAAAACGCTGCAATTTATTAAGAAACTTTAGTCGAGATCCATCAAATTTTCCGGGGACTCATTCAAATCAAATTCATGTGTACTGTAACACACTAAATTAAAAAGCTATCAGCATCACTGCATAATCCAATAGATGTGTTGAAAAATGATTGGAAGAATGATATATATATATATATATATATATATACTTTGGTTAGGATGAAATTTATTTATTGTTATTTAGTCAACACATGTTTCGATTGGCATTGTTTACATGTATGTAAATATTTTATTTAAAATTATTTTAGATATGAATATATCAGTCATTCAAACTAAGATCTATTTTGATCACTTTTGTATTTGATATAAATATATAAATATATATATATTTTTTTATTTGATACCTATTTCTTCTCGTAAGAAATGAAAATTAGGTTGTAGATTAAGTGTATATATGCATTTCTTCACATGGGAAAAAATGTATTCATGTTGGAAATTTTCACGCGTCTGTGTAGCTGAGGAAGATAAAAATCACTCAGCTTCCTAAGCAAGTGCCTTTAGGGCGTATCCGATATCGGGAATTGACCCCTGACCCTAACCAAGTAAGTGAATTGAGAAGGTTTAGCCGAACGAGGTTGACCTGCGCTGGTCAAATCCTTATATAGATTATATCTCTGACCACAAATGACCGCGGGTTTTCAAATGAAGGTTCGATAAGCATTAAAGAGCTAGGGTAGGTAATTTGCTTCATGGTCATTTACCTTGAACTATTATATAGCACCTCGTATCGTATGCATTCACACACACACACACACACACACACACACACACACACACATATATATATATATATATATATATATATGGGATCTTCAAAATCTCACTGTACAACCATAATGTATGCTCTTGTAGGTTCAAACATATATACTCATACAAGGATTTTTATAAATTCTTAAAAGGAGCTCAATGTATAATAATCACTAAATTAAATTATATACATTGCAATATTTAACTTAAAATTTAACTTATAATGTTCAAACTATATATATATTAGAAATGTATATATATAGATAACCTACACAGGTTTCATCAAAAAAGATCATCAGGGTTAATTGGAATGGATTTATCAAGAAATTTATTAATTAAAGACAATTGCGGATTGAGCACTTCATATTCTCAATAAGCTAACTTATTCGGTTAAAAATTG
>CM042147.1:18215323-18220323 GCA_023376005.1 Doryteuthis pealeii | reverse complement strand
TATATATATATATATATATATATATATATATATATATATATGCGTGTGTATGTGTGTGTGTTGTGTGTACGGTGGTCATTCAAAACGTTATAAGGTTAAAACGGAATGAATAGTAACTTCTTATAAAGCTTGTAAAACTAATTCAGATTTTTGTCTTAACTTCTGTGCAAGTGAAGCCTATACAAAGGTGAGATGTATACTACAATCTAAAAATGGACGAAACACAGGCCTAAAAAGTCATAAAGTGTATATATATATATATATATATATATATATATATATATATATATATATATATGGTAGAAATGTGAGGAGGTTAATCCGATAGTATGTGGAGAAAAGTGGACAAACACGGGATGTTATGGAAACTTGATGTTTGTTGTCGACGGTGCAACGTTTTAGTCTCTTATTAAACCATCTTCAGGACTTGGATATAGTTCTTACTCCAATGATGGAAATTCTCAAAATGCTGAAAAAGGAAGGTCGTCAGTAGGGGGCGGTGTGGTTTGGGGGTGGTTAGTGGATTCTTTTTCTCTTTGGAATATATATATATATATATATATATATATATATATATATATATACTATGTTCAGCTTAGATATGGCACAAGGCCTGAAGCATGGGGCATCCAATGTATATATATATATATATATATATATATATATAAATAAATGGAAATTAATCCGACAGAATGAATTTAACATTTTGAAAAAACAATTAGTAATTATTATCTGCTGACAGAATCTGTTTCGACCGCTTATTTATTTACACATTTGTCTCATGAAAAAACAAAATATACGGATTTTTACACCTCCGAAGATTATTCTACGAACACTACAAAAAAAAATAAATTTACAAACACCACAAACTTTTTGAAACTTAACATCTTAAATTCATTCTGTCGGATTAATTTCCATTTATTTACACACACACACACACATATATATATATATATATATATATATGTATGTGTGTGTGTGTGTGTGTGAAAACTGCAAGCCTGAAACAGATTCTCACTGGATGTGAGTATGCTCTAAGAAGCTACACGTGGAGACACAACGAAGTCCTCGAGATTTTTTGCTGAGCCGTCGAAGAGATGTCGTTAGACTGCAAATAAAGATGTTAATAACATCAACAACAAACAATACATTCCGTTAAAGAAGGAAATATTTCGAAACTTTAGCGGGAAAATAGTCACATGACGTCATTGTTTTATGGCTGCACGGACCGGACGTTGTAAGTGATTTAGAACATCAACTCGTATTTGCGACTGAAATAACGTTAATGAACCGGCCTCCTAATATTGTCATCTGGTCTGCAGATCTAAGAAAAGTTTTCATCGTTGAGTTAACAACTTTTTCGGAAAATCTTCAACCTAAATAGGAAAAATATGAAGATCAACGAGAATTATCTGTCAAAAATAGTTGGATAATGAATGTATTTCCTATCAGAGTCGGATATCGAGGATTTATTACCAACTCAACTTCCACATTTTTGACTAAACTTAACTTTCTCCATCAAACAAAGGAAATCTATCAAAAAGATCCAAGATAAGGCTCTTACCACATCAGCGTGGATAAGGCAATCCTAGTGTGTAATAATAAAGTAACAAAGTCTGGTGGTATCGTGAGAAACTGGGTTAGTGGTAATGATGCTTTGGCCCCGAAACCATGCATGAACCCAGAGTCATCATCTGATGAAAGCTTTGTTGGATACAATGCTACTGTTTAAACAGCAGTCGTTGTATGAAGTTATATCTATCTATCAATCTATCTAGATATTTTTTTCGTCATTGAATTAACGGTCCCTTTTGAAAAAATCATCAAATGAGCACATACGTATAAGTTGGAAAGATTATTACAATGTAAAAAAAGTAAAGTCGACGGGGCGGCCTAAAGTCGGTATCAGCCAGTCAGCGAGGGAGTCTATCCCCTTTTCAATAGCGCTAGACCAAAGAGATTGTTTTAGCATCTGAGGTGGAGCGCCTCACTTACCATCAGCTCCTTACTTTACCGCATAGATCCCTGTGCTACTCATACGCTGAGTTGGCGAGAACCGCCAACTACATGTACAATGTACATTTACAATGTACGTTGGGTAAATTGTCGCCATTTCAAATTCTTTTCAGTTATCCCGCCCAGATTTAATAGATATACCTGCGCAATTTAATATCTCGATATTAATCTCCTTGGCAATCTGTCGAAGAAAAACAAAAATCTCCAAATATTACAAATTACGTTAATATGGATTTACCAAATCCCACAAGAATGAACAGGATGCGACACGAGGTCAATTTTCAAGTGGGATCCACCTGGTTTTGAATTTAGACTTTTTCTTCACTTAGACTTAATATCAAGAATACTTTAAAAATACAAGTGCGATTGAATGGAAATAAATTGTCCGAAATATCAGCCCAACATGACCACACTGCTGGAAAGCAAGGACACACTTGTAAGTGACGTTCCCCTGTGGATACCTACATATTGACATGTCTGTGTTAGCTGACTAGCAAAAACTTACATCAGTAAGCACTGTGTGGATTCTGAATACTGTGCAGAGAACCTTCCAGGGTTGCTGACTAATAGGGATGGTTGGAGAGAGTCAAGAAATTGTTGCTGCCAGTACGACCTGATGATTAGGTGCTTGAAATACTTGAAAGTGTAGAACATTCTTTTCGAACTCGGGAACTTTCTTGTCGTAACGGGAGCCATCACGGAACTTTGAACCTATTAGTCCTCGGGGGTATCCTGTTCTCATTCCGCTAACCATAGCTGGGGTAGGAGTTGTGTTAATTATTTTTCTATGTTACTGCCTCTACTCAGGATTGAACCCGGAATCCAGAGATAACTGTCACTTAGAACTGTCTTAACCTAACTGCCTTATCCACTAGGCCATGTGTCCAATTGGACATTATTTTTTGTTCCTTTTCCTTTTATCTTAACCCATACCGTCGGATTTTACTCCTACCCTCCTATCTTCATATATAAATAAATATATATATATATATATATATATATATATATATATGCTATCCCCTAGGGTTGAGCACTCTGGGGGGATCTTGCTGACGGCCGCCAACTCAAGCGTAAACGCAACGCTCTTCTAAGGAATGGAGCACTTTGTGACGGCCTTTACACGCAAAGCGATGTGTGTATTAAAACAGTTAAAATCCCCTTCCCATTCTGTAAGTGAAGACAGCCTAATGGTTACGGTGCCGGACTAACACCCAACCGATCGGATTTCAATTCCGGCTGTAGGTAGCTTACAAAATGTCTAGCCACACTGAGGAGACTTGATAAGTCGAAACACGTGTCTGTGGATGACCCTATATATATATATATACCAAGCTTGTTGGTAAATGCTTGCGGTGAGAAAAAAACCAGCAAATAATTTGATTGTAAAAATATACTACCAAACATCAACCGGGGAGAAAAAAATTTTTGAAAAAATGAAAAGACCAAGATAGTCGTACCAACAAAAATAATCTATTGGTACAATATTTTGGCCAAAAGAAAAAACAATTTATATGTATATATATGTATATAAGATATATATATATATATATTCATATAACCGCTAGGAGAATAGCTAATAATAAAAAATGCTATATACCTAAGTAGAGCAAATAATAAAGATAAATCTAATGAGTCAGACGAATCTACTATTAGTTTCGCTTAATGCTCTTCAGGGCTAAGATCTGACTCTTAGCCCTGAAGAGCATTAAGCGAAACTAATAGTAGGTTCGTCTGACTCATTAGATTTATATATATATATATATCATCGTCGCGTGTGGAGATGCCTCCTTTATTTTTAAAACAGATGAACTCGGTTTTATCACAGTTTACGTAGAGGTCGATGTTCCGTGCTGCGTTCAAATGATAATTAAATAGGAATAATTACTTGAGTCATTAGATAAATGTTGTTAAACAAACAAATCAAAACAAAAAAAGATTCTAATCAGTCCTCATTTCAACTTTGTAATTTATTTAGAACGATTCATGAAGTTAAATGAACATAAATAGTTAAAATAAGTTTGATTTAATAGATACAATCTGTCGAGAATGATGTTAAAAAGAAAACAGAAGAAAATTATATACAAATAAATTAGGGGATAATTAAAAAAATAAAACTACAATCAAATGATACATGACCAATAAATAATTGTCGATGTGTCTCTCTGATGATTATTTAATGAATAATTGAGTGTTTATCTTATTATTTTAATTTATATTTGTCAGTAGACGCCTTTCTCTTGACACAAGGCTTAATCCATAAGACACCCAATAAGAGAGAACACACAGGACCTGTGGATATACCACAGTATCATAAGTTAATTATTACAACGTTTGATATGTTGATTTAAGAGCTATTGCTAAATATTTCAATATGTAAAAAGTATTATAATCGCGATTTAATTTTCTTTATTAGCAGGACCTGTGAATATACCACTGCATGATAATTTAATTATTACAACGTTTGAAATGTTTAAGAGCTATTTCTAAATACTTCAATATGTAAAAAGTATTATAATCGTGATATAACTCTCTTAACTAGCAGGACCTGTGGATATATCACTGTATGATAAGTTAATTATTACAACGGTTAATATGTTAACTTAAGAGCTATTGCGAATACTTCTATATGTAAAATAACAGTAAAAATCAGTTGTTTTTCACTGTTACTACATGATTAATAATGTAAAACAACATTTTCGAGTCGTCATTAATAATTATATAAAAAATAAATTAGGGGTTAATTAAGAAATAAAACTACAATGATCCATGACCAATAAATAATTGTCGATGTGTCTCTCTGATCATTATTTAATGAATAATTGAACGGCTATGATGTTTGATGAGGTAATTGATTTTTATAAAAGATAAATTAATTGACTAAATATAAAAAATAAAAGCTAGACCTATCTATCTATCTATCTATCTATCTATTTATTTATCTATCTATCTATCTTAGTATAGACACTTCTTCGTATCTTTCTACT
>CM042147.1:18207823-18210323 GCA_023376005.1 Doryteuthis pealeii | reverse complement strand
TCTGTCAGTGTGGCTTCATAACTCACAGCAAGGCTGGGCTGGTTACACACTCGAGAAAACACAATATGTCTTCTTGATAGCAGGCACAACGTGGGAGGAAACAAATCACTTACTGCTGACTCTCATTTATCGTTTACGATTGGACAGTTACTATATATATATATATATATATATATATATATATATATATTTGGTAATAAAAGGCCTTAAATACCATGGGTATCGTGGTTATGGACCATTTCCACTCGTGAGTATGCCCACGAGCTTCTTCAGACCACTGATGGATCAGTGGTCTGAAGAAGCTCGTGGGCATACTCACGAGTGGAAATGGTCCATAACCACGATACCCATGGTATTTAAGGCCTTTTATTACCAAATAACTTTGCTCTGTTTACAATAATTAAACATTGAGCTCTCATAGGGAACCTGAACTCTACAACAAACTACTGGTAGAGAATTAGGACCCACCTAGAATCATCTTGTACCAAGAAACTTGGTACCGCACCATAGTATATATATATATATATATATATATATATATACATACGTGTGTGTGTGTGTGTGTATTTATACACACACAGGCATATATATATATATATATATATATATATATATACGGAGAGAGAGAGAGAGAGAGAGAGAGAGAGAGAGAGAGAGAGAGAGAGAGAGAGATTCAAAGTCCTTTATTTCAACCTTCTATTAATCCAACCGACATTTAAAAACTTCTAATCAACTCATTGTTCTTCAAATATCTGGTTGACGTAGAACAACTGAAACAGAATTTATTGCAAGATCAGTTTGTGTCTACCTTATACAACATCATATAATGTGACTAAATAGTTTTTATGACTTCACTTTGCAAATGTCAGAGTATAGATCAGATACATATTATGAATATATACATTAGCCCGAGGCGAAAATTACCAGCAAAATGTTTCCATGATATTAGCGACATTTTATAAATATTATTGAATATTACTCAACTCTTTGTGCTTGTGCGTGTGTTCTCTTTTTTGAGGGGGAGTCGGTTTATCTTACGACATATCAACCCTTTTCGGGTCATTCACAGCCGAACCAAGTCATTCTGATAAACAATGGACTCAGATTACTTAAAGTACCTGCTATTGCGTAAGTAGTCAATAATTAAGTATTGAACTGGCTCTTGGTAATTACAGTTTCAGTCTTGATACTTTAAGAACACATCTTGTATTTAACAGAATCTCAGAATATATTAAATTGTTAAAATTTGTACCTCAAAGAACCAAACGGAATCCTACAATAACTCTTCTAACGGACATGTGCTTTGCATTGTTTCTTCTCACTACATGCTAGAAACATGAGACATTGAACATCAGTTGAGATCCTGAGAATATATATTTGTATCTATATTGTATTGTTTTTTTGTTTTTTTAGAGATTTTTTTGTTTACATTTTGAATTTAGATGTGAAACTGTCTTTACTGGTTTGTTTGGAATAGCCATTTAAGCAAGAGCTGGAAAATAGGTATTTATTCAACCCGTTTGCCATGAGTAGAATGTTTGTTGCACAAGATCACAAATATGGGGCATCCAGCAAGAATTGAACTCTCTATTCAGTAGTAATGGATCTGCAAGACTAGCTTGCTAACTATTACACCACGAAGGGACACCCGTAAGTAGGTATTTACCCAATCTTTTCGCCTCGAGTACAATGTTACACAAGGTCCGAACTCGCTATTCAATAGTATTGGATCTGTGAGACGCTTGCTAACCATTACATCACGATGGGATGCCCAGAGTCATTAGGAAATTTACCAACCGTTTTAAGAGTCACTTGCACAGCTACAATGTTACTTGACAACCGATTAGGGAAGACTTTACTTTTCAAAGAGACTCTTCTGTGGGGTTACTCAATCAGCAAGAGAGGTATCCTTTAAGCATATGACCATCATTTTTACAGTAAATATGAACATCTTAACTTCGGTGATCTAGCAGGAACCGGTGTTTTCAGCGTGACATGTATTCATATATCTAACCCCTACTCCACTGACTCAGTGTGACACAAGATTAATTCTTAAGTTGAACTCGTTTGAGTTTTACATTTTCCTTCTTCTTGATTCGTAGTCAAAACCAAAGCTAAATAACCCCGTCTGCCCTACTATGTATCCATAACTGGGTGATAACAGATACTACCACGCCGGATCAAGGTGGAATTCGAAGTAACGACAGTAAAAAGATACTTCACATTCCACACAGCTCTAGAACATTTAGTGTTTGTAGTATACTGAGTATAATATTGATGCGGGAATTTACCCCAAATATATAGGCGGAAGTGAACACTGCCTATTGTATGATTATTTTAATGAATATTAGATTAAATCTGCAATCTTGCGGTTTACATGTATTCCTATTAGGTAAGCCTAAAGAGTTAATCTGTTGTCATCCTTATGATAAATACAAGATATTACAGTGACATATTCAGGACATCTTGGCAGTGATGACTGGGTGATGATTGCCCTCGG
>CM042147.1:18192823-18205323 GCA_023376005.1 Doryteuthis pealeii | reverse complement strand
GCATTGTGATAACCTTCAAAATCAACCTCCATACCAAAATATATATATATATATATATATATATATATATATATATATACATACATACATTTAACGTATATATATATATATGTGTGTGTGTGTGTGTGTGTGTGTGTGTGTTTGTGTTTGTGTGTGAGTGTATGTGCGTGTGTGTGCACGCATGTCTAGGTTAATCGGTAGAACAACGCTTAGGAATCGTAAGGGCCTTGGTTCGATACCGGTCCCCGCTAAATATCGCTGATTGGGTAACCAATGCAGTAAAGTGGATGGGGGATGATGGTAGGTGCGGTGTTCTACCTCAGTAAAAACAACCTCCCTGGCTTAACACTAGCGAAAAGGGGATACACTCCCTCGCTGTCTGGCTGATACCGACAATAGGCCACTCCGCCAACTTTACTTATTTATATACTTACATTTATAAGTAGAAGATAAATGAGGATGCATTCTAAACATTCAATGGTCTGAGTATTTGAATGTCGATAAAATAATCGAACAATCAGATACAGTAAGTAACCCTTTTTTTTCGATTCAATTATATCTTAGATTCATAATCTCTCTTTTTCTGAAAAAAATTATAGACAATAATTAATTCTCTCGTATTATATGAAGGCGCTCTTTGCAAAATGGTTATCCCGCCCTATCGGCTAAAGCGTTAGAATGCACCAAGTGCACCTCTGCAGAAGGGTAAGACTCCCCCAATGGGGCCACCTGTTGTCTGTGAGTGGCGACCCGTATTGCTTAAGAATGGAACCCTGGTGGATAAGCAGTGACTTGCAATACTCTACTTTGACACTTTTTTGGGTTAGACGGGCAGTCGGAGAGACCCCTTCGATCAATCGACTGGTCACATCAAGCCCTAGCAACTATATGATTGCCCCAACCCTATTGCTCTTATGGCAAGCCCCAGCCCTTTTTATCATATGGGTGCTAGAAGGCGGTGGGTACATGTCCTGGGAAGGGCGTTAAACTCTATCTGATGGTGAGGTTCCAATTTTGGAGGTTTTGGGGAATGTAGAGCACCCCTTCATCACCATTGCTCCCTGGTCCACTCTAACCCGGAGTAGTAGTACCTGTTAGGATATCATCTATGGGTTAAATAGAAAAATTTATTTATATAAAAAGTATCCATTAAGAATTGATTTATTTCAAAACTTTATCGGCATTAAATGACCCACTGAGGTTGATATGCCGTAAAACAAAACAAAACAAACCAAAATGGTTGTCATTGTAGAAAGTGTATTCAAAGTCAATTTTGGCACAAATACAAAATAAAACGTGTCCCATCTTTTGACATGGATTTAATAATCCATTACACTAATCCGGGTTTAATCTCGACTGGTGGTAACAACACTTTATCTGGATTCATCCAAATTTATCCTGATGATATTTTTGACGAACCTGTCGATATACCACTGTATGATAATTTAATTATTACGACGTTTGATATTTAGAGCTATTGCGAAATTATTCAATATGAAAAAAGTATAATAATCTTGATTCAACTCACTTTTTTCTTTCATTCCTTCTTTTCATCTTTTCATTATGTTCTATAGAAACAGATCACTTTCGCGCGCTCACCCCTCTATCTACTTTCCCCTACTGTTTTTCTTTCTTATTATATTTTTCGGTGTAGCATGTCCTTTTTCTTCCGTTTCTTTCTTTATAATAAAAACGGAATTGTCCATTATTTAACTGAGGTGACGACACTCATAATAAGAACATGATAAGCGACACCATATCATCAGGATTTACAATTTTGCATTTCATCTTGGACGATTTGATGGTCTCATTTTTAACAAGAGGGTATTACAATATGATAACGGTCGTACAGTTAAAGAACAGGAATATTAATATGTAGATAGCAAGCTGTAGATTTATTTTATTTGGATATTCTTATAATATCTTATTCAATTCATAAGGAGGAAAAACACAAGTTTTAATATTAGAAAAGCTTAAACATTGTCTTCGAAATAAACCATTTATAAGTACAGTGTGAAATTAGACGAAAACCTATTAGTGAAACGATATAAAAAATGACCTTTCTGAAACGTGTCAGGTGATATAGAAAATTGATGGGATTTTTAAAAAAAGTTTGGAACTGAAAAGACAAAATAAAAATCACCTAAAAACAATTTTAATTTATCCGTGTGTTGAGTAGAAAACTGCCAAACCGATAATTTAAAAACTAAAAACATATTTTTCTTGAAGAAAATGGTATAGAATTGAGAGAAATAGTTTTCCTGATTTCAGAGCAGAAGATGATATTAGGTTGGATAACAAAATTATTTAAATCTCAAAAATCTCAAAACAAAACATTGGGGGGGGGGATGAAGATTACAAAAGTCTCGAATGAAAATGAATAAGAAAAACACATTTGACTGTCACAAAATGATTGATCAAAGTTTGCTTAATTCATTGATTGATTTTAATGGCATGTCAACTAATCTGGGGGTATTTTGGACACATGGCCTAGTGGATAAGGTAGGTAAGTTAAGACCGATCTAAGTGACAGTTTTCTCTGGATTCCGGGTTCAATACTGAGTAGAGGCAGTAACATAGAAAAATAATTAACACAACTCCTACCCCAGCTATGGTTAGCAGAATGAGAACAGGATACCCCCGTGGACTAAATAAAGGGTTAGGTTCAAAGTTTCGTGGTGGCTCCCGATTACGACAAGAAAGTTCCCGAGTTCGAAAAGAAGGTTCCCGAGTCCGAAAAGATGGTTCCCGAGTCCGAGAAGAAATATTGAAGAAGGCCAGAGGGCATATCGGCCGAAACGTTGAACAAGAACAATTTTGTGTAGCTGTTAAGAGTTTTTTTCACACAGTTATATCTGAATATTTATAAAAGTTGAAAGAAAGAGGGAGGTGCTATCGTACTAAAATTTGGGCCCTGCCTACTAAACCTTGACTGTTTCCCATTATTATTTGAGTTGGCCCAAATCCCCCACTGGCACCTAAGCAGATAGAAATTACTCAACTCAAAATAACCAAATCCATCCGTCATATTAGGTCGTCAACTGTGGTAAGTATGGAGACGAGGGGCATCATTTTGGACGCAGAATAAATCCACAGAGCTTTGCCGAGAAAAGTAAACATTGGCTTGAAACAGACAAATTTAACGTTATTTTGAATTTTATTTTACGAAAGATGAATTAAGTGATTTTTTGGATAGAAAAAAAAAAAAAAAAAGAACGAAAAAGTTTTAAAAACATTTTATATATATATATTATATATATATATATATATATATATATATATATATATATATATAGAAAAGTAGACAAACACGGGATGTTGTGGAAACTTGAATTGTCGACGGTGCAACGTTTCGGTCTCTTATTAGACCATCTTCAGGAAATATAGTTCTTACTCCAATGATGGAAATTTTCAAAATGCAAGCGGAAGGTTGTCAGTAGGGGGAAGTGTATTTTTAGTGGATTCTTCTTCTCTTGGAATGGGGAGTCGAAATTGAATACCACAGGTGTTTTTGTGGGGATTTTTAGCATATGTGTATGTGTGTGTGTGTCTGTTTAATTTTTTTAACATCCCGTGTTTGTCTACTTTTCACCACATACTGTCGGATTAACCTCCTCACTTCTACCATATATATATATATATATATATATATATATATATATATATATATATGTTTGATGTAAACAAACAAATATTGGCTCAGCGCGCGAAAATACATTTTTTTTAAAAATTACGCCAATTTTCCACATTTACAAAGTTTTCATACACATTTTTACTGGAAAAAATTTAAGCAAATAAAAAAATTAAATTAAATTAGAATCTGAACTATTAATTCACGAATATTCTTCAATATTTTGGGATGTGAGTATAATCAACATAAGAAAATTAGGTTTCATCATCATCATCATCATCATCATCGTGTTCAGGGTTTGCCAAAAGCACGGATTCCTTTAACTCTCTCACACCATCTGTCCCTATCGGTCAGTTGGTATGTCCTCTAGACGGCATCCGGTAGTTTTAGTCTGCTGTAAAGCATCAGTATCTAGTTACCCAGTGACAACCGACACATATCAATAACAATAAACTGACTTCTTTCTTCGATGTTTGTGGCATCGATACGCTGAGCTGGAATTTCAATTTTTCTTTCGCGTCTGACGTAAATGCGTAAAGGCTAAACAGACGAACGTTTCTGTTTCGCTAGAATATTGATTCGGTTACTACACATTCATCTGAAGGAAAACGAAATTTATTTTGAAAAGAGAATAAACACATTGATCTCCTTCGAGCTCGGTTAAGCAGTATTACAAGTCAATTCCCCGGTGCAATTTATAGATAACTCGCAGGACATGTCTATGTATGCACAGTATTATAATTATTACATCATTTAATATGCTTACTTAAGAGCTATTGCTAAATAGTTCAATATGTAAAAAGCATAATAATCTTGATTTTACGGGCCGGTTTAGCTAAGTCGGTAGACCAGGGGCTTCGGAATCGCAAGGTTCGTGGTTCGATACCGGTCCCCACCAACTCAGCGTATGAGTAGCACAGATTGGGTAATTGATCTGTGTGGTAGGACTGGCGCTCCACCTCAGCACAAACAAACTCCCTGGTTTAGCCCTATCGAAAAGGGGATAGACTCCCTCATTGTCTGGCTAATATCGACAATAGGCCACTTCGCCAACTTTACATTTTAACTCTCTTCACCCTTTTTTCTTTCCTTCCTTCTTTTCAACTTTTCCTTTGTTCGATTGAAACGGATTAGCGTTGTCGCTTCCGCGTGCTCATACCCTCTGTCCACCTTTCCCCTACTCTCTTTCTTTCTTTCTTATTATATTTTTCTGTGTAGCATGTCATTTTTCTTCCCTCTCTTTCTTTATAATAAAAATGGAATTGTCCATTATCTAGCTGAGATGACTACACTCATAAGAAATAAGAATTCTGTGGATAATTATCACCAGATAATCAGGATATTCAGTTTCGCATTTCATCTTCGACGATTTGGATTGTCTCATTTTTAACCAGAGGGTGTTGCAAGATGATAACGGTCGTACTATTAAGGAACATGAGTATTGATAATGAAATGAAAAATAAATGGTTGCCAGTGAAAAAAAAACGTATTTGGAGTACCTCTTCATTGTTATTACTCCCAGGTCCACTCTGATCCGAAGTGGTAGTACTAGATAGAGTTCTATCCATGGGACAAATAAATCTTTTTCTGCATTCTTTGTACTAGCAAATATATGCACCCTCCGGGTGCTAGTATTTAAGTTTTAATGTAATGAAATATCGTATTAAATTAGAAAGTCTAATAAGAATGCAGATAAAAAGATTTGAAACAGAGTGGGGATATAATAGAAAATAGAAATGAAACTTACTCTTCCATCACTGCCGTCTTTCATTGCTGAATTTTACTTATTTAACTATTTAGTTAAATTAGGAAATAAAAAAAGGCGACGGGGCGGCTTAAAGTCGGTATCAGCCAGTCAGCGAGGGAGTCTATCCCCTTTTCAATAGCGCTAGACCAAGGAGATTGTTTTGGCGTCTGAGGTGGAGCGCCACACCTACCATCAGCTCCTTACTTTACCGCACAGATCCCTGTGCTACTCATACGCTGAGTTGGCGGGGACCGGTATCGAACTAGGAACCTTGATTACACTTATTTTTTCTTGTTAATGGATTTCATTTAAGATTCATTGGAGAGATTTTTGCTTATATTCATTAAAATAAAACCAAACAATTAGAAATCAATAATACTAAGCACATATTTAATAAAATCGCATTTTTAATATCAATATGCAAATTAGCCTTCCCGTTCACACTGCAAACCTCTATTTTTTGTATATATAAATACAATAGCATGTTATTAGCATGTAGATATGGACAACACTAATAAAAAGGTGAAGCAATTTTATTGAGGTTTAAATATAAATAAAATCATGAAGAATGTGATGAAAATAACTTTAATTAATTGTGACTCGATTAGTAATATAGTTTCGGTTACAGACGGAAAAACACACAATCTCCATTATAATAAGATTAGATTAGAAGACATGTTACCATAGAACAGTAAATTATTTGACGATTTGGACGGTCATATTTTTAACCAGAGGGTGTAGCAAGATGAGAACGGTCGTACAATTAAGGAACATGCGTATTAATATATAGATAATAACCCACCGCACACATGATCTTAGATAAAGAATCGAAATCTTTCATTCTAGAGTAGGTAAAAACAACAAAACCAAAAAAAAAAAAAAAAAAAATCCTGTTGAGATATATGTTTATCCAATTTTGTATAACTGTAGGGTGCCTAACACCCTGATAACCGTAAATCCACATCATCCCTGTGGATTTCAAGCAACTCGCAACAACCCTGTCGTATTAAGTGTTTACTTGAACAGCAAGAAACCTGACTCGTTTCATCTAAGAAGACGAATGATATGATAGCCTCAATGGCTGGAGCCTTTCGATCCTAAAGCAATATTTAGAGAGGGTCTAGAAGTGGTTGCTTAATAGAAGATGTCATTTAATATTGTATTGTTGCTTGAACACGTAAGGTTTGCTTGATGACAACCTCAACGAGGTCGACAAGAAATAAAAATTATACGGTCACGCTGACATATTTAGATAGGAGTTAGCAATGTCGTCCATAGAATAGAGACTTGGTGTATCGATACGACCCCCTGTCTCTAATTCTAAGACTTTATCTCCACGTTGATATTGGCTAAGATGAATACAGCACCCATACATAAATGCAGGAGCCGCGTGGTTTAATCGGTACCGTCGTAAGAAATGGGCCCGACGAGACGAGTTCAAATCCTGGATTAAGTTGGTTGAATTTCACATAGCGCTAATAACCTTCGTAAAAGTAAGAATTCAGTTATTATGTTAGCCATGTCGTACACAGAAATAAAAGTTAGTGTGTCAATAGAGCTTTTTGTCTATAACTCTGGGACCATATCTCATGGTTGATATTGGCTAAGATGATATATGAGTCATACATAAATACAGGACACCCAGTGAGGATCAATCTCATATTTATATATTTTACCAACCCCTCCGCACGAGCAGGATGTTACACAAAGTCAAGTTCTTAAGCGGAGTTCAACAGGTTTGAATTCAGAGTCTTCCTTCTCCTAGACCGGTTGCCTAACCAAGGTTAAAGAGCCCAGTCTGCCCTGCTATTTATCCATAGCTGGAGGGAGAGTAAGATTCATACCTTTCCCAAGGGTATTAACGCTAAGTGAAATGCAATTACCACATCCAGGATTTGAAGTCGGGGCGACGAGTCCATTTCCCATGACTTTAACCATTACACCACGCGCTTCCTCATCATATTAATTTACTTAGTTTAGCTTATTATAACACGTGACTCGAGACACATTACGCCCGCTCGGTGGGGCTTAGAGTACGCTGACTATATCCCATGCAGAGTGGTAAGACTCTTCCAAAAAAGGGGTGTCTGGTATGAAATTAAACTCCATCTGATAGGGAAGCTCCATTTCTGTAGATCTGAGGAAGTTGAACTACCCCTTTATTGCAATTACTCCCAGGTCCACTCGCACTGGGCAGATAACTTCTGTAAGATTTTTTCAAAGCATTTCCCATAGCGCTAATTTCATTGGAAAAGATATGAATCCAACTATTCTCACCTCCAGATATGGGTAAATCGCATGGCAAACTAGGCTCTTTAGTCTTGGTTAGACAACCAGTCTAGGAGAAGGAAAACTCTGAATTCAAAACTGTTAAACCCCGCTTAAGAAACTGACCATCCTGCTCGTGTGGAAGGGTTGGTAAATATATATAAGTAAACGCTGGACACCCAGTGAGGACCCATCTCATAACATCTATTGGCTTAGTTTAGTTTATCATAGCTCATAACTTGAACAATCGATTTTACTAGAGACACATCACACTCTGTTGATCTGGCTTAGAATACGCTTACTGTCTCCCACAGAGTGGCTAAGACTCTTCCCCTTGTCGGAATATTTCTTTTACTTATATGTACCCACATTGGAAGGCTACCCTGAACCTTCCAAATTATTATATGACCTTAAATATTACATATTGTAATAAAAAGTTGTTATTTTTAATGTGAGTTGCCAATGCCTGCAGCACCTCATTTTCTCCAAACCCTTCTCAAAGATGCTCTCACCATGTTGTGTCTTCTCCATTCTGCAGATTTAAGAAAGACACAACAATGGGCGCAGAAGCAACAAGTTGGAAAACATATCGGATCAACCCAATGATAGGATGATTATTACATTTCTATAGAATTTAGGATTTAATTATTCAGTTAAAAATTATTCAGTTAAAAATAATCAAGAAAATGACTGAAAGTTACTCTTATCTAAACTCCATCTGATGTTGAAGCTCCAGTTCTGGAGATCTAGGGAATGTGAAATACCTCTTCATTGTAATTATTCCCAGGTCCACTATAACTCGTACTGGGCAGATAACTTCTCAAGGAATTTATTGCTGGTGATTTTTGGACTCTCCGATCCAATCTGACACGGTTCCATCTGTAAAATCGTTGGGAAGATTAATCTATAGATCCACTCTTTCTTTTTTAATGCTGCTAACAAAGGTTTCGGATCATCCGGTCTCCTGGTAAATATTAGGATCTTTAATCAACTCGTAATAACTGTTAGTTATCCATTTATGGGTTAAATGATCTGCAAATTATTTTTTCGATAGGGTTACTTGATATATAATGGTAAATTATTTGTATTAATAATCTAATTGTTTACTAAGGAGTATTCATAGTTATTTGAAACCATATAACTGTGTACCAACAAATAACGATCATTCTATCGGAATAATTACTTGAAATCATATAATTATTACTATTAGATAGAATTAGTTGAAACTATATAACTGTATAAATTATTTGAATTGGATAGGAATATTTGATATCATATAACTGTGGGGAAAAAGTCTTAAGAAGACAACAGAAAGAATGCAAAATTGTACGAACAATGAACGCGATTCTCTAACCTTGAGGCAAATAATAAGCCGAGACGGATTGAAATTCCGTTAAAGCTAATGAATCAATCAATTGACCAAATTTTGAATATTAGAATTTATTCAATTTTGTTGTTTGATCTTCCTTTTTCTTTTACAAAATTGATTCTTTCTTTCTTTCTTTTCTTTCTTTCTTTCTTTCAGTTTGATTCTTTCTTCCTTTCTTTCTTTCAGTTGGTTCTTTCTTTCTTTCTTTCTTTCTTTCTTTCTTTCTTTCAGTTTGATTCTTTCTTCTTTTCTTTTTCTTATCTCGTCGTTCCCTTCAACAATCTTCTCTTCAAATTGGTAAGGCATGACGAGATAGAAGTCCAGGATAGACCATTCCTCAAGGCAGTAGCTGCCCTTTCATCTAAAAGGACAAGGTTCGGTTCATTTCCTGTGCCTGAGGCGCCTCATGACAAGAAAATGCCAATGATGACCAAACAATTTTAGCACTACATTCGTCTGTAAAACAAAATGCATTATTTGAAAAATAATATAGAAATGCAGAATAGCACGCAAGAGATGTTAGAATCGCATTCTACATATAAATAGCATTAGATTACAAATTAGATTACGAAGTACCCTGACCCTATCCCTAACATAAACCCTAAACCTAACCTAAACACTGACCCGAAAAATAACCTAACACCAAACCTAACCATTATCCTAACCCTAAACCTTGTGTCTGAAAGTTTTCGGGTATTTCCGTGAAATGTAATGAAATTTAACGCTATTTTTATATAATCTAATGATATTGTCTTATGCGCGCTATTCTGCATTAGTACCCGAAATAGAATATCTAGTTTTACAATTGCCACTGACAGGATGAACTTATTTTAAATACAAATTGATCGTTGTAAATCGTTAATCGTCGTAAATCTGGTATTTCATGGGATTTAACACGAAGAGATGAATAGAAAGATTAAAATGGTGAATGATACACAAATACTGAAATCCCCATTGATCGTATCAAACCAAGATTTGCCGGAATAATGTAACGCCGTTTTATGCAGTACAAACAAACTAGTGGATTATCAAGATTGATAAGACGAAGGGCATTCAATAAATATGGTGACTTCCGGTTCACATTCTCCTTGATTGCAAAGCAGGAAGTGAATCATCCTCACTTACAAACATCATTATATTCTGCAAACGCTTATTAAGGAGAATAATCTTAATATAATCAAGATTCGTTTGTCTGTTAGCGAAAGTCATTGCTTACATCACAATACCCTCGGGAATTGCGTAAGTTTATCACTATTTAATTTATCATCAAAATCATTAATACGTAGAATAAATCTTATTTATTAACGATGTTTTACGAAAATATGTCATTAGTACGTTTAAAATAATGTGTTTTATATATCACTAAGAAATAAAGGATTATATGATATATGGTGTGTTTAATTTGCATACTGGTTTTAACAAAACTAAGTTTAATAAAAAATTACTTGGTGTTATTGATGTCTAATATTATTGTTTTATTCTTCAACATATTCAAATCAATCCTATGATTGATTTTATATAGAAACTAATTAAAATATAATTAAAATATGCGTACACTTTTTATATGCGTTCTGATTTAATTTCGTTAGTCTTTCTAATTTAATATATTTCATTATATTTAAATTTAAATACTTATGCCAGTAGAAAAAAGAAGAAAAGAAAATCAAAAAGAAAAAGAAAAGAAAAGTAATCTGCAATGATAAGACGGACATCGAATAAATAAGATGAATTTTGTCTAAGGAATTGGTTAAAAAAGAATTGTTTATAGTTTCACCTTTTCTCGAGGAAATCAAGAGTGAGGGATCCTTTCATGTTCCAGTAGACTACCAGCATGACCTTCTTTACTTACGGCATGGAACTTTTTATTTACTCCAGATTCAGTGTTTAAACTCCATGGACTATCTTTTAGACTCAAGCACGTAGTGGCAAACCCACGTTTAGTGTCTTGGAATTTTTGAGATGAGGCTTGATAATTAGTATTATTTGTATTATTCGGACTATTGTCCCCATCTTTATTGTTATCTACACTATTTCTCTGAATTTTTTAGATGAGGCTTGATAATTAGTATTATTTGTATTATTCGGACTATTGTCCTCATCTTTATTGTTATCTACACTATTTCTCTGAATTTGAAACGAGGCTTGATAATCAGTATTATTGGGATTATTCGAACTATTGTCTTCTTCATTGTTTTCTGCACAACGTTACAGAGTTCCATGATGACTCCCGATTACGACAAGAAGGTTCCCGAGTCCGAAAAGAAGGTTCCCAAATCCGAGAAAATTCCCGATCTCGACAGGAAATACCTGAAGAAGTCCAGAATTGTAAAACAATATTTAGCTTTTTGCATAGCTCACATTTTATTTTAGCCCCAAGTAAAAATGCCTTGGAGAACAGATACTCATTTTGCATCTGTTCTTTTCAAACACTCAGCCCAGACTCTGTGAATCCCTTCCGAGTCCTTCGACAACTCGTAACTGACTCACTCCTCTATTCAAGAAAAATTCCCTTTATTTATTGAATGAACGTCGCACACCATAAATAGAATGTAACAGACGATAGCACCAAATTCAAAATCGTCGTGACAATGCAATATTTTTAGTTCTGCGCCAAAGAAAATCTTTTCTGTTTCTCGGTTACTAAATAAAGAGACAGTGTGTTGAGTATTAGGGGGAAAAAAACAAAAAAAACAAAAAAACAAATTGGTTTTGGAAAGAGCAAGTGGAAAAAGAAAGAAACGGTAAGAAGACAGACCTAGATTCGAAATCTATTTCCAAAATAATGAGTCACGTAAATGGACTTTTGTCTTGCAGGAACTTCTCAAGAATGAGAAGTAGACCATCGGAAAGGCAGCCGGGAGGAGGTTAGAAAAGAAATCATTCGCACACACAACACACAAAGAAAGAACAGCAAAAAATAAATATTTCGTTTTGGAATAGAAAAAAAAGAAGCCATTCCAAAAACATAAATCAGTCACATGACGAAGTATTAAATTGTGTAGCGTTTCCCTCGTCTGAACAGAAAGATAATCGAACAATCTTGGCTTCGATTATTATCATAATATAGAATATATTATTGAAGAAAAAGGCAAACAATATTTTTTGTATTTGTGTTATCGATTATCGATTAGCCAGTGAAATGGCGGCTAAAAGTTCGAAGTATCAGACCGATAATTATGACGGCAGACATTTTGAAAAACAATAAACAAGAAGGATGATATTTTGGGGAATGGTTTTCTCAACTCATAGAGAAATCAAAGCATTTTATTGAAAATAACACACACGCACCCCACACACATGTATGCACACACACACACACACACACACACACACACACACACACACACACACACACACACATATATATATATATATATATATATATATATATAACGATCAAGTGTATTGATCATATTCTTTTTACTGCTTTACATTATATATATGTATATATATGTATATATATATATATATATATCTGTATACAT
>CM042147.1:18175323-18180323 GCA_023376005.1 Doryteuthis pealeii | reverse complement strand
CGTTAGTATACATCGCTGAAGAGACTTAATAAAGTCGAAACAGTCTGTACGGTGTTCTGCATAGCGAGCCATCCTTTGCGGGATTTACTTGTCAAGTTTATTTTCTATAATTATCGAATTTTATACGATACATGCATTTATAATTGCCTTCAAGCAAAAATATAAATAATAATAATATATATATATATATATATATAATTTATTTATTTATTTAAGTCACCAATACAAAGTTCGTCTTACCAATGGTTTCAGATATTTATCCGTCATCAGAGACGTTGACTTTTTGAAAAAATTGGACAGTTTTTTTAATTCGTGCCTCGTGTGAACGTGATCCGTTATTCGTTCTTGCTTTTGCTTTCTTCATTCACCGGCGTTCCTATTTGTCGTCATTGAGTCTCGTGTTTTTATGATACTTTTTTATGATGATATATATATATATATATATATATATATATTATATATATATATATAAGTCAACCACAGACACGTGTTTTGGCGTTTCACGCCTCTTCAATGTGGTTAGACACAAAACTACCTCTGACCGGAGGCGAAATCCGACAGACTTTTTGTCTGCCCGATTTCTTAACTGCTCGTCCATTTGACAGCTGCCGTAAAGGGGTCGTGTTTAAACTATTAAATATATACGTTTGTTTATATATTTTACGATCACCGGAGAGATCCAGTCTGCGAGCAGACGATCATTGCTTGATATATGATGGCAGTGAAAGTTAATTTAAGTCACCCCTACAGAGCTCTACCGAGTTTTGGGAGCATGTGTGTATGTGTATGATTGCATCTAAATATTGGCATCTAGGGAGTGAAGATATTATAGCGTCAGAAGTGGTCATCGCCAAGTGTAGAATATGAAATCGACTTTGATAAAAAGGGTCACTAATTTCTCTGTCTGTCTGTCTGTCTGTCTGTCTCTCTCTCTCTATATATATATATATCACTTTCTCTCTATCTTTTGTACACACGCACGTTCTTTCTTTGACTCTCTTATTGGAGAATATAGAGTACCCTTTCATCCTCATTACTTCCAGGTCCACTCTGAACCGAAGTAGTAGTACATGTTAGGCTCTCATTTACGGATTAAATAGACAAAAATGAATTTGAAAAATATCTTTAAAAAAATTGTATTTAAAAAAAAAATGAGTACCTATCAAGAATAAATAAAACAAAACGTCTTCGGCCTAAAATAACCCAACAAGGGTTGACATGCCGTGAATTTCAACCAACCAGCCAACCAACTGTCTCTATTGTCTGTTCATTTGCCTTAAATCTGTCTGTTTGTCGTGTTTAGTAATCTTTCTACGGAATATTTATCTTTGTTTCTGTCTATCTTTTACTATTTCATTTCTCTTTTCTTTTTTTTTTTTTGTTGGTTTCATCAAAGAAATGGCTTTTCTGCTCATGAAACACAGGTCGATATCCATAAATATATTTTATGGAAAGCCCCACCCACCCCCAGTCTTGAAAGTGAATTTCTGTTTTCTTTCCTTTTATTCACTGCGTTAGCATAAGGCATTTTCGAGGATCTTTTCTTTTATTACGACTGTTAATGCTCTCCAAATAAAGATGACAACGACTCCCCATAAAACAGCGCAGGTTTATTATTATTTCTATGAATAGCCGTCCATTTCTTCCGCCATCGACTTGACAGTTTATTATACATAACATTTATCATGAAATATTGTTTTGCTGAATTCACCTCCTCGTTAAATTTAGTTCAGTTTTTGTACTTCCTGTCTACATGTTTGTTGCTTTGAACATTACCTCTTCGTTTCCTGTTTTGTCGTTGGTTGGGTTTTATGCCATGTCAACCCTTGTTGGGTTATTATATGCCGAAGACCTTTCTTTATTATTGTTGGGTATTCATTGTTGTTTAACTCATTTTTTAATCTATTTAACCCAAAAATAGGACCCAAACTGATACTACCCCTCCTGGTCTGGGTGTTCCTGTTTTGCCGTAGATATTCTGGAGTTTAAAAGAGAATGGAATCGATTACATGAGTTAAAATTTCGGATGATTGCTCGGTTGGTGTATGGGTAGGTTAGAGTAACCTCCCTTTATTGGTAGGTGACGTAGAGTGACCGTTCGTGATATTATGTAAATGTTAGTGGCAGGCCGTCAGTCTGGACTTTGCACGTCGTACGAGACCGTCGACTCATCTTACTCCTCCTACAGTTGGTTGGTTGGTTGGGTTTTACGACACCTTAACCGTTTTTGGGTTATTTTATGCCAAAGATATTTTGTTTTATTCATTGTTGTTGGGTATTCAGTTGTCTTTTTCAAACTCAGTTTTTTAAACACGATTTTATTACTCTTTTTTAAAAATCTCTTTAACCCATAGATGGGGCCCTACTAGTGAGTACCAATCCGGGACAAGGTGGACCTGGGAGTAATGATTATAAAGAATTCAGAATTGGAACTTCAACACTAGATCCATATCCAGGACACTCGAATGATTTGTTTGGTTTCCTGTTTAATTGCATATCAACCATTCTTGTAGAAGAACAGTGTTTTGAGTATGATGTTAAACTGCATCTAATGGTGAGGTTCCAATTCTGAAGCTCTTGGGAGAGTGGAGTATCCCATCGTTGCCATTACTGCCAGTTCCACTCAGACCCGGAGTGGTAGTACCTGTTAGGGTTCCATCTATAGTTTAAATAGATAAAAATGAGTTTTAACACATGTTTAAAAATGAGTCTAAAAACGAATACCCAACAAAATAACTGAATATTTTATAAAAACGTCTAGTAAAATAATTCAAGCGTTGATATGCCGTAACATCTAACCAACCAATCAGCATTACAGAAGAATAGCACTGGTACTACTTAATCCATTGCTGGGGGACGAGGAGTTCCATAATTTTCCCAAAGCTATTAGTCCGAAAGTGAATGTGTCATATAAATTCTAACTCCAGGAACTGAAATACTTCTTACACAAGACATGTTTGACCTTGCTTTGAGCTTTGGGGTAAGTTATTTCTCTCGCAACAATCAATACAAAGTTTATTTAGTAATCAAAATAATAATAATCAAAAGTGTGTTATTAATTTCCTTTCTTCTTTTCCCGAAACAATCTCTGTTGAACAATAAATCATTGTATACAAA
This sequence comes from Doryteuthis pealeii, assembly GCA_023376005.1. NCBI lineage: Eukaryota > Metazoa > Mollusca > Cephalopoda > Myopsida > Loliginidae > Doryteuthis > Doryteuthis pealeii. The sequence continues at coordinate 18,177,206 of CM042147.1, read as the reverse complement.
ATTAGTAACACTAGAAAAAAAAAGAAAGAAGAACCCCCCCCCCCGGGCGGTGTAAAAACATTTTTGAAAGATATTGCCTGTGGGGGTTGGGAGTTAAAAATTCAATGTCAGAGGGTTTGTATCATAAGCAACTAAAATCGTCAAATTTATTGAAGGAGTAAAAAATTTAAAAAATGAAACAACCAGTGACGTAGTTTCGGTTACAGACAAATTGAGACCGAATGTCCATAAAATAGAGAAAAAGTATCCACCCTCTAGGTGAAAGTATTACGTTTTAATGTAATTAAATATTATATTAAATTAGAAAGACTAACGAAGTAAATAAGAACGAATATAAAAATATTACACTTATTTTAATGTTATCTTAACTGATTTCTATCTAAAATCATATATTGGATTGTTTTTAATATGTTTGGGAACAATAAGATAGTATTAGTAAATCATTATTTCTTAGACATATATCAAGCATATTTCAGGATTTTAAATGCATTAATAATATGGGCAGTTTTGCGGCAAATCTAACTCAGCTAAACTTTAATAGAGACATCGTTAATAAATAAGATGCTAATTAAGATTAAATAATGACTATTCCATAATGGTTGAGAATATAACTTAAATAACTAGGGAAATCCTGACGACAGCAGTGATGTAGTTTTGGTTACAGACAGACATTTACATAATCTCCATTTTAATAAGAAGACATGTATCTCTGATCGAGTGGATATTATTTATTTAACAGAACCGTTTAATCAATAAAAATCTTATTTACTTTTTATATCCTTCCATAAACTGAAATCAATTTTTAAAAATCAAATCTGTGAATCCAACCGAAAATATTAATGTTTTATCTTTCATAATTCCCATTAATTTAAAATATTTTGTTGAAAAATAAACTTTTTGGATAAACAGCTAAATTTGACCCCGGATAGCCCTCAACCATTTCATTAAATTTACTCAAACTACAAAAGCGTCTTCTTTTTTGTTTCATTTTCGTTTCTATTTTTCTAAGATGAAAGACCGCCCTGTCGGCTGGGGTGTTAGAATGCACCGACTGCACCTCTACAGAGGGATAATAATCCCCCAATGGGGCCACCTGTTGGTCGTGGGTGACGACCCGTGATGCTTAAGGATAGAGCCCAGGTGGATGAGCAGTTCATGACTTGCAATACTCCACTTTGACCCTTTCTTGGGCTAGACGGGCGGTTGGAGAGGCCCCCTCCGATCAATCGGTTGGTCACGTCAAGCCCTAGCACCTATATTATTTTCCCAACCCTATTGCTCTTATAGCAAGCCCCAAACCCCTTTTTATCATATGGGTGCTAGAAGGCGGTGACTGAGTGTCTACATGTCCTGGGAATGACGTTAAACTCTATCTGATGGTAGGTTCCAGTTTTGGAGGTTTGAGGGAATGTGGAGCACCTCTTCATCACCATTGTTCTCTGGTCCACTCTGACCCGGATTGGTAGAACTTGTTAGGGTCCCATCTATGGGTTAAATAGAAAAACATGAGTTTATAAACAAAATTGTCTTATCCATTAAGAATTGATTTATTTCAGAACTTTATCGACATTAAATGACCCACTGAGGTTGATATGCAGTAAAAAAACCAAACCAATCTAAGATGAAAGAATGACTTTTCGAAAAAAAATTGTCACAACTCTATTCCTGATTATAATCTTCTACCTAACTTCGAAAAATTGCTCTACAGCAGGCGCGCATTGATTTTAATGCGATAAAATCGGTGGGAGTTAGAATATCAGTCAAATTACATAAATCGCAAATTAGTCTTTCTTTTTGATATTCACTGAGACGATTATTAAATGAAATTGAAATTATATTATTAATCTCGGTGATTTGGGGTGGGCAGAATAACGGAAATTACA
>CM042147.1:18147823-18172823 GCA_023376005.1 Doryteuthis pealeii | reverse complement strand
AGATAACCAAATGAAGACTTTTGAACAAATTTATTTAACAAAAAAGCAAATTCATAAACGGGTGTTTAGAAGGTTTTTTACAAAATTAATTTTTAATCTAAATTATTTTCGACAAAATGTTTTTTTTTATTCCAATATTGTTTTTTTTTTTTTCTAAAAAGGATAAAACTGAAATTCGGAATCCCCTCGGTCGAATTTTTATCTTTGAAAAGAAACAAAAATCAATTTGTATTTTTACGTCAACATGGAGATTTCTGCTGAAGGAAATAATTGAGATTCATGTGAAATATAAGATGCGATTCAAAGAATAAAAGGGAGAAGGAAAAAGGGGTAAAAAGGATGAAAGAAAAAAGTAAAGAAAAAAAGAATTTAAGGGAGAAAGAAAAAGGGTTAAAAGAATGAAAGAAGGAAAAAAAAAAAGAAAAAAGAAAAGAAGAATGGGAGAAAAGAATGAAAGAAAAGGAACAAGGAAAAAAGAAAAGAAAAGAAAGAATTAAAAGAAAAGGAAAAAGGAAAAAGTAAAGAAAAAAGAAGAAAAGAAAGAAGGAAAGAAAGAAGAAAATTAGCGTTAAACAGAATGAATGAAAAAAGGGAAAAGGAAAACAAATAAAAGAAAAGAAAAAAGGTGAGAAGAAAAAAGAATAAGAAAAAACGAAAGAAAAATGAAAAAGAAAAAAATGATAAGAATAAAAGGAATAAACAGAAGAAGGAAAAAGAAGGAAAAAGAATGAAAGAAAAAAAGGAAAAAGAATAGGAGAAACGTATATTAATAGGCTAGAAAAGAAAACGAAAAAAAGAAAGAAAATATTAATAGCATAAGAAAGAAAGAAGAATAAAAAAAGAGAGAAGAAAGAGAAAGAAAAGAGAGGAGAGAGAGAGAGAGAGAGAGAAGAGAGAGAGAGAGAGAAGAAAGAAAAGTGAAGTATCAATAGCCTAAAAGATAGAAAGAAAGAAGAAAGAAAGAGAGAGAGAGAGAGAGAGGAAGAGAGAAAGAAGAAAGAAAGAAAGACAGAAGTATCAATAGCTAAAAAAAAGAAGAAATAATAAATAAAGAAAGAAAGCAAGAGAGAGAGGAGAGAGAGAAAGAGAGAAAAGAGAGAGAAAGAGAAAGAGAGATAGATAGATAGAGATAGATGATAGATAGATAGAGAGAGAGAGAGAGAGAGAAAGAAGAATGAAAGAAATCAACAAGTATCAATAGCTTAAAAAAGAAAGAGAGAGAGAGAGAGAGAGAGAGAGAGAGAGAGAGAGAGAGAGAGAGAGAGAGAGAGAGAGAGAGAGAGAGAGAGAGAGAGAGAAAGAAGAATGAAAAATCAACAAGTATCAATAGCTTAAGAAAGAAAGAAAGAAAGAAGGAAATAAGAAAGAAATAAAGAAAACGAGAGTGAAGAGAGAGAGAGAGAGAGAGAGAGAGAGAGAGAGAGAGAGAGAGAGAGAGAGAGAGAAGAGAGACTCTTAAAAAGACTAACTTACTGGAAGAGAAATCTTTAAAAAAATTGTTTTCTTAATCTTTTTCTGAAATGAAGGTATATTATATTGAAGGATTTTCGCGTGACTCTAACCTGCTGGCACGGATAACAAATGTCAAATCTCGTTTTAATCTCGCCAAATCTCATCTGGGATTTATTCGGAGGAATAGATTTTTTCCCCTGGAAGTGAGACAATTTCATCGGGAAGAATTTTAGTAACTAAAACCTCAGCAAAAAAAAAAGAAAAAGAAAAAAAAAAGCACTCTCCATAAAAAAAGATAAAAAAAAGGTAAGAAGAGATTTAAAACGAGGCTTTAAGGAATATACGTTTTCAATTTAGGAAAGAAAAAAATACAGATCTCAAGATTTACACTCAATCGTATGAGAATTATTCATAAAAAAGTTTCGTCAAAAAGTATAAAGTATATACGAAAGTTTCTAGCTTTTAAAAATAACCAAACACAGTGTATAAAGTTTATAGTCAAAATAAGATTACACCGGATAAAATGTATGGTATTAGCACACTAGGATGTTCACATAGCTTTCTTGTTTAGCAGTAAATAAACTAATAACACATAAGACGTAAAATATTGTTCTTAAATAGCTGAACATTCTAGTTTCATAAAATATGTTATTGAATTATTTATTTATCAAGGGATGTGTTCGTGGTGCAATGGTTAGAATCGTCGGAAATGAACACGGCCTCACGAGTTCAAATCATGTACGAGGCTATTAGGTTATTTTATACCAAAGACATTTTGTTTTATTGATTATATAATCATGGTAACTGAATTCTTTCAAACACATTTTTCTATTTATCTCATAGATTGGAAGCTACCAGGTACTAACATTTCTAATCAGTGGGGACCTAGGTGGTGAAGGAGTACTCTACATACCCCCGGACTCCAGAAATGGAACCTCACCATCTGATAAAGTATAACGTCCCAGGACAATAAGGTGCCAAGCCACAGCCTTAACTGAATGACCATTTAAGCAACAGCGATTACTGATAGCAACCTGAGCCCTTTGTTTATGAAAAATGACTTAATTCGGCATTAAATAAACCGAAAAGGGTTGCTATGCCATAAAAAAACCCAACCAACCAACCAAGCATCTCCCCCTTTCCCTCTCTCTCATTCATTCTCTTATTCTCTCTATCAAAGTTAAGCAGTGATAAATACTAATAGGGTCGCACCACTTAAGCAACAGTAGGTACTATAATCAACCTGAATCCTTTGTTTATCAAAATGACTTGATTCGGCATAAATGATCCGAACAGAGTTGATATGCCGTAAAAAAAAAACAACCAACCAGCCATAAAAAAATTAATTCCAAAACTTTAGACAACACGTGAGAGACCGAAGATTGTATCGGCTGAAAGATTGTGTTTATAGTAATTTAACCGTCTGAACTATTTCAATATGAAATAAAAAAAATCGATGGAAGATTTTATTATTAAAAAAACTGTTATATAAATTTTCGTTTAAACCCAAACAAATCTGAAGGAAGTAATTAAAAAGAAAAAAATATTTTGTGTGACTTATTTTTCAAAAATATTTTTGACACGCAACGACATCTTGTGAGACTTTCTTATGAATCATGAGAGAGTTTGCTTCAAGCTGAAGTGATATGTTTTTACTGTCAGTGTATTAGGTACAAGACGTTTAAAACTAATCTGATGTGAAAAAGAGGCCCATTCGTTCAGCACTCAATAATCTCTCACCCCACCCTCTCTCCCTCCCAGGAACAGAATTAGGCGAACAACGTGGCCCTTTTGTTCATAAAAAAATGCTCTCTCTTCCTCTAACTTCATCTCTCTCACTCGCTCTGTCTCTGTGTCTCACTCTTGTCTGTCTGTCTATCTGTCTGTCTCTGTGGATTAAGTGTCATACGTTCATACCTAATCTGATATCTGACGTGAAAAGGTGGCACTTTCATTCCTTTTTTTCTAATTTTTTTCTCTCTGTCTGTCTATCTGTCTGTATGTTTCTCTTATCGAATGAGATCGTCCGAATAACGTGTGACTTTCGTTCACAACACATTACTCTCTCTGTCTCATCCTCTTCACTCTCTCTATCTCTCTACCTTCTCTCTCTCTCTCTCTCTCTCTCTCTTCTATATAATATATATATATATATATATATATATGTGTGGGGGGGGGGTTTGGGTGTGTGTGTGTTGAGATGTTCACCTTACCAAGTATATGTTCAAACTATTCAGTAGTGTCGGATTTGTGGAACTACCTTGCTAACCGTTTATGGTATAGTATACTTTACTATAATAATTTGGCATTCAATCGGCTACGCTTTGAATTAATAATGTTATTTTTTTAAAGATTATTTATCGTTTTACTAATTTGATTACTTTATTTATCTATTTATTTATTGCTTTGAAATATTAATTTGAAATTTAGCAAATCGCGTCATTTAGATTTTATTTAAAAAATATAGTTAATTATTGAATTAAAATTTCTTACTATAACATTATGTGATGTCATTCCCTCAAATCTGACGAAAAGAAAATTCCCTGACCTTCCACCAGGCCGGATTAAATTAAGATCTTTTTTACGTGGTGATTTTTTAAGGGTCATCCTGCGAGGATCGAACTCGCTATTCAGTAGTAATAGATCTGCAAACGATTATTAAACCATGTTTATATGTCCTCTATCCCGTGCTTCGCCGGGTAGCCACTGCTAGTATATATATATATATATATATATACATACATATATATATATATGTGTGTGTGTATGTGTGTGTGTGTGTTGTGTGAGCGAGTGTATGTGTGTATATATATTTACCAACCCCTCCGCACGAGAAGGATGCGACACAAGGTCAATTTCTTAAGTGGAGTTTAACAGGTTTGAATTCAGAGTTTTCCTTCTCCTAGACCGGTTGCCTAACCAAGGTTAAAGAGCCCAGTCTACCCTACTATTTGCCCATAGCTGGAGGAAGAGTAGGATTCATACCTTTCGCAAGGGTATTAGCGCTAAGTGAAATGCAATTACCACGTCCAGGATTTGAACTCGGGGCGACGAATCCATTTCCCATGACTTTAAACATTACACCACGCGCTTCCTACATTGTATGTGTGTATATATATATGTATACTTATTGTGTGTGTGTGTGTGTGTGTACATGTGTGTATGTGTGTGTGTGGATGCTATTTGTGCGTGGGGTATGTGCAATGAATCTAGTTTAAACTGAATTGACGTTTGAATTTGAAAGTCTTGTCCACGGGATAATTAGTAGGGTCCCCAATCGATCGAGTGGCCCCTAACTATAAGAACAAGTGAATGTAGCTAAGAGGGGCCAGAGATTTCTGCTTCGAAATCCTTGACAACCATAGGTTCTAATTATGGTGGTTGGATTTCGATCGGCGGGTGCAGTCAATATTGCTCTTGGGACATCTAATCGATTAAAGGGTTGATCGATCAGAAGGATGATTGAGTTGGAATTGATTTTGGTTAAGGAGCCTGCTGGCAAACCTAACAGGGCATTATATATTCGGGAAGCAATTTCAGGGTTAAACATGGGAAGGATGTGGACGTTTTATCAAGGGTGGCGGTTTTAACAGACTTTCAAAATGGTTTTACTAACTCGCTCTTCCGCCCTGTCGGCTGGGGCGTTAGAATGCACCGACTGCGCCTCTGCAGAGGGGTAAGACTCCCCCAATGGGCCACCTGTTGCCATGGGTGGCGACCCGTGATGCTTAAGGATAGAGCCCAGGTGGATGAGCAGTTCATGACTTGCAATACTCCACTTTGGCCCTATCTTGGGCTACACGGGCGGTCGGAGAGGCCCCCTCCGATCAATCGGCTGGTCACGTCAAGCCCTAGCACCTATATGATTTTCCCCGACCCTATTGCCCTTATGGCAAGCCCCAACCCCTTTTTATCATATGGGTGCTAGAAGGCGGTGGCTGCGGGTCTACATGTCCTGGGAATGACGTTAAACTCTATCTGATGGTGAGGTTCCAGTTTTGGAGGTTTGGGGAATGTGGAGCCTCCCTTCATCACCATTGCTCCCTGGTCCACTCTGACCCGGAGTGGTAGTACCTGTTAGGGTCCCATCTATGGGTTAAATAGAAAAATGTATTTATAAAAAAATTGTATTATCCATTAAGAATGATTTATTTCAAAACTTTATCGGCATTAAATGACCCACTGAGGTTGATATGCCGTAAAACAAAACAAACAAACAAACAAACTCGCTCTTAAAGATTTAAAAGTACTAGCAGGATCTGTGGATATACCACAGTATGAAAATTTATTTATAACAACGTTTGAGTGTTTACTTAAGAGCTATTGAAAATGCATCAATATGTAAAAGGTATATTAATCTTGATTTAACTCTCTCTCTGTTTTTCTTTCTGTCCTTCTTTTCATCTTTTCATTATGTTCCTTTTAAATAGATTAGCCTCATCGCTTCCGTTCCATCTTTCCCCTACTTTCTTTCTTTCTTGTATTTTTGCGTAGAATCTCCTTTTTCTTCCCTTTCTTTCTTTCTTTATAATAAAATGGAATGATCTATTATTTAGCTGAGGTGACGACGTTCATAAAGATAAATATTCGGTGAATAAGCAACACCAGATAATCAGTGTATGTTGTATATCATCTTATTACACAGGCGCTATAATTTTTGAATTTGGACGATTTGGACAGTCTCGTTTTTAACCAGAGGATGTTGCAAGATGATAACGGTCGTATTTTTAAGGAACACGAATATCAATATATAGACTTATTATTTTTGCATCTTCAAACCCGAATTTTCCACGCGCTCTGTTGGCGAGTATTATAATAATATCCAAAAAAAAAAAAAAAATAAGGATGAGGGTTCCGGGTATGGCACTTAATTGCATCGGATAGTGAAGCTCCTGTTCCGGTGATCTGGGGAGTGTGTAGTGCACCTTCATTACTATTACTCAGGATTTAAACTTGGATATTTTCTAACTTTAATTGTGGTCTTTTATTGGTCAGGTAGTTCAGATAAGAAGTCAAGTCAAAATGATCGGAGCTTTCCTTTGGGTTTTGTGTTTAAAAGAGGAAAATAAGGACCTGTTTTTTTCCTGAAATTTTTTTTTGATGAGGCTTGATAATTAGTATTATTTGGATTATTCAGACTATTGTACTCATCTTTATTGTTATCTGTATAATGTTTCGGTCGATGTATCCTCCCACCTTCTTCAGGTATTTCTTGTCACTCTGGAATCTTGTTTTCGAACTCGGGAACCTTCTTGTCCAATTGGACACATAGCTTAGTGAATAAAGGCGCAGGTTAAGACAGTTTTGACAGTTATCTCTATGCTGCTGGTTCAATCCTGGTCAGGGTCAGCCATAACATAGAATAGTAATTAACACGGCTTAACACCTATACCCCAGTTATGGTTAGCGGAATGAGAACAGGATATCCCCGTGGATTGAATAAAGGGTTGCGTTCAAATTTCTGTGATGGCTCCCGATTACGACAAAAAGATTCCAGTGTTCGAAAAGAAGGTTCCCGAGATCGAGAAGGTTCACGAGCCCGACGAGAAATACATGAAGAAGGCTGGAGGGCACATCGACCTAAACGTTGTACAGATAACAATAAATGAGGACAATCCAAATAATTCTAATGGCCTGTTTAATAATATTCTATATGGCCTATGAGATAGGACAATCCAGACACCACACTTTTGATGTCCATGGAAAATGTACAGCACCTGTTTTTGAGCTTGAGAAGATCATAAGAAAAAGATTGGTTTGGTCTGGTTAGATTTTATGGCATGTCAACCCTTGTTGGCTTATTTTATGCAAAAAAAAAAATTCCAAAACATTTTGCTTTATTCATTCTTGTTGTTCATTTTTTTTCAAACTCAATTTTTAAAACTCATTTTTTAATACTTATATTTTTTTATTTAACCCATAGATGGAACCCTAACAGGTACTACCACTACGGAATAGAGTGAAATTGAAGTGATGGCAATGAAGGAATACTCGACACTCCCCAAAGCTCAATAATTGCAACTTCTTCCACTAGACGCAGATTAATGTCTCGCCCACCGCCTTCTACCACGTATATGATGAAAATGGGAGCCTAACAGGTACAACCACTCCGGGTGAGAGAACAACTGGGAGTAATAGTGATGAAGGGGTACTCCCCACTCACCAGAGTTCGAGAATTGGATCTTCGCAGTTTCTCGACATACCCAGGGCACCATAAGAAAAGGGGATATTACTCTGTTTATTTCTAAATTTGATGCAATTTTAAATGTTTATAGAAATTTAATTTTGGTTGTGTAAATAGATAAAACACTTCGAAAACGTTGAAGCAGTTGGCTTATTTTGTTTGTGTACATTATGAATATTCAAACGAAGAGCGTTGATTTCAGTTTTGGCTTTTGTTGAAGAATAAATCAAATATGTTTATTGATAGGGACAAACATCTTGAATTAATAAAACAAAAGAAAAAATGAAGAAAGGACAAGAAAAATGTGTTAGAATGATTGTATTGCAACACATTTCAAGGAGAAAAGGGTTTAGTGTGTTAGAAAAAATAACAACTTCTATTTCAAATCGAATTCTAATTCTTAAACACATTTGATCTGTGATTTTGAGAATCGGTGCAGCATAGTCTGTAGCATATGGGGATCAAAGATGCAGTGCAAATCCATTCTCTCCACAGAGGCTTATACATGCACATGCATATATATATATATATATATATATATATATATATATATATATATATATATCTGTGTGTGTGTGTGTGTGTGTGTGTGTGTGTGTTGAAAAAATTAATAAAGGAAAGAAAGTATAGAATGGATAAAATAGGATATTTTAATCAATTTTACTTACACGTGTTTCGGTCAGGACTATATCCATGTGTACATTATTCAAACTATTATTATTTTTAAATAATCAAATGAAATGAAATAATAATAATAGAAAAAAAGTAGAAATGTTCCGCACACAAAGAAAATTCGACCTTCATCAGAGTAATTCCTTATTTGAAATGAAATTCGTTGGAAAAAGCGGAGAATTTTTGAAATGTTCGAAGAAAGAACTTTACTTTATTTATTTTTTCAACATACCGTCGGATTCACTTCCAGTTTCATTTTTACACACACACACACACACATATATATATATATATATATATATATATATATATATATATATATATATATATATAAAGAAGGTCCCAAAAATGGATTATGTTTTTAAAAATGTATTTTTAATTTGAATTAGCGATTTCGATTAACCACATTCTGTATCCGTGGATAATCTTTTCACCTTGTATATTTGCTTAGTAAATCTTTGCCACTATCCTTAATAGTCTTTCATCTCTGCCATCAAATAAGATTTGATATTCTGCGTATGATCAATGCTGGCTTCAACATATTTTGTTCTTATGCCATTGTTTTATACTGCCATAAAAACAAATTAGGTTTCTTTCATGAGTTTTCTCTTTCATAATCATATAAAGCTCATATCATATGTGCTTTCAGTAGTTTGTCACTTGAACTTTCCATAGAGTTTTTTTCCTGGATTTTTGTTTTTAAGATATTTTGTTGTTTTACTGCCCATAAGTTAATTCTATTGATATTGCAATTGTTGGCTACTGAAATTGAACTTTCTTTGCTCCTTTTTTAGATTATTCATCACTGGATTGTTACACCTCCAAAATCCTCAAAGCTGGCGATTTCTGTTTCTCCTTCTTTTCTTGACACATAGAACCTGTCTATGATGTCCCTCAAGTATAAAGCTTTGTGTATATAAATCACTTTTTATCCCGCCCTGTCGGCTAGGACTGTAGAATACACCGACTGACCTTATGTCGATTTCTCAAGATAGGTTACTTGTTGACGGTGGGTGGCAACTCGTAATACTGGTGACTGGGCAGTCCACGACATGCAGAACTCCACTTTGGCCTTTACTTAGGCTAAACGAGTAGTAGTCGGAGAGCCCCTCCCCCTGATCAACTGGCTGGTCACGTCAAGCTCTAGCACCTATATAATTTTCCTGACCTTATTTCCCTTATAGCAAAACCCCAAAGCTTTTTATCATATATATGATGAAGACAGTGACTGAGCGTCATAGGGTCCTCCTGGGTATGACTATAAACACTATCTGATGGTGAAGTTCCAATTCTGGAGCTCTGGAGAAAGTGGAGTACCCATTTCATTGACATTACTTCCAGTTCCACCCTGACCCGGATTTATAGCACCTGTTAGGGTCCCATCTATGCGTTAAATTGAAGAAACTGAGATAACAAAAAGAAAAAAAATAAGTTCAAGAATTGTCAATACTTATCAAAAATGAATAGAACAAAACGTCTTCTGAATGAAATAACCCAACAAGGTTTGACATGTAAAATCAAAGAAAGAAACAGAGAAAGAAAAGGAAAATAAATACATTTGTGAAGCTGAAATCTATTTTAAAATTATTGTAAATGCAGTTTCCATTTTTGTCAACAAAATACTTTGATTAATTTAAATGGTGGTTGGTACTGTCAAAAAGCAAAACAAATTTTCAAATTAAATCAGCACCTGTGAAATTTAATTGAATCAAAATGAGATAATTTAATTCTTAATTAACTGGTCTATAAGAGCGAAATATTACTTACTTTTCGCTTAAGATACAACGAAAAATATCATCTTTAAAAAGACATAGCTATTTTCTCATCAACATAAACCACGTTGTTATTATATAAGACAATGTTTAGTAAATACTGCACTTCCTGAACAGGTGTTACTTGATGCGTTGTAGGTTGAACTATTTAGATTACGGAAGGACAAAAGTGACAACATTTTAGAAAATTGTTTTCTGTCTGTGCATATTAACTAATAATTAATTACCTTCTTAAAAATAAAAAATATATTCTTTTTTATTTGTCTGATTTTTTTAGATTAGGCTTGATGTGCATAATTTAAATTTTTCGGGCTGATTTCCTCATCTTTATTTTGGGTATGCAAAATCACAACGTTTCGGCTGCTGTAACCTCTAAAGTAGACCAAGTATATAGATTAACACTATATATGAACCAGTTATTGAAAAGGCGAAATAAAATTGTTTTGAAAGTAAATTACTTTAAAAATAATAAAAAATATAGAAAATAACTGATGCCATTGGAATTTACGCCTTGAGTTGTGCAGGAAACGTTATAATTTTTTTTCATAATGTTTCTCGTGACACATGTTGGATGATAGGCGCGCCAAAACAATGACGTCCTTGATTTGAATAAGATTTTCAAAAGTTCTTCGATGCCTTTTTTTTATCCAGCCAAACTATTCAAAATGATTTCCCAGGTTGGGTTATTGCTATGCCCGTATACATGGGAAACACTTGAGGAAGGCCGAATAATACATCGGGCGAAACGTTGTGATTTTACATACCAAAATAAAGATGAGTATAACAGTCCGAAAAATCAGATAGAAAAATGAACAAGTTTAACATGAGAGGATGCTTATTCTTATAAGTAAAAAGTAAAGTCGTCGGGTTGACCTAAAGTCGGTATCAGCCAATCAGCGGGGAAGTCTGTCCCCTTTTCAATAGCGCTAGACCAAGGAGAGTGTTTTTGCGTCTGAAGTGGAGCGCCAAATCTACCATCAGCTCCTCACTTTACCGCACAGATCCCTATGCCACTCATACGCTGAGTTGGCGAGGGCCGGTATGGATCTTTGGAAACTAGTGGTTTCTAGCCGAACGCTTTACTGACTGAACTAACCCGACCCTTTATTTTTATAATGGAACGAAATTATTCAGAATAAATTTATAAAAAATAAAATTAAAAAGATAATGAATGAATTCATACTTTTACCTTTCTTCAAACAATATTTTCACATTCCAGACGGATTTCATGAAATATTTTCATGGCACTCAATGATATAACTTATTTATTGTTTGACCGGTAAGGTCTCCAAACCTCTCGAGTTAATATATAATACTTGAATTTATTTGTAATTATTCAATAAGCTATTCAAAGTACTTATTTCTATCGACAGACGGTAGAGCAACTGCCTAGGAGCAACAAGGTTCGATGCAGGCCCTCCCCAACTGATAGCATGAGCTTGGATCTGTGCTGTAAAGTATGGAACTGGTTATTTGAAATGATATGTTTTTCTTTGTTTTTAAATTGAAAGTCGATCACTAAGGAAAAAGAGGTGTGCCCTACTATTTACCAATAGCAGAAGGGAGAATAATTGGATTCATAACTTTCCCAAGGGTATTAATGCTATGTGAACTGTGGCTTCATCCAGGAATTGAACTCGGGTCGACGAGTCGATTTCCTAGGACTCTAACTAGTACACCACAGCGCTTCCTAATATGTGATTATTTAATAAACTATTCAAATTCTCCGGCATAAGCTAACCCAACAAGAGTTGACATGCCGTAAAATCCAACCAACCAACTAATGAAAAATTCAATTCTGAGATGAAAGAACTATTTCTAAGAAATAGATCAAATTATATTGAATACAGAATGGTCTTCAAAAACTTTATTGATCAGACATAGAAAAAAAATAACGTCTCCATTTTTGTGTCTTTTTATAAAAATACAAATATTGTTTTTGATTCTGTTGTAAATTTGATTTTGAAAAAAAAAATTGTGAACATTTTCATCTCTGTTGTATCAAATTGTTTTTTTTTCTCCCCATCTTTTTTTTTTTCTCGAGCGTCTTTCTCGAAGACCGGAAGTTGGTCGGCCTGGTTCTTTTTTGTCCATTTCTTTGCAGGACATATAATCGATAATAGCTGAATAAAAAATAGTTCTTATGGTGATCAGTTGTTATTTGATCTGGTCATGTGGCTCATAATTTTTTTTTTCAGTTAAAAGACGCAAATAAAAATAAGACTATAAAAACAGTCCAATAATGGGGGAGTTAGAGTTTCGTCACAGCGGTTTCGATTCTTCATCTCGGCTTATTTTCTTTTCGATCAGTGATTGATAATATTTTCTCAGTCATTTTCGAGCTCAGGTTGATTATCTATCGATTTCAATCTGTTTCATGTTTCTTCGTGGCCCTCTATCAAGTGCTCATAGTTTGAATATCGGCTGAAGACTGACAGTTACCAAGCACCGTTGACTTCATGTCTTCGCTTCACTAACTTATATATATATATATATATATATATATATATATATATATATATAACTGTCAAGCTGACAGGCGGGGACTCTAACCATTACGTCAGATTGTTTTTTCCCAGATTGTTTGTTTGTCTTGAAGTAGGTTATATTCTACTTATGGTGACTTTACTACACGACAGTATGAGAAGTAAACAAACAAACAAATGTGTTTGATATGGCTTTTTTAGCCGACAATTTTGGGAGAATATGTGCTTAATCGAAGTCGTACATAATTTTGAAAATTAATTAATTAATAATTAATGAATTAGGCGGGCATACCTATTCAAACGTAAGGCTAAACAAATCGAGAAAAATCAATCTCTGTATGTATATTTCAGCCTATTAGGCCTCATCAGCAAAGTTATAGACAGGAAGACTGCTTTGTGTATGATTCGAACCCTATATATGGTCTACCAATGATAATGAGAATTCTTTATTCAGAAATTCAGCGAATTATATCATCAACCCATCTATTAAAAGCACAGGGTCATCGATTAAAAGAAGAATATAGCCATTTATTTAAACAATAGAGAAATATATTTTTAATATCAATCTTTGTGTTTAGCATAAAAAACGTGACCGGTCACAGCCATGGTGGAAAATGATTGTGTTTGTAACTTGAACGACACAGGTGAGAGTTCAAAAGGTCGGAGATATTTAAGTTACTCGGCACACACACACACACACACACACACACACACACAGCCCGCCCTGTCGGCTGTGGCGTTAGAATGCACCGAATGCACCTCTGCAGAGGGGTAAGACTCCCTCAATGGGGCCAGCTGTTGGCCGTGGGTGGTGACCCGTGATGCTTAAGAATAGAACCCAGGTGGATGAGCAGTTCATGACATGCAATACTCCACTCTGGCCCTATCAGCGGTCGGAGAGGCCCCCTCCGATCAATCGGCTGGTCACGTCAAGCCCTAGCACCTATATGATTTTCCCAATCCTATTGCCCTTATGGCAAGCCCCAACCCTTTTTATCATATGGGTGCTAGAAGGCGGTGGCTGCGGGTCTACATGTCCTGGGAATGACGTTAAACTCTATCTGATGGTGAAGTTCCAGTTTTGGAGGTTTGGGGAATGTGGAGCACCCCTTCATCACCATTGCTCCCTGGTCCACTTTGACCCGGAGTGGTAGTACCTGTTAGGGTCCCATCTATGGGTTGAATAGAAAAATGTATTTATAAAAAAATTGTATTATCAATTAAAAATTGATTTATTTCAAAACTTTATCGGCATTAAATGACCCACTGAGTTTGATATGCCGTAAAACAAAACAAACCAAAAAACCAAAACACACACACGTGCACACTCTCTCTCTCTTTATCTCTCTCTTTATCTCTCTCTATATATGTATAATATATATATATGCGCGTGTGTGCGTGTGTGTGTAATTCAATAAAAAGTGAAAACACAGGTTTCATTGACAAGTTATGTTTAATAAACCGACGCTTAAATGTTTCGATTTATCTAACAAACCTTTGTTAGGGCCTTCGTTTGTTTAAAGAAACAAGCATTATTTGTGAACACATTTGGTATGAGAACTAACCGAAACGCTGTAGCGTCGATCAAATAAATATCAGAAAAGATTTGAAGAAAATCCGACGTAATGAGGAAGAAATCGAGGTTTTTAAAAATTAAATCGACATGATTCGCTTGAGGTGTAAATGATGTTTGTAGACTTAGATTGAAAAAATAGTTTGATCTTACAGACCGTGTTTTCCTGCTTTTCCACACACACACACACACACACACACACATACACACACACACACATATATATATATATATATACGTACATATATATGTAAATATATATGTATATACATACACATATGTACATATACATATATATATGTACATATATATATATATATGTATATATATGAATTCATTTGTCTTATATATATATATATATATATATATATATATATATATATATATATATATATATATATATATATATGCGTGCCCTCTAAACAGGTAAATATAGTGAATCGTTTTCTTTTGAAACTCAAATTGGATACAATATTCATGTTAAAGTCTTTTTTAATAACTCAAACATATTTGAAAATAATCCCATTTGCACAGTCTGATAAACATAACGATAGCGTTAATATCTACATACGCAAGAGAGAAAAGAAAATTGTAAAATTGTGAAAATAAACCTAAAAGTTCGTGTTTGCATGATCGTTAAAACATGACCGAAAGGAATCTTGAATCTATTTGGCACTTGTCTGTTTTCTTCTTTGTCTTCAAATCGAGACAAAACTTTCTTTTGCTTTTCTCTTGTGTCTGTCAATTCTCCGTCTATTTTTCTTTCAGAAATTCTTTGTTTTACCAAAACTGTTTCGGGCGAAATGTTAGGTGTCTTTAAAACAACAGGAATAAAAATGAGTCAAGGTTTTAATAAGGTCTTGGCAAGAGCTATTGCTTTGAGTTCTTTTTTGTTTCGTTTTTTCTGTATATTGACTTGCAGCTTTGAAAATGCAGATGAAGAAAGAAAGAAAGAAAGAAAGAAAGAAGAAGAAGAATGAAGAATGAAAGAAGAAGAAGAAGAAGAAGAAGAAGAAGAAGAAGAAGAAGAAGAAGAAGAGAAGAAGAAGAAGAAGAAGAAGAAGAAGAAGAAGAAGAAGAAGAAGAAGAAGAAGAAGAAGAAGAAGAAGAAGAAGAAGAAGAAGAAGAAGAAGAAGAAGAAGAAGAAGAAGAAGAAGAAGAAGAAGAAGAAGAAGAAGAAGAAGAATAAGAAGAAGAAGAAGAAGAAGAAGAAGAAGAAGAAGAGAAGAAGAAAGAAGAAGAAGAAGAAGAAGAAGAAGAAGAAGAAGAAGAAGAAGAAGAAGAACACGATAACAAAGAAGATGAAGAAGACGAAAAAATGTTGAAGAAAAGGAAGACGAAGAAGTCGAAAAAACAAGAAGAAGAAGAAAAAGAAGAAGAAGAAGAAGAAGAAGAAGAAGAAGAAGAAGAAGAAGAAAAACAAGATAACAAAGAAGATGAAGAAGACGAAAAAATGTAGAAGAAGAAGAAGGAGAAGGAGAAGGAGAAGAAGAAACAAAGAAGAAGAAACAAAGAAGAAGAAGGAGAAGAAGAAGAAAGAGAAGGAGAAGAAGAAGAAGAAGAAGAAGAAGAAGAAGAAGAAGAAGAAGAAACAAAGAAGAAGAAACAAAGAAGAAGAAGAAGAAGAAGAAGAAGAAGAAGAAGAAGAAGAACACGATAACAAGGAAGAAGAAGAAGAAGAAGAAGAAGAAGAAGAAGAAGAAGAAGATCTCAAATCAACAATCTAATTAATTTATTGAACTTCAATGCTGACTTTGGCCTCAAACGAATTACACTAACGACAATCTTTCACACATTTGATTTTCGCAAGCAATAAAAAAAAAAAAAAAAAAATTATCGACAAAAATATTTGACAAAAATCTTTGAATTCTTCTCGCATTTTTATATCGACTGTCAAAAAAATCAGATTACTACAAACGCCATAAATGAGATTCTTACTTTAATAAAATTGATTTTTATTGATGAACAGAGATTCTGTGACTTGTGAATCGATTTGAAATGTTCCAAATATTAAATAGACCAAAGACAAAACATTCTCAATCAACGTAGAGAATATTAAACGTGCAGTGTAATTTGAAATGTATAATATATATATATATATATATATATATATATCTTCTTATTATAATGGAGATTGTGTGTTTTTCTGTCTGTAACCGAAACTATATTCCTACTCAAGTCACAATTCTCTTAGTTATTGACATCACATTCTCCATGATTTTATTTTTATCTAAACCTCAATTATTAATAAAATTGTCTAACATTATTAATACTGTTAACTATGTCTACATACTAACAACATGCAATTATATTTATATATACAACAAAATAGCGCTTTACAATGTGAACGGGAAGGCTAATTTGCATATTAATATTTAAAAATCGAATTTAATAAATATGTGCTTAGTATTATTGATTTCTAACTGTTTGGTTTTATTTTGATGAATATAAGCAAAAATCTCTTCAATGAATCTTAAATGAAATCCATTAACAAGATAAAATAACTGTCATTTTATTCTTTACTTCCTCTTTTAACTAAATACTTAAATTAGAAAAAAACAAAAACAATGAAAGACGACAGTGATGGAAGAGTAAGTTTCAGTTGTTCCATTTTTTATTATACCCCTTTGTTTCAAATCTTTTTATCTGTATTCTTATTTAGTTTCATTAGCCTTTCTAATTTAATACAATATTTTATTACATTAAAACTTAAATACTTGCACCCGGAGGGTGCATATATTTGCTAGTATATATATATATATATATATATATATATATATATATATATATATTAAGATTAGGGAAAAATGGTATTACTATATATATATATTATATATATATATATATATATATATATATGATAAGTTGTAAACACGGTGTGTTTGGAATGGCTTTTTGCCGACAATATATATATTATATATATATATATATATATATATATATATAAGTTAAGAGAAAGGAAATGAATCCGACGGAATGAGTATAGATAAAAGGATATGAAAACAACACAATATGCTGTTAAAGTGAAAAGATTTTATATCCTATTCATAGCTTATATTGAACAATATTTCGATTTATAAAAATCATCTTCAGAGCTTCTTCGTCTCCGCTCTTGATAAGTCCGGTGTAAAACAAGCTCTGAAGATGATTTTTATAAATCGAAATATTGTTCAATATAAGCTATGAATATGATATAAAATCTTTTCACTTTAACAGCATATTGTGTTGTTTTCATATCCTTTTATCTCTCTCTCTCTCTCTCTCTCTCTCTCTCTCTATATATATATATATATATATATATATATATATATATATATATATATGTGTGTGTGTGTGTGTGTGTGTGTGTGTGTATATACATATATACATATATATATTAATATTAATATTTATTATTATTTTTTATTTAGTTTTTATTAGAAAGAAATAAAGGGAAGAAAAAGGACATGCTACACAGAGAAAAAATGTTAAAAAAAGGAAGAAAGGAAAAAGACAGTATGGAAAGATTGAGAGAGTGTGAGCAGGTGGAAGCGATAATGCTAATCTGTTTCAAGCGAACATAATAAAAAGATGAGAAGAAGAGAAAAAAAAGAGTGAGAGAGATTTGAATTAAGATTATTATACTTTTTACATATCGTACGTTGTAATAAACAAATTATCATTATGTGGTATATCCACAGGTCCTGCTAGTGTAATATGATTATCACACGGAATTATTTAAAATCCTGCATTTCTCTTGAAAAAAGATTACAAAGCTGGTGGCTTCACAAATATAACAATATTAATTGCTCACTTGTACATCTTATACTATATTTGTGATGTCTCTGTATGTCTGTCTGTTCGTCAGTCCAGGTACCGTGTTAAGCAACAGCAGGTACTGTAAGCAACTTGAGTTCATTTTTTATCAAAATAACTCGATTTGGCATTAAATGAGCCTAAAATAGTTGATATGCTGTAAAACAAAACAGGCAAGCAGCCAACCCGGTACCCCGAAAATAAGGCATATAACACTAGGGCTTATTTTGGGGGGGGGGTCGAGTGCTTGTGTCCCCATTATGTGATTGGGAAGAATGCTTATTTCTTTCGTCTGTCTGCCGCGCTCAACTAGGGCTTATTTTAAGGGAGAGCTTATGTTAAAATCATCCTGAAAAATTACACTAGGTTTTAACTTGTAGGTAGGTCTTATTTTCGGGGGAAAGAATGAAAACAACGCCCTGTACCAAGATCAAACAAAATTGTTCTCGGATAGAATTTTACAAGGAATTCAGTGCTCGTAGTCATCCCAGAATTCATTTGGAATTAGCACGTGCCAAATTACCGGCTAAGGTACAAGAAATAAGAAAACAATAAGTGTCTCTTCATCCCGATATATTCTATAAACCCACATTCTTTGATCGTTCTACGACGAACGCAAAAATCATCATCATCATCATATCTCGGATGCATGACTCTTGCTCCTGGCAAGTTCTTCTCACGACATCCAATGTCCGCACAGAGCTAATCTATGTAAGTCTTTTTAGGTCGACCCTCACCGGTGCGTGAATGTGCAAGCGTTCACAGGAGAGCGTCACTATTGAGTTCGTCCTTGTTTCTCCAGCAGTGTTCAGTGTATTTTGTTCGTCTTACTTAGATGGTTTATGTGATCGCTGGTAAGTGGCCGTTCAGCTGCTTTTTGTGGGGTGCTGCTTCCAGGATTTGTTCAAGACATCAACCAGCATCATTGTGTAGTTTCCATTATCTTTTTTCTCTATTGTTTCCTCAAAGACCACGTGATGCAGCCGTATAGTAGCACTGACACGGACACAGCTTGGAATAATTCTCGCTTTATCTTATCGGACATCAGATTTCCATATGATTGATTATCTGTCTATAACAATCCATGCGTTTTCCCCCGCGTATATTGACATCACTCTCTGTAGATGAGATATTACTACCTAGGTATATGAACTGGAGGAGGCAGCAAAGAATATAGGCCTCTATGTGAACTCCGGTAAAACAGAGTTCATGAATTTCAAAAATAAAGGAGACATCTCCACACTCGACGGCAAGCCTCTTAAGCCAGTAGAACAATTCACATACCTAGGTGGTAATATCTCCTCCACAGAGAGCGATGTTAATACATGAATAGCAAAGGCATGGGCGGCCACAAATAGATTATCAGTCATATGGAGGTCCGATCTCCCTGGCAAGCTGAAGCGACAGTTCTTCCAGGCTGTGGTTGTGTCGGTGCTGCTGTATGGCTGCACCACCTGGACCCTAACAAAGCGTCTTGAGAATAAGCTAGATGGGAGCTGCACAAGAATGCTGCGTGCAGTCTTGAATAAGTCGTGGAAACAGCACCCCACAAGGAAACAGCTGTACGGTCACCTGCCCCCCATCTCACAAACTATCCGAGTGAGACGGACAAGGCATGCAGGACACTGCTGGAGAAGCAGGGATGAACTCATAAGCGACGTTCTCCTGTGGAAGCCAACACATGGACATGCAAGTGTGGGGCGCCCAGCAAGGACATACATTGACCAGTTATGTGAAGATGCTGGCTGCTCCGCAGAGGAGCTTCCAGGTGTAATGAATGATAGGGAGGGCTGGCGAAAGATTGTCATGGATGCCCGTGCTACATGCGCGACATGATGATGATGATGATGATATGAACTGGTCTATTAATTTCAGAGTCTTGCCATCCAGGTTGGAGATATCCCCATCTTGTTTAAAAGGCATGAACTCTGTTTTATCAGAGTTCACAAACAGGTCAATTCCCTATGCTGCATTCTCTATGCTATACAATTGATATTCGACTTGTGTATGCAGGTGTATTTACAAGAAGTGGTAGATCATCTGCGTAGTACGCATTTATAAAAGGTTCTGCGACTAAATCATTAGATGTCAGTCTTTTATGAACAGCCCTGTACTTTCCTACAGACTGTCTGTTAAGAATATTTCAAACCAAAATATAACTGCACTGTAGGTATTTCATGTCGAATAGTCATTTGAAATTTGGAGTCGAATCCTATTTCACGAATTCCTCGTGAACCAATTCCATCATTTTAAAAGATTGACTGAAAATCAAATGAGAGAGAAATCTTTGATTCTTTTGCCAGAGGGAAGGAATATTCCAACCGTTTACTATCTGATAATTAGTCTTTCTGAGATTTTCAAATTTTCGACTTTGCTGCACGACAACCATTAAAGTGTGTAGTGATATATTATGTACAATCTTCGTGAATGATCTTCGTGAGGACAGGGGGGGGGCTTGAAAGAATGGTGGTTCTGTAAATGGAATCTGTCTACCAAGTTAGTCATTGATGCAATGGCTAAAGTAAAAGTATAATCTAGATAGAATTGGGTTGGGTAAATATCTATTATGACTAAAAAGCGAGTTTGATCCACGTTAAATGAGCCAAACTTGCAACTTTGTGTCTAATTCTGGAAGAATGGAAGAATGAGTGCATGGAAGAAAGAAAGAAAGAAACGAAAAATATTTAAAGACAATTAGAAAGAAAGATATAATAAAAGAAAGAATGAATCAGTGCATGAAAGAAAGAAAAACAAAGAAAGAAAGAAAGAAAGAAAGAAAGAAAGACAAAGAAAGAATGAAATAAAGAAAGAAAGACAGAAAAAAAAAAGAAAGAAAGAAAAGAAAGAAAGAAAAGAAAGAAAGAAAAACAAAGAAAGAAAGTAAGAAAGAAAGAAAGAAAGACAAAGAAAGAAAGAAAGAAAGAAAGAAAAGAAAGAAAGAAAGAAAGAAAAGAAAGAAGAAAGAAAAAGAAAGAAGAGAAAGAAAAAGAAGAAAAGAAAGAAAAAAAAAAGAAAGAAGAAAGAAAGAAAGAAAAGAAAGAAAAGAAAGAAATGAAAGAAAGAAAGTAAGAAACAAACAAACAAACAAACGAAAAGTTATTCAAAGAATTAAAAAGAAATATGTAATAAAAGAAAGAATGAATCAGTGCATGAAAGAAAGAAAGACAAAGAAAGAAAGAAAGAAAAAAGACAAAGAAAGAAAGTAAGAAAGAAAGAAAAGAAAGAAAAAGAAAGAAAGAAAGAAAGAAAGAAAGGAAAATATATTTAAAGAATTGAAAAGAAAGATGTAATGAAAGAAAGAATGAAGGTGTGCATGAAAGAAAGAAAAAAAGATAAAGAAAAAAAGGAAGAAATACAAAATTATAGAATTAATCAGTGCATGAAAGAAAGAAAGAAAGAAGAAAGGAAGGAAGAAAGTAAGTAAGAAAGAAACGAAAAATATCTAAAGACAATTAGACAGAAAAACGTGTCACGTAAAGCCTTAGGGATTCCCATCGAATTACAATAGTTAGAAAGGTAGCCTCACAGACTATGTTTGTTCAATACTCAATATGTACCTGGTTGCAGACTGCCTTAAGCTGGGATAGAAACCCGATCGATTTTTCGTCAGTCAGAACCTTTACCCACAAGGCCATCCGCACAACTTTCTTACGTAACGAAATTTTATCGATAAATATATACATCCATATATAAAGGCTACAAAGAGATCTCAATCCGTTTTAAGGAGAGCCTATCAATTTATATGTATGATATCATGAATATAAATATTTGATTATCGCTAATCTTTTCTTCATTTTCTTTCATATAAACCTCTGCAACCAAACAAACACCTAGATACGTTTAAAGAATTGACCCCCAAACCCAAAAAAGAAGATTTGACTCAGCGATGAAGTTAAAAAAATATTTTTACGTAAGCAAGAAAATATTGAGCAATAAATATTTACCAATTTTTCTCTTTCAATCAAAGTCCAACCGATGTTTTTCGCTCCTTTTTTTTAATTTGCTTATTCAAACTTTAATCACAAACTTTTTTTTTTATTTCGCCAAGAGTAATATAAACAGGTTATAAAAAAAAGTTTTTGTTTAATTCTACACACACACACACACACACATTAGGTTTCATCAGCTGATGAGACCTAATTAGGTGGGGAAAAGATCAAAAGCACAACACGCAGAATAACAGATGGCGTGCATACAGTCCAAAGGACACTTCTGGTGTCATGCAGACTAAATCTCCCCAAATTGTGATGTTTTGCGAATGCGTGTCCTCTGAGGGTGATGTAATGCCTCCGCATTTTTTCAGAGAGGGTATCAGCTTGAATTTAGATGCCTACGTAGAGTTGCTAAACACTGTAGTCAGCTTTCTCCATGTTCCGGAGCAGTATTGAGGCTGTGATCGACGCTAATGGCGGTTATTTTGAGTGAAACTTGTTGAAAGTAGTGTAATTTCCGTGCTTGTTGAATTTCTTTACAATACATTGAAATGAACGTTAAAAAAGGGGTTGGTCAATACTAAGATATCTTTTGTTTTAGTGTTTATAGTGATTAATAGGAACAAACACCTTTTACTCTTCCTATGATTGATCACAGCCCTTATTTTATTATAATGGAGATTCTGTACCTGTTTGTCTGTAACTGAAACTACGTCACTGCTTACGTCCCAATATTCTCAGGAAACACGTAAATGAGTATTTAATTTATAGTCAAAATCATCAATACATAGAATACATTTTATTTATCAACAATGTCTCAATAAAAATATGAGTCAGATTTTCCTCAAAACCGCCCTTATAATTAATGCGTAAACTATCCAGCAACGTATCTTATATATCACTAAGAAATAAAGGTTTACATAAAATATGGTATGGTTAATTTGCATACTGGTTTTAACAAAACCGTGTTTAATAAATAATTACTTGGTGTTATTGATCTCTAATATTATTGTTTTATTCTTCAACGTATTAAAATCAATCCTATGAATGATTTTATATAGAAACCAATTAAAATATAATTAAAATAAGTGTAATCTTTTTATATGACTTCTTATTTAATTTCGTTAGTTCTTGTAATCTAATATATGTCATTACATTAAAACTTAAATATTTACACCCGGCGGAGAGTCCATATTGTTGTTAATTTTATTAATAGAGACAAAAAGTTGAACTATGAAAGGTTTTCTCATTTCAAATCATTTGACCACTTAGAACAGATCCCTCTAACTCGGTTAATTTACATATTGACCACTTAGAACAACTAGGTTAATTTCCATATAACTCTTCCAAACGAGCTGTGTAAGTACTACAACATGATTATACAACATGGAATTTAAATAAACGCTAGCATAAAAAAGCTACATGGAATTTAAACCAACAGAAAATACGTTATCAACTATTGCATCCCAAAAGACTAAAAACAAAAACAAATACAGTCATATATATCTATATAGCTATATATCCCTATCTCTCTCTCTCTCTCTCTCTCTCTCTCTCTATATATATATATATATATATATATATATAAACACATTTTTGGTACAGCTGAATGTATATATAATTCTAAAAATAACATACTTTATTGACCAGTATTTTTAATAGTATAAGGAAAAGGGAGCGAAAGAAAAAAAAGGAGAAAAAAAAAGAGAAAATATATATATATATATATATATATATATATATATATATGTGTGTGTGTGTGTGGGTGCGTGGGTGTCTGGGTATAAATATATATATATATATATATATATATATATATATATAATATATATATATATATATAATATATAATATATACATACATATATATATATATATATATATATACGTATATTATTATTATATATATATATATATATATATATATATATATATATATATATATATATATATATACGTATTATATATATATATATATATATATATATATATATATATATATATATATATATATATATATATATATATACGTTATTATTCCTATTGCATCCCAAAAGATTTAAAAAAAACAAATGCAGTCATATAATATATATATATATATATATATATATATATATATATATATATATGTTTATATATATGCGTTGTTAAGCCCACTTGAATGCCTACTGATATGTTCTATATTTGACACGTGACTCGCAAGTGGGTGTGTTCTTACGTAATCCCATTATTTCGTAGAATTTGAAATAAGGGGCGTCTATTTTGATTTCTGTACCAATCAACATTTTCAAAGAAATCAAAATTCATTGTTCCAGTTTAACCCACTATTGATGAAGCCTCACTTATGTACGATGTCTTGAAGTGCATTTGAAAGATTTCCAAGCCGAAAACTTTCTACTAATTAGTGTCTCTGACATGCTGAGAGCTTTGAAAATTCACCATAGTTAAAGAAAGAAAAAGCTTTACCCAATAGAATAAAATAAAAACCTTGAATTAAAAAAAAACGTCTGGCCGACTATTTATTAGTAAAACATAATTTCTAACTGCTCGGTCATTGGGTTTCATGCTAATTACTTCACCTTCGTTTGTTGGTTGGTTCAATTTTACACCATGTCAAACCTTGTTGGGTTATTTTATGCCGGCAACGTTTTATTGCTTCTTCATGGGTACTCAATATGTTTTTTTATTATTAAACTCAATTTTTAAACACATTTTTAAAACTTATTCGTTTCTATTTAACCCATAGATGGGGCCCTCACAGGTAATACCACTCCGGGCCAGAATTGACCAGGCAGTAATGGTGAACAAAGAGTACTTCAAACTCCCCAGAGCTCCAGAATTGGAAGTTCACCATAGAAAAATGAGTTTAAAATGTTTAAAATTTGAGTTTAAAAAGTTGAGTCCCTATGAAGAATGAATAAAACAAAACGTCTTCGGCATAAAATAACCCAACAAGGATTGACATTCCGTAAAATCCAACCAAGGAACCAACAAACCGTCACTCGCTTTCTATTCAATGGTTAATGTCATTAAACAGCAAAAATGGCACTGACTGTCGGCTTAGAATACGCTGACTATATTGTCCTGCTGATTGGTGAAGAACACACCGTTCACACATACACAAAAGGAGTGTC
>CM042147.1:18117823-18142823 GCA_023376005.1 Doryteuthis pealeii | reverse complement strand
CCAAGAATCGTAAAAAAAGAATAAAAGATAAAAAAGTGTAGACACTGAGAACATAGGGCATGTTTTTTTAAGGCAGAAACAAGACAACAAAATGTGATAAAAATCCCAAAGTGCAAAAATAATGTTACATCAGATAAATAGAATAAAAATCAATTAAATCTCTGTAAACAATTTGCAACAAATTATATAATTATGTAAAAGATAAAACCAGAAGTTATTTAAAATAAAATGCCGTTTGGCAGTGGAGAGGAAATGAGTGTGTCCTTTAGAAGGGGAAATGTTTAACGAAAAATATAGCCTACCCGGCAAATGTAAAAGGCCAAAACAAAACCTGATATGTTTTGTGCGTGGGATCAACAAAGAGAACATTTAATTAACATTTTAGAAACTTTTAAAAACAAAAATAGTATTCACTTGGCTTGTTTTCTTTTATA
This sequence comes from Doryteuthis pealeii, assembly GCA_023376005.1. NCBI lineage: Eukaryota > Metazoa > Mollusca > Cephalopoda > Myopsida > Loliginidae > Doryteuthis > Doryteuthis pealeii. The sequence continues at coordinate 18,142,389 of CM042147.1, read as the reverse complement.
TACATGATGAATTTTTGAAACCTACACACACACACACACACACACACACACACACACACATATATATGTATATATGCACACGTACAAACAAAAAAGCGCATTCGACATCACGTAACACATAAACACGCAACACGAGAATACAGTCAAAAAACGCTCACATTTAACCATCTATACCATTTCTATCATTAAAAAAAAAACTATTTCGTTTATCTGACGAATGTGTTAGCAGGAAACCATTGGCTGTAAATATTGTTTCCATGTAAATAAATAAAACCTAAACCTTTATTTGTTCATTCATCTCTCTCTCCCTCCCTCCCTCCCCCCCTCTCCTCTCTCTCTTTTCTCTCTCTCTCTCTCTCTCTCTCTCTCCCCCGCACTCATCCGTTATCCATCCATTCTGACGCAGTGTTCTCGTGGATATTCCTATTTTCCAACTTACGCTGATGTGCCCAGTCAAGATTTTTCAAGGAACTGTTAATTCAACAATGAAACCTTCATATATATATATATATATATATATATATATATATATATATATATATATATATATATATTGATTAAGACACACACACACACACACACACACACACACATATATATACAATATATATATATTGATTAACACCCCCCCACATATATATATGTAAGGGTTTCGCATATGGTTCGCATATTTGAGTTATAAGAATAATAAAAATCCATTGTTTGAGTTATAGAAAATAGAAGAAAATTATGTTTTTAAGCATGAATGAATGATGCATGTAAGTGTTCAAATAGACTAATATTTAATAAATATAGTTGACTTACCCGATGTGTTCAAATTAATAAGGTAAGTGTGTGTGTATGTGTTGTGTGTGTGACTTCCTGTAAAATAAAACCTATTCAGTCATATCTTGTTGTTCTCAAGTCAGTAGATACACAAATGAATGTTTTAAGTCTTTTTAAAAAATAATCTTTCAAAAATATGTCAAACGCTAACAGTAATTGTATTCAGACATGTATAACTGGAGTTTTTCTTCAAGACATAATTTTCATTTAGGCCCTTTACTAGAATATAAGTTAGAATGATTGACAATGAACCATTTCATTTATGGGGATCTACTCCAACCCTTGTCATTAAGAATCCAATAATACTTGGATATACACGTGCTGTTGATGTAATTTCTAGATGAAAGGCTCACTTTATAGCTATATCATCTTGATTTAGAGCTAATTTTGAACAATAATAATTGATGATATCTATCTATCCATGTATCTATCCAATGATTTATTATATAATAATGCTTCGACACAGTAAGGTTTATTATTAATGTAAATCTTTCTATTTGAAAAGCCTGCTTTACGGCTTTGTCATCTTGATTTAGAGCTAATTTTTAACAATATTAATTGATGACATATATATATCTATCTCTGTATCTATCCAATGATTTATTATATAATCATTTTTCGATACAGTGAAGTTTGTTAGACGTGTCTCGTTTCACGTAAATGTTAGAAGCATTAAATAGGATTTATGGTTTCATTTCGCCCTTCTTAAAATTCGCTGATTTTGCTATTAAATTGAAAATGTTAACATTGTAAAACATTTCCCTTTTAAACTCTGACAAATCAATATAATGTATATAATTATTTGTTTGTTGGTTGGTTGGTTTCTACGGCATATAAGGAAGTCCGGTGCGCTTCGGCCACTGGACCGGCGTGTTGAATTAACAGCGTCGATCCCAGGGGGCTCTCCCCCAGGCAATACCTGCCCCCTCGATATAAAGGGGCAAGACTGGGTTTATTGCCCAGGGCCTGAGGCACCCCCCCCCTTGAGGGGGAATGCCGACGGGATCGACGCATTTTTTCTACCGACGACCCATGAGTCTCGGCTTGTGGGTGGCCACACGCAAAAAGGCCTTGTGCCGTACCGTGTACAAGTGGGGTACATGTAAATATCCCCAACCCGTCCTACGGGGGTCCAGTATGCTTCGGCCACTGGATCGGTGTTATTAATTAATAGCGTCGATTTTGTTGGATTCTTTTATGCTGAAGACATTTTGTTTTATTCATTCTTGATGGGTATTTCTTAGAAACTCATTTTATTTTAAATACGTTTTGTGACTCATATTTTGATCTATTTAACCCATAATTGAAACCCTAACAGGTACTACCACTCCGGGTCAGAATGGAACAAGGAGTAATAGTGATGACGCGAGACTCGATACTCCTCAGAGCTCCATTATAAGTATGTGTAAGTGTGTGTGCGATTTTGACAAATCACAAAAACCAAAAGAGAGAGAGAGAGAGAGACAGACAGACAGACAGACAGACAGAGTGAACGCGGAAGCGATAACGCCACTTGTTTCAATCTAACATTATTGAAAAGATGAAAAGAAGGAAAGAAAGAAAAAAAGCAGCGAGGGAGTTAAATCAAGATTATTATACTTTTTATATATCGGACTATCCTGCAATAGCTCTTAAGTAAACATATCAAATATTGTAATAACTAAATAATCATACTGTGGTATATCCATAGGTGCTGCTAGTTATATAATAATGCTATGATACTGTAAAGTTTATTAGACGTGTTTCCTTTCGCGTAAATATTAGAGGCTTTAAATATGATTTATCTTGATAGTTCGTCTCTCTTGAAAGTCGCTCGTTTTGTTCATAAATTTTAAGTTATTGACAATGTTAAATATTTCCCATTCAGACTCAGACAAATAAATATGTTTTACTGTGATACAATGCATATGCGCATATATGCACGTATGTGGGTGTATATATGTGTATGTATGATATCATATTAAACGAGGTTTTCTAAACAACGCCCTAGCTAAACATATTTTAGACAATAACCATACCTTTGACTTTAAAGGTGCCAAAATATTAACCCACATACACGATAGAACACTACGTAGAATTATGGAATCTTGCGTTATAGTCACCCATCAAACCATTCCCCAAAGACAAGGTTTTTTTTAATATATCCCCTTATTTAGTGACACTTGTAGTCAGAAATCATAAAATACCCTTCACATAACCATTTCCGTCATATACTTCCCAACAAATTTAAATTTCACATTATCCCAAAAACCTTACAATCATTCATACTGTTTGCTTTATACATAAAAAAAAAAGAAAAATACAAATTTAAATTCAAAAATAAAAATTCTTTTCTAAAAAATCCGTTGCGGGCCTACTGTCAACGGGTTAATACTGATCCTGTTTGAAAAAGAGAATTTGTCTATCATCGAGTTTGGAATATGTCTTCTTTTTTCAAAAACTGTTACAATAAGAGATACATAACTGTCGCTGACTGAGAAAAGCGTTGGCTTATATTTGAAACTTCCGCATAACTTTTTTGCAACATCAATGTTTTCGTTTTAAATTCATATTATTTTCGTCTCCGCTATTGATAAGTTAGGAGTATAAACAAGCTCTGAAGATGATTTTTATAAATCGAAATATTGTTCAATATTAGCTATGAATATGATATAAAATGTTTTCACTTTAACAGCATATGTGTTGTTTTCATATCCTTTTATCTATACTCATATGTGTATGTATATGTATATATATGTGTGATTTTCACAAAATCACAAAAAATAGGAATGAAAGAAAGAAAGAGAGAGAGAGAGAGAGAGGGGTGAAAGCGCAGAAGCGATAACGCTAAACTATTTCAATCGAATATAATGAAAAGATGAAATGTAGAAAAGAAAGAAAAAGTAGTGAGAGAGATTTAATAAAGATTATTGTTCTTTTTACATATTGAACTATTCAGCAATAGCTCTTAAGTAAACATATCAAACGTTTTAATAATTGAATTATCATACTGTGATATATGCACAGGTGCTGCTAGTTATATGATAATGCTACGATACTGTAAAGTCTATTAGATATGTCTCCTTTCGCGTAAATGTTAGAAGTATTAAATATGATTTATGTTAATATTTGGCCTCTTTTGAAATTCGTTCGCTTAGTTAGTAAATTTTAAGTTTTTAACAATATAAAATATTTCCTTTAAAACTCACAAAAATCAATATACTGAATGGAATTGTTATTTAAAAACAAAACATTTCAAGTTTGGAAGATTTATTTTCTTGGGAGGATTTAGCGACAAATATTTTCCAACGCCTTCGTTTTAGTAGGCGCTTTCAGTTTTATCCACAGGTATTTGTTTTGGATTAATATTGACGGGAAATGAGAGGGGGGGGGCGTTTTTAAGAATAATTTAAATCTTGTCTCTTTCTTAATGTGAGGCAGTAAAATATTACCAACAAAAGATGGGGATGTTTTTGGTTGGTTGGTTGGTTGGATTTTACGGCATATCAACCTTTGTTGGATTATTTATACAGAAGAAGTTTTGTTCATTTCATGTGCAAGGATGGATACCGGCGCCTTGGAAATTCCTAAGTCATGACTTAGTATATGTTCTAATGTGTCTTTCTAACTTGATGGTCAGAAATTTCTAAATCCTAGCTACTTATGTCCAGTCAACACACAATAGTGTATAGAGAGTGGGGGAGGATAATACTTACATGTCTTACAATAAAATGGTAGGGAAAGAAAAAATAATAAAGAATAAAGAATTAATTATAATTAGTTTCGTTAGGATAATTACCAAATGCTAAGCGTTATATTGGACGTCCACTCTTACGCTATAAAGACAAATTAAAGGACAATTTGAAACGTCTCAATATCAACCAGAGTGCTTGGAAAAATCTAGTATCAAATCGGAAAGAATGGCGTAAGACATGTTTTGCTAGATTAAAGAGCTTTGAAGAAAATAGACTGAAACATCGAGATCAGCTCCGTCTAACTTTAAAACAAAACACCTCTCACGCTTTTGGAAATTCCATCTGTCAGTGTGGCTTCATAGCAAGGCTGGGCTGTTATCACACACAGGGAAACACAAAATGTCTTCTTGATAGCATGCACAAAATGGGAGGAAACAAATCACTCACTGCTGACCCTCATCTATCGTTCACGACTGGAGAGTCCAGCATATATATATATATATATATATATATATATATATATATATATATATATATATATATATATATATACAGGAAGTCACTGAGAGATTTTGAACTTGAATAGACTTTTTATTTTTGAAGGTACCTTAATGGAATGTTAACATAATATGACGAAGATAATGGTAATTTGTTTGCAAAAGAAAAAAATGAAAGAGAATTTATTTATGAAAAATAACATCTTTTAAATGGTTTCCATTTTCAGCTTCCCAGATTCGTGCCGTTTCCAAAACATTATCCATGACGAATTGCAGGATTACTCGATTACGATTTAATTCCCTGACTTCATTCCTGATGTTCTCCTTCAATTCTTGTAGAGTTTCAGGTTTGTTGATGTAAACATTTTCTTTGAGATACCCCCACAAGAAAAAGTCAGGGCTAGTCAAGTCTGGGGAACGTGAAGGCCAGTGTATATTGCCGTTGTGAGCAATAATCTTGTCGCCAAAGCATTGCCTCAGCAACTGCATGGTCTTTCTAGCCGTATGTGCTGTTGCTGCATCTTTCTGGAACCATACTTCAAGCCTATTTTGAATTCTTGGGAGCAGGAAGTCTTCAATCATGGTCCGGTAGCGTATTCCAGTCACAGTGACAGCGTTTCCGTCTTCATCCTCCAAGAAATAAGGTCTGATAATCTCCTCCGCCGTCATTGCACACCATATTGGGCACTTTGTGGGATGTAATTGACTTTGGTGAATCACCCTCGGATTTTCAGAGCCCCCCAAAATCGGCAATTTTGGGAGTTAACGAATCCATTAACATGAAAAAGTGCTTCATCTGACATCATAAAATTTCTCAGAAAAATTGGGTCAATGCGAACCAATTCTTGAATTGTGACAACATACTGAAGCCGAGGTTGATAATCTTGGGGTTTTTCAGTATTGAACCAGCTGCACCTTGTAAGGAAAAAGTGAAGAGAACTTCGGGATATCCCAAGTTGTGTGGAACGTCGTCGTGATGATGTTTCAGGATTCTGCCTAACATCTTCCCTCACTCTTTCCCTGGTTTCATTTGTTGTGACACTGCAAGGTCTCCCAGATCGCGAAAGATCCCTTACTGCTCCTTGAAGACGAACGATGCTTCGAATTGTGTTGTCACTTGGACCATCTCTCACTTGAAAAACCGGCGATATGCTCTTTGTGTTAAAATAATATTATCCTGATTTTATAATTGACCCCTGATTTTGATAAAACAATTTAACAATTTGGGTACGTTCTTCGACATTATACTGATTCAGAATTAATTTCCAACGTATTTTCTATACAATTATCTGAAATAGAAAGAAAAAATAATTATTAATGGTAAAATGGCAGCCTTTGGCAACCTCTCAATGACTTCTTGGCTACCCAGTATATATATATATATATATATATAATATATAATATATATTATATTTATTTAAGAATGGAAATGAGTAACTCATTTCCATTCTTAAATACATTTATGCTCTACATTGTATGAGCACTTTGTATTTGTTTTTCTCAACCTTAACCTCTGGATATTGTGCGCTTCCAACGATCGCTCTTATACCCACCCGTAAGTTAATACTTATACATATACAAATATATATATATATATATATATATATATATATATATATATATATATATATATATATATATATATATATATCCATGGAGAGGAGTTTGATGCATACTTTTCCCAAGGATATAAGCGTTATGCGAAATGGAAAGAGCCTAGTCCAGAAATTGAAATTCTTTTTCACTGAACAGATGGACCCGCCACTTCTAAAACATTTCTCTGTCCGATTATTGTGGCTTGTCAGACACTTAGAAAACTTCTTAAAACTTTCTAAAAACAATTTCTTTCACAAGCAATTTTCTCCTGACAATAACCTAAGGTCGAAACTAGCTCTAAACAACAAAAAAATACATAACATAAAATAAATATTCCTGTTTTTCTTATCACTTTTTGTTCATCTGATACATAGGCGCGAAACTGTTCTTAACCAAACCCTGTTGAGTTCATGTCCACGATATCCTAACTTAAATATAAAAGCTCTATCCACGACATTGAGCACGGATTACTTATAGATATAGCACCCATATTATATATATATATATATATATATATATATATATATATGTGTGTGTGTGTGTGTGTGTGTGTGTGTGTGTGCGTGCGTGTATGTGTGTGAATAAAAGTAAATGTTCTCTAAAGAGCAACTCTGCAAATGATTTAAATGTTGGTATTTGTTTTTCCTGTTTAACTAGGGTATGTATTAATCTGTATAGTAAAAAATGCATAGCAGAACCACACACACACACACACACAGGACACACACACACATACATATATATATTCGAAATAAATAGAAAGAATAGTATGTATCTCTCTCTCACTATCCCACTCTCTAGATGTCTTTCTTTCTCTCTCTTCTCTCTGTCTGTCTGTCTGTCTCTCTCTTTGTCTGTCTGTCTCTCTCTTTGTCTGTCTGTTTTTGTGTCTGTCTGTCTCTGTCGCTCCCCCTCTGTCTCTCTCTCTCTCTCTCTATATATAATATATATATAACTGGTGATATAGATACTTTTTTTTTATCAATGGAGAATTCTCATTAGTCTCCGTTAAAAACTACGTATAATAAAACATTATTTGATCCTTTAAGAATTGCATAAATCCGAGCAAAATATTCTGACGCTTATAGACTTCACACACGCATATACACAAGTGCATATATATATATATATATATATATATATATATATATAATATATATATATACATACATATATATACATGCTACATATATATATATATATATATATATATATATATATATATAGGTCTGAGGAAAAAAATTGAACATGGATAAGAAAATGCAAAAATCCAGTTCATACAATATTGTTTGCTCAAATCAACGATAGAAGAAAGAATAGAAAAGATTCTGTCGAGCTAAGTTGTCGAAGAGAACGGAGAATCTTAAGAATGATTAAGTAAATAGATAGGCAAATCCATTTATTGTAAACAAAAAAAGGGGGAAAAAAAGAGTAAGAATGCAAAGAATGCAAAGAATCCCTAGGAAGTGAACCTTGTCCAGCAATATGACGTGAAGTGTTGAGAAGCCGTGAAAACCTTTTATTGATAAATATTCTTGCAAATGTTTGGAACTCTTCAGAACCCGAAAAGCAAATTTGGCCGATAAATAGGATGCCGTTGTGTTCGTGTCAAAAAGGACATCTTGAAAGAACTTGAAAGAAAAAAGATGTTGCTTTTTTTTTTATAGGGAATAACTGGTGGACAATAAAGTATGATTACAAAGGCAATCGTGGAAAGAAAGGAAGAGAGAGAGAGAGAGAGAGAGAGAGAGAGAGAGAGAGAGAGGGGTGAGAGAGAGATGGAGAGAGAAAGAGAAACGGGAAAGACATAGAATGAGAGAGAGATGGAGAGAGAAAGACAGAGGGAGAGACAGAGAATGAAAGAGAGAAAGAGAGAGGAGAGAGATAGAGAGGAGTGGCAGAGAGAGAGGGCATATATATATAGAGAGAGAACATAAGTAAGAAATAAACTGAAATAAATATAAACATAGTTTGATAGACAGAAATGAAATATAAAAGAGTGCAAAATTTCAACGCTAAAGGTAAATCAAACAACCGGAAATAATAATAATCATAATAATAATAATAATAATAATAGATAAGACACAAAAGAATAGTAAATGTAGGGTATGTGGAGCAGAAATGATACTTAAGAAAGAAAGAAAGAAAGAAAGAAAGAAAGAAAGAAAGAAAGAAAGTGATTGATTGAGTGAAGAGAGAGAAAAGTTAGAAGAGAGAGAGAGAGAGAGAGAGAGAGAGAGAGAGAGAGAAGAGGAGAGGGGGTGAGAGAGAGTGAGGGAGATAGAAAGGAGGAGAGAGGGAGAGGGAGAGAATGTGAGATCAAAAGTTTGATAGGAAAATGCATATAAATGGACTGGAATAAATATAAACATAGATAATTTAATACGAATGAAATGAAAGAGAGTGAAAAAGGTTAATGCTGTAAAAATATCAACCGAAAGAAATAATAATAATAATAATAATAATAATAATAATAATAATAATAATAATAATAATAAAAAAGAAGAACTCAGACAGATTGACCAAAGGACGAGAAAATTAATGACCATGTACAAGGTTCTTCACCCTAGAGACGATAGAGATAGATTATATGTGTCAAGAAAAGAAGGCGGAAGAGGTCTTGCCAATATAGGGGACTGCGTAGAAACCACAATCCAACAACTCGAAGACTACACAAAAAAGAGTAAAGACAGATTACTTATGGCGGCCAACAATAGTAGATGTGACATATGGACAAACAGAAAAACAACAAAGACTAGAAAACAAAAATGGGAAGAAAAACGATTATATAGACACTTCAAATGACAAATTGGAGAGGTTGCACACGAAAAGACCTGGACGTGGTTAAGAAAAGGAAACCTTAAAAGAGAAACTGAATCACTAATAATTGCTGCACAGAATAATGCCATAAGGTCAAACTATATCAAAGCAAACATTGATAAGACCCAACAAAATAGTAAATGTAGATTACGCAGTGATAGAGACGAGACTGTAAACCATGTACTCTGCGAATGTAGCAAACTAGCACAAGAAGAAGAAGAAGAAGAAGAAGAAGAAGAAGAAGAAGAAGAAGAAGAAGGATCGATATATAAATACTTATGTTTCTAAGGTGTACAAATGTTATAATTTTACAACACCTTCTGGTTAAGAATAAGACCATCCAAATCGTCTAAGATGAAATGCAAAAATGTAAATCCTGATTATCTGGTGTTGCTTAATTGCTAAATTCTTATTTCTTATGAGTGTCATCACATCAGCTAAAAATGAACCACTCCGATTTTATGATAAAGAAAGAAAGGTGAGAAAAAAGACATACTACAAAGACAAAATATAATAAGAAAGAAAGAAAGTACGATAAAGATAAGAGAGGGGATAAGCGTGCGGAAGCGATAACGCTAATCTATTTCAATCGAACATAATGGAATAATGAACAGAAAGAAAAAAAAAAGAGTGAGAGAGTGAGAGTTACATCAAATTATTATACTTTTTACATATAGACCTATTTTGCAATAACTCTTAAGTGAACATATCAAAAGGTGTATTAATTGAATTATCATACAGTGGTATATAATAATAATAATAATAATAATAATAATAATAATAATAATAAAACACAACAGAAAAAGTAATGTATGTGGAGACAAATATGAGACTAGTAACCATGTAATAAGCGAATGCAGCAAACTGACACAACGAGAATACAAGGCTGGACACGACTTAATTGGAAAAGTCGTCCACTGGTAATTGTGCAAAAAACAGATGGTATATGCATAAACCAGAATCTGTTTTGAGAATTAAGCACATAACTTTGAGATAGAGACGAATCCCTTATCCTAGTCAGACGATCGGACCAAGGACTGATTAACAAGAAAAAGAAAACTTGTAGACTAGAATATTTTCAATCCCAGCGGATCACAAGGTGAAGATGAAAGAAAAAAAAAGATAGACAAATACCTGGACCTTGTCAGAGAATTGATATATATATATATATATATATATATATATATATATATATATATATATATATATATATATATATATATATATGGAAATACGGTGAGGAAATTAATCCGACAATATGAGAAGAAAATATTTTTAGAATATAACAAACACAGGATGTTATGATTAGGGGAAACAATTTTATGAGTCAATACTTAAGTATTCGGTATTATACCATCTTCAGGACACTGTTAACTATTTTTTTGTGAGGACAAAATGATAGATGGTCTTCACCTTCCATTTTTGCACATGCAATAATCACGTTATCGGCTTTCGTAAACAAATGCACATATAAAAATTAACAGTTAATAACATCATATTCACACATTCACTATACACTTACATTTTTCCTTTTGTCCCTCACATAAACATTACTTAACAGTGTCCTGAAGATGGTATAAACCGAAATACTTAAGTATTGACACATAACATTGTTTCCCCTGATCATAACATCCTGTGTTTGTTATATTTTTAAAATATTTTCTTCTATATATATATATATATATATATATATATATATATATATATATATATATATATATATGAACGGAAGAATAAACATATAAATCATTGGTGATATTTAAAAAAAATTAATTTGCTACCAGAAAAAAAAAAAAATTTCGTGACTTTTTACATTTCAAGATTCAAAGACTTACGAATGCCAAGGGATTGTGTTCATGTGTGAATTTAACTTTATATATATATATATATATATATATATATATATATATATATATATATATATATATATATATATATATATATTAATTTCCTCATTGTTATTTATATGTCTATGCTATCATACCATTTGGTCCGAGGTCAAATGGTCCTCTCTACACGAAATGAAGTAGACGTATCCATAGAGAAATGTCTGTCTTTCTATCTTATATGTAAGAGTCAAGATGTCTGACGTTCTCACAAAAGGGCGTGGGGGGGCGTCTTGATACAGAGGACAGTTTTGTTGCCTTGCTTATTTCGACCCGGCACAAAGCAACATTGGGACTCAACTGTTTGTTTTGAAGCAATCTTTCATCTGCGCCTGTTTTCCTCAAAGAGTCTTGGATTTTACGGGAAAGCAGTAGGAAGAGGGGGAGAAAGAAAGGCAGTGGGGAGAAGGGAAGGCAGTAGAAGGTGAACGTAAAGCAGGAGGAGGAGTTGGAGGAGGAAGAGAAAGGAAGACAGGTGAAAACGGGAGAGTGGGGAGAAGCGAAAAGAAGGTAGGAGGATAAAGAGGGGAAATATTGCATGGTGAGGCTAAGAAGAGAAAGAAAAGAAGAAAAAGATATTAGAAACCAAAACCTTTTATATTTTAACCCTTGTGTTATCTATCTATCTGTATATCTATAAAGGGCAGTTGTGTGTATATGTATGTCCGGAGGAAACTTCGAAAATAAACAATTAACGACAAAGTAAATAGATATACACATTAAATATCACCAGTACTTGCTTTCATTATTTTTAAAATGCCTACATGGCATGACTAAGCAGAATTTGGCCGTAGTCCTTCCGGTACTTAGTTGTTGGGGTCATTTACTAGGACACGCACCTCAGCTCTGACGTCACGGAGCCCTAAGAATATTCTAGTATAACCGTTTTTTGGCTAATTGCTGAGAATTGATTATACGTAACACCCGCTACTCTGAATTTCGCGCTAATGCCCTCTTCAGACTATTAGGTGTTAACAGTAGCTACGAGGAAAGTAAATATATATACACATTAAATATCATCAGGGCTTGGTTTTTGAGCAAAAATAATAGAGATTTGATTTATATTCGTGAAGATAATTAAAAAATAAAATTTAAATGATAACAGCATGGATTTCTTTTTCATTTAATATTTTAGATAGTAGACATTAACATTTATTTTCAGAGTAGCTGGATCAATGCAAGGTCTATTTTTTTTACATAGGGATTTGAATGGGGCATCCCACGAAGATTCAACTCACAATTCAGTAATAATGGGTCTGCGGTACTATATTTAAAAAAATCCCTCTACCCAGGCGATTCTGGGTAGCCACTGTTAGTTTTATACTAAAGTCGTTTTTGTTTTAATCATTCTTGTTGGGTATTTATTCTTTAACTAATTTTTAAACACATTTAAAAAAAATCATTTTTATCTATTTAATCTATAAATGGGACACTAATATTTACTATCACTCCGGGTCAGATTAAACCTGGATGTAATGGCAATGAAGGCGTACTCCACACTCCCCAGAGATGACGTTTCACCTCATACCCAGGGCTCATCGGTGTAGGAGAAAAAATGTTTTCAAACCAGCTGTACTCCCCTTATTTAATTGATCTTTGGTTTGTTCCCTTGGTGGATGGGTTGGTTTGGGTACGTCTATAAGGAAGACCAAAAAATAACATATCCTTCGTAACGTCGTTAAAAAAAGAATCTGTATTATTTAGATTTTTCGGATATCTCAGGTGAACTCCGAACCGAAACCTTTATTTGACCCACGGAGGTTGAATCTTTACATTCCGTTATCATATGACCGGATATAAGAGTTACGCTATGTTAAGTTGTCTCTGTTATTTTCGCTCCTAATCAGGATTGATCAGTCTACAGATGATTGTCACGTAGAACTGTATTAACTCAACCCTTATATCCGTTTCGCCATCTGCTCAACTTGACAAAGGCGCTAATAACATAGAAAATATAGCTCGTTGTGTATATATGGAAAAAAATGATCGTTTAGATTTTTCGGACTATTCTCCTCATTTTTATTGTTATATATACAACGTTTTAGTCGTTGAACCCTCTTACGTTCGTCATGTGCTACTTACGAAATCGCACTCTATCAAGAAATTTCGAACCTTTACTCGGGGGTGAGGGGATTGACTGTTCACATTTCGTTAACCATGACCGTGCACAAGGGTTAAGCCATATTAAGTAGTCTATGTTATGTTTGCCTCTAATCAAGATTGAAACTGCAAACTGCTGATGATTGGCACTTTAAACTGTATTAACTCAACTGTGACGAAATTGAAAGGCAGACCTATGACCAAGCGGATTCCCAGCCCTCACAAACAAAGTGCGTCAGGATATATTTGGCCTGTGCGAAGGGGAAGAGTGTGGTGAGTGGCTACGGATATCCGAACTCTCTACCCCCTCGTAGCTGAAATGCTGTTGGCAGAGACCCGGATGAAGGTATATCGGAAATTGCATAAAGGTGGCCGAACGAGCAGAAATAAGACCGACAGTCGCTGACAGCGAGCGAGAAAGAAAGCAAGTGTTTGGACGGGAAGTGAAATCTGACGACGGCTGTGTTTGGGGTGTCAGGAAGTAAGAGTAACGTGCTCAGTTGGTAGAGACTGTGCTGACGGCGAAAGGAATTATATCTCGTTTGCTAGAGAGACTTGCAAAAGATTAATATTATCTTAAATTTTTAGACCATCCAAAAGACTTATATCAGTTGCGCTATGTATCCTTAAAAATGAGGACAACAGTCCAAAAAATCTAAAGAATAAAAATTATCAAGGCTGGTTGGATTATTTCATGTCAAAAACATTTTGTTTTATTCATTCTTGTTGGGTATTCAAACTTTTTTAAAAACACGTTTTAACACTGATTTTTTAAATCTATTTAACCCATAGACGGGACCCTAACAGGTGCTACCCCTTGGGGGTCAGAGTGAACCTGCGAGTAATAAAGAGTACTCCATATTCTCCAGCGTTCCAGAATTTGAATTTCACCACGAGATGCAGTTTAACGTCATACCCACGACACTAAATCCCCCAGCTACAGCCTTCTAGCAGACATATGGGGTTTTGCCATAACGGTAATATGATCGGAACAATCCTACAGGTGCTAAGGCTTGACATAACCCGCCGATTGATCGAAGGGGGCTTCTCTCTGGACACCTGTCTCGCCTAAGTAAGGACTAAAATGGAATGTTACATGTCATTGACATCCACGAAGATTCCATCCATAAGCATCATGAGTCGCCACCTATGGCCAGTATGTGGCCCAGTTGGGGGGATTTAACCCCTTTGTAGAGGTGCAGTCCGTGCATTCTACAGTCACAGCCAAAAAGGGGACAAATTATCAAGCCTCATCTCAAACAGTCAGACAAATGATGGAAAAAAATTAATTTTCGAATATTAGAATTACTCGCAAACATATGCGCCCTCTGGGCTCAAGTATTTAAGTTTTAATATAATCAAATATCATATCGATTTAGAAAGACCAATGAAATTAAATAAGAATACCAAAAAGATTAATTTCAATTTATTCTAATTAATTTCTATATAAAATTATACATAGTATTGCTTTGAATACATTGGAGAATAATACAATAACATAAGAAATCAATAACAAGTAATCATTTATTAAACACAGTTTTGTTAAAACCTGTATGCAAGTTAACCACACCAAATATTATATAAACCTTTATTTCTTAGCGATATATCTCACTTTAGTTCACTGTATGCGGCTTTAATTTCTGTTCTTTGACGGCAGCTACCTGACCCGGGCGATTATGAAAATTTAGCATCAGCACCTGGGCCGGGAAGCCGCAAAAGTGTATCATTTTATTCCAGTGGTACATCACACCAGGCAACACCTGCCCCTAGCCTAAAAAGGTCAGGACTAGGTTTATTGTCTGGTATCTCAGCAAGACCTTAATAGAAAAACTACTAATACATAAGTTCCTGATTAAGATAACATAATGATTATTTAATAACTATTGAGAATATAACCTAAATAACTAAGGGAATTGTAAAGGTGGTGGTGACGTAGTTTCGGTTACAGACTGGCAACACATAATCTCCATTATAATAAGATTTATCTTTCAATGAATACCGAAGAATATTTTGACTGAACCAAGGAGGAAATATTATAGTCGTTGGGGGAAATGTATAGAATAATAAAAGTTGTTTATCTGTAAAACTCGTGAAATGGATAAAAAAGAATCTTTAAGCCAACTGAAGAATTCGAGAATCGGATATCAGAAGGAGAAAACAACATTATCGTTTGGGGCAGAATGAAATGATAAAGAAGGAATTGCTGAATATGGAAGTGATGAGAATATGGAATCGAATTGAAGAGGAGAGATAACGATAAAAATATCTTATTATAAAACCAGGAAGATGACAGAGATATATTTACTGCAAGTTGCACAAAGGAAAAAAAATCCCTTCTAGTGCTTTTTTTGTGTTGATCTTAGGGACTGGCAAGCAATGAAAAACAATCCTCCTCTGTTATCTTAAGAGACAAAAAGTCTCGTACGATCATTAACAACAGAAAAATAAGAAAATATTTTTTTTCTGTTTGATATGAAAAATAATTTTCCAAAAATGAATATACACGGTGTCCATAAAGCATCTTTAGAAATAAGGAAAAATATTACAAAAGTAAATGAACCGAAAATTATGTAGAAATTATTACAAAATGAGGAGTAGATATTGAAGTGTATATGCCTCATTTAATACACCTCTACATGGGCCGCCCTGTCGACTGGGGCGTTAGAATACACGGACTGCAACTCTGAAGAGGGGTAAAACTCACCCAATGGGGCCACCTGTTGGCCGTGGGTGGCGACCCGTGATGCTTAAGGATAGAACCCAGGTGGATGAGCAGTTCATGACTTGCAATACTCCATTTTGGCCCTATCTTGGGCTAGACGGTCGGTCGGAGAGGCCCCCTCCGATCAATCGGCTAGTCACGTCAAGCCCTAGCCCCTATATGATTTTCCCAACCTATTGCCCTTATGGCAAGCCCCAACCTCTTTTTATCATATGGGTACTAGAATGCGGTGACTGAGGGTCTACATGTCCTAGGAATGACGTTAAACTCTATCTGATGGTGAGGTTCCAGTTTTGGAGGTTTGGGGAATGTAGAGCACCCCTTCATCACCATTGCTCCCTGGTCCACTCTGACCTGGAGTGATAGTACCTGTTAGGGTCCCATCTATGGGTTAAATAGAAAAACATGAGTTTAGAAATACAATTGGATTATGCATTAAAAATGAATTTATTTCACAACTTTGTCGGCATTAAATGACCCTCCGAGGTTGATATACCGTAAAACAAACCAAACCAAACCAAACCATCTACATGGGCATCATTAATTGCATGAAGCATATTAAGACAGTACTCGATTTCTTGCCACGTTCTCTGTAGCAGGGTCTCGTCAATGATCACAGTGGAATTAGTGATCTTTAGGTCAGTGATATCCCGAATCTTAGTTGATATACGATATCTTTAGCATAACTCTACAGAATGAAGTCAAGGGCACTGATATCTGGAGAACGATGTAAACAGACTTTATTATAACCCTTTGTTATATAATGTTGAGATTTTTGGACATATAAGGTGTGTGCTAGATCCTCGCCTATACTTATAGACTAGGCCAGAATCATGTGATCTAACTCTTAGCCAATCACTGGCAGTACTCTGAGGTTGATACAATACTTAACCCCGACCCTACTGGTCATAATTACGCCGACATTCTTTGACGACGGACATAGGATTAAATCACTGGACCTTTACCAATACACGGGATAGGACTTATACGCTTACCAAAGGATTCCATAACACAGGACTTTCTTCAAGCCCTATTTCAACTGGCTAAGGATGGCATTTAAAAACTTTACAGGTTATAGGCCCAGCACGCTTGCACTTCGCAAATTAAATAAACACTCTTAAATGAATAATTTTTATGATCCTCTGCAATTTTATTGTTTCTATCACTGTAAAAATGAGATGTGGAAATTTGGAAAAACTAAAATTAAAAGACAGAGAGAGAGAGAGAGAGAGAGAGAGAGAGAGAGAGAGAGAGAGAGAGAGAGAGAGATAACTAGTCGTTCGGGAGAAAAATGATCTAGATAGAAAGTGAGTTGAAAAAGAGAATCTTAGTATCAAACCTTCAGACAAATTGAATTAAAAAAAAGTGTAACCAAAATGTGTTCCCAAGATTTTCCGGCAATCATCCAGACTGATATTGACCTATGATGTTTGTGACTGTTTTGTTTTGGCAAATCATTTGATGTCGATTATCATCAACCCAGCAGAATGGATAAGAACCTAAACCCGTATCTCTGGGGTTTTTTTAATTTTAAAATTTTTTTCAGTGATCTCCAACCATTCAGTCTAAATAGCTCAGTACAAACTTTCCCGTTGTCCCTTTCTTAATAACTACTACTCAATCTCATCTATCTATCTATCTATCTATCTATTTTAGTCTATTCCCATCTTAGTCTATTCCTATCTTAGTCTATTCCTATCTATCTATCCACCTATGTATCTATTCATACCAGTATGTCCAACTCTATCTATCTATCTATCTATTTTACTCTATTCCTATCTTAGTCTATTCTATCTCAGTCTATTCTTATCTATCTATCCACCTATGTATCTATCCATACCAGTATGTCCAAATATATATATCCATCTATATATCTATATATGAGAGTACGCAAACAGTTTGTTTGAGATGGCGATAGCCAACAATTTTGGGGAGAATATGTGCTTAATTGAAGACATACCTAATTTGAAAATTAATTAGTTGATAATTAATGAATTAGGTGAATATAACTGTTTAAATGTAAGGCGTAAACAAATCGAGAAAAAGTCAATCTCTGTATGTACATTTCAGCCTATGACTTCAATTAAGCACATATTCTCCTATCTATATATGTATCAGCGTTGTGGGTTGTGGGTATTTTGTTACCTTTAGTTATATTTTACGTTTCTAAACATATCGGTTGTAAATTCGCATATACACATAGATAGATAGATTTTCTCATAGATAGATAGATAGATAGATAATGATTAACAGACTGATATGTATCTGTTTTGTTCTTATCTTATTATAATGGAGATTGTGGGTTTGTCTGTCTGTAACCGAAACTATATTACTATACAAGTCACAATTCCTTTAGTTATTTACATCATATTCTCCATGATTTTATTCTTATTTAAACCTCAATTATTAATAAAATTGTTTTACATTACTTACACTGTTGACCATATCTACATACTAATAACATGCAATTGTATTTATATATACAACAAAATAGCGGTTTACAGTATGAATGGGAAGGCTAATTTGCATATTGATCTTAAAAAATTGATTTTAATAAATATATGCTTAGTATTATTGATTTCTAATTGTTTGGTTTTATCTTATTGAATATGAGCAAAAATCTCTTCAATAAATCTTAAAAGAAATCCCTTAAAAAGAAGAAATAACTGTAATTTTATTCTTTACTTCCTATTTTAACTAAATATTTAAATTAGGAAAATTTACCAATGAAAGACGGGAGTAATGGAAAAGGATGGAAGAGTTAGTTTCAAAGTTGTTCTATTTTTCTCTGTTCCATTTTTTTATTATCTGCATTCTTATTCAGTTTCATTAGCCTTTCTAATTTAATATGATATTTTATTATATTAAAACTTAAATACTTGCACCCAGAGGGTGCATATATTTGCTAGTTTATTTAAAAAACATTTTATGAGCTCCCATTACAGATTGTAAATACGGCAGTGTAATATTTCCCTTTGTCACTTTCTTAATCGAGTGATTAAAGTCATGTCCCATTGAAAGCACCGCTTCTCAATCGATCATCTAAGATAAGCAGCAACAAGCCTTATTCCATACTTAGATGCGTGACCATGCGGCATTAAATTACCCGAAAAGGGTTGATATGCCGTAACACAAAACAACTCATGTTGAAAGCACTGGGTCCTATTAGACCACCGAAGTTAAGCATCGAAGTGCCTGTTCAATACTTAAATGGGGGAACATTTAAGCATCAATCTAAGTAACGTATATCAAAATGACTTGAATCCGGCATTAAATAACCCGAAAAGGGTTGATATGCCGTGATGTAATGAATATGTAATTACATTGGTACCCCCTCACTATAATCTGATTGGACAGTGTCATGTATAAATATTCGACACTGTGGCGGTACAAGCGCCTAAGCCTAAGCCTACCAGCCTAAACTTACTCACCAGACTACACCCCGACTGCTCGGAAGACGTACTGCTATTCGACGTACCAGCTACTACTGCGATAATATACCAAATACCAACTTCATAATATATCTCTTAACCGGGATATATCATACCGTAAACAAAAATAACCAACCAACAAACCGATGTTGAAAGCACTGGGTCCCATTGGACCATCAAAGTTAAGCATCGAATTGCCTGTTCAATACTTACATGGTGGAACATTTAAGCATCAATCTAAGCATCATATATCAAAATGACTTGATTCCGATATTAAATAACCCGGAAAAGGTTGATATGCCGTAACACAAAAATAACCATCAACCTCATCTCAGTATCGTTATCAGTTAGGAGTCAGAATCAAACACCGTAAGTAATCATTTGGCGGTGAAGTTTTAGCAGATATACCCTGTGTAGGGTGTTCCTGATAGGGTCGTGTTATGGGGGACACAAGCACGATCAGGGTTTTAATATAGTCAGTTAGGAAACTGTTTGCAACGGTCATTTCCAAGCCAATGAATAACTAGTACCTGTTTCCTACCAGATGGAATATAGCCAATTACATAATGAAATAGTTCCGATCTTGTGCGTCGAAGTAAAAGGCTATTTCAAGCCAAGACCTTTATAAGATCTGGTCAGGTGCGGTGAGTGGAGAGTGGGGGCGGGGGGGGGGTTATACTGAAATAAATAGATATTTCTTATCGGAAACAATTAGATGGCTCCTCTATAAAGTACAGTGTTGAGCAAAAGAAATGAGTTACCTTTGTAAAATTTGTTAAGAAACTATGAGCATTTGACAAGATACTTTCAGATGTCATCAAAGGCACTTGGTTACTGACAGTTTCACGCCTATGCAATTATTTAAATCAAGACTTGGTTTGAATAAACGCATAGGCAAAGAACTGTCTGTAACCAAGCGCCGTTAAACGCCACCAAACAGGGTTAGATAATCGTATATGCGAGAAACAAACTGTTAGCAAGTACCCTTGTCTTTATTATATTAGTTCGGGTAGAGTAGACATATATATATATATATATATATATATATATATATATATATATATAAAGATAAATCTAATGAGTCAGACGAACCTACTAAAAGTTTTGCTTAATGCTCTTCAGGGCTAAGATCTGACACTGAGTTAGATCTTACTCTGAGTTAGATCTTAACCCTGAAGAGCATTAAGCGAAACTTTTAGTAGGTTCGGCTGACTCATTAGATTTATCTTTATTATTTGCTCTACTTAGGTATTGAGCACTTTCTACTTATTAGCTTTAGTCTCCTGGCGGGTTTGTATGAATATATATATCTTATATATATATATATGCATATGTTTTTCGCATATACGGTTATCTAA
Organism: Doryteuthis pealeii; assembly: GCA_023376005.1. Lineage (NCBI taxonomy): Eukaryota > Metazoa > Mollusca > Cephalopoda > Myopsida > Loliginidae > Doryteuthis > Doryteuthis pealeii. Next base: position 18,121,480 of record CM042147.1, on the reverse strand, counting down.
TCTGAAAAAAAAAGTTAAGTAAATAAATTCCTCTATTTGACCATTTTTATTTTTTATTTTGAATTCAAGATAGTTACAATGTAGCAATATTCGCTTGAAGTTAACCAGACAAGATTATATATATATATATATATATATATATATATATATATATATATATATATATATATATAAATTCAAACCCATTCTCAACAGATATTACAAAGGTAAGAGACGGATTTTATCTTCTCTAATAACTTATAGAATAATTATATTAACTTGATGCTTCAAAGGAGTCTAATAATAGATGAGAAAAACTTTCGATCAGGGACCCCACTCTCAAAAAGTGTTTTAATACTTTTGAGAGTGGGGTCCCTTGGAAAGGATTTTTCATTTGTACCCCTCATTTCATTCATTTTTATTTCATTCATTCATTCACTTTACCATTAATGTTTAACTATATATATATATATATATATATATATATATATATATATATATATATATATATATATATATATATAGAGAGAGAGAGAGAGAGAGAGAGGGAGGGAGATAGATAAATTCCGGTAACGTAGACATAAAGACAATGTTCTTATTTCTCATAAGTGTCGTCACCTCAGGTAGACCATTGTGTTTTTATTATAAAAAAAAGAAAAAGAAGAAAAAGGATATGCTGCACAGAAAAATATAAGAAAGAAAGAGAGTTGGGAAAAGATACTGGAAAATACTGCCTATGAATATACACGAACTCCTTTTAGTTTCAGTCATTAAATTCAAACTATAAGCAAGACCAGATAATCAGAATGTACGTTTTTGCATTTCATCTTGGACAATTTGGACGGTCTCATTTTTAACTGGAAGGTGTTGCAAGATCATAACGGTAGGACAATTAAGAAAAACGTATACACACACACAGACACACACAGACACAGACACAGACACACACATACACACAGACACACACAGACACACACACACACACACACAAACACACACACAAACAAAGACGCTGAAAATTTGGAATATATATGACACAAAACAAAATAAACGATTCCTAGCAACAACTTCTGATTTTCAGAAATCTTCTGACGAAATATTAAGAATAAATCAAAGGTGAACAAACAATACCTTATTTTTCTTTACATTTGCATTGTGATAGCCTTCAAAACCAACCAACAAATTAATATAAACACAATGCTTGAAGCAAATTATAAAACACGCCTTTTCTCTCTCTCTCTCCCCCCTCTCTCTCTCTCTCTCTCTCTCTATATATATATATATATATATATATATATATATATATATATATATATATGGGGGTGTTATATTATATCTATATTTCAAACATACAGGCAAATACTGCCTACGAATGTAGAAATATACGCAAACTCATTTTAGCTTCAGTGATTAAATTCCAACTGAAAGAAATCCTATAATTAAGAAAAAATAAATTCTGAAGAATATTTATTGAATTCCCAAGATCGATATAATTCTAATATTTATCAATATTCTAATGTGTCTCGACTAATTGTTTCTTTAAAGTGTCTTCTCATTTTCTTCTTACAAAAGTCGGAATAAATGGAAACATTTTGATAGTTTGTCAAATAATTATTATTCAAATTCAGCGGATTATTGATTGAGACAGAAACAGGAGCAACGGATACAAGACATTTTTTTTAAAAAGGAAGTTGATATCAACATCTTAATTCATTCAGAAATAATCAAAGAATTATTTTAATTAGCTATCAATGTTTGAATTCGAAAATTATAACTGATTTCCGAATGACAAGTAAAATCGATGTTCACTAGAGGGCACTTAGATCGGCCTCGGAGTTTAAAAAAAAAAAATTAAAAAAACGAAAAACGAAAAAAAACAAAAGAGAAAAAAGAAAAGATATAAAAAAATTAAAAAAGCTATAAAAGCTAATCAAATTCTGACCAGTTTAGATTTTGGAAAAAATCGTTAGTGAAACATTCTTCTCAAATAATAAATGTGAATGTCAGTGTGTCTGTGTATCACATTTTTCAACTTTACTCCTAGAGGCGGTAGCCCAACATATAATACCATATTGGAATCAGACCGGCTCTGTGAGCAAGGAAAAGAGAAAAAAGACTAATCAAACTCTGGCCAATTTAGATTTATTGGAAACCATCTTAAGTGAAAGATTCTTCTTTAATAATTAATATGAATGTAAGTGTGTCATATTTTTCAACTTGACTCATAGAGGCCGCATCCCAACTTATCATACCACTTGGGAATCAGGCCGATTCCGTGAACAAAAAAATAAAAATTATGTTATCTATTATTTTAATTACCTTAAAATAAGTCCTCTTCAGACCATTACCCATGAATTCAAACGCAGTTTTGGAATTTAATCGTTACTGTACACTTTATCTAATCACAATTTGTCAATAGGTCTGGTGGCCTTTAGAGCACAATTGAGTAAACAGTTACGATGTATTGCAATTTGAAATGTATGAGATGAAAAACAAAAACATACCAAAATGACGCTTCGATCCATCCATCACAGGACACTGTCGGTACTAAAATAAAATATTTGTCTATGCGAAATAGACCGAAACGAATACTGTAACGAACAATATATTTATAGGGAAAGTTACCTGCATGGAAGATCAGAAATAATTGTTTATTGGTCAAATCACATTCAGACCATACGTATAAAGGTCAAGACCTGAAGACATTAGTTTTTTCTTTCTTTCTTTTTTTTTTGGGGGGGGGTGAGGTTTGATAATTTGTATCATTTTGATTTTTGGACTATTGTTCTCATCATTATTCCTACATACACAACGTTTCGGCTGATGTGCCCTCTGGTCTTTTTCAGATGTTACTTGTCGAACTCTGCAACCTTCTTGAACTCGGAAACCTCGACACACGACGCAACGGATATAAAGGTTGAGTTAATGCAGTTCTTAGTGACGATTTCTCTAGGTTGCAGGTTCAATCTTAGCCAAAGGCGATAATAACGTAGAGTACTTAACATAGCATAACACTTGTACATGGTCATCGTTAACGGAATGAGAACAGTTTTCCCCCGGTGGATTGAATAAAGGGTTTGGTTCGAAGTTCCGTGAAGGCTATCGAGTTTGACAAGAAGGTTACCGAGTACGAGCGAGAAGGTTGCCGAGTTTGATAAAAAAAACACCCGTAGAAGGCCGGGGGACACATCAGCCGAAACATTGTGTATATAATAATAAAGATGAAGCCAATAGTCCGAAAAGTCCAAATAATACAAATGACCTGTGTTCTCAAATTTTAACAGCATGTGTAGAAAAAATTCTATTTTTAATGATGTATGTTTTTTTTCGTTATTGAAATGGTATTCAGTTGAAAAGAAACATATGTGTCTGTACTATTGCAGAAACTAATTTATTTTGTTGTTATTTCATCTCAATTTCGACAGTCAGGAACCATTGGAGACTAAAATATATTATGATATTCTATCAAAATAGGAACTCATGTGTGTAGCACTAAACTAAATCTTTAATAATGTTAAAATTTATTCCAAGTGTAAAAGCAAAACTTTCATTGAATTTCTTAAGCCAATTACAGAAGTGAATTATTGAAATCTCAAACAGGAATAAAATTGTCGATAAGTAAACCTTTTGATATAGAACGCCATGGCTTGGCACTAAACTGCATCTGATCGTGAGGCT
>CM042147.1:18090323-18112823 GCA_023376005.1 Doryteuthis pealeii | reverse complement strand
TTGTTGGGCTGCTGTTCAGTTGACTGGTAATTCTGACTCCATGGCGCGGAAGGATATCTTGCCTTGTACCATTTAGTGTTTTTAGTTATAACACAAGGCAACTTCTTTTTCTCATGAGATTTTTATTTTCCCCAAAGTCACAACTGCCAAGAGTAAAAGTCCATGTCTTGCTCTCTCAGCACATAATTCCAAACTCAATTCACACTCTGACCTCTCACTCCTCCTCTCTCACATTTCACCACGTCTCATCACTCGTCCAATAAAAAAAATAGGGCCGGTTTAGCTAAGACGGTTGATCTTCAGCCTGAAAACCACAAAGTTCCTGGTTCGATACCGGCACTCGTCAACTCAGCGTTTGAGTAGCACAGGAATATGTACGGTAAAGTGAGAAGCTGATGCTAGGTGTGGTGCACCACTTCAGACGCCAAAAATAATGAACTTAGTCTAGCGCTACTCAAAAGGGGATAGACTCCATCACTGTCTGGCTGATACTAACTTTAGACCATCCGACGACTTTACTTATATATATATATATATATATATATATATATATATATATATATATATATATATATAAAAACTTAAGCAGGTCCATTTCTGATTTTCGTCTCTGATGATAAAGTTTCTTTGAAATCGATAAGACAAAAAAACAACATCGTTTTGGTTTTATTTTTATACGTATTGTATTGCCTTCAAATTTTAATATATATATATATATATATATATATATATATATATATATATATATATATATATATATATGGTTTAAAACTTAAGTAGGTACATTTTAAACCATTCGATTTTAATGGTATATATATATATATATATATATATATATATATATATATATATATATATATACTTTGGTGGGGTACCAAATTTCTTGGTACAAGGGTGAGTCTAAGCTGGTCTTATTCTCTCACAGTAGTTTGTAGCAGAGTTCAGGTTCCGTATGAGAGCTCAATGTTTAATTTTTATAAACAGAGCAAATTTATTTGTGAATACTATGGGTATCGTGATTATGGACCATTTCCACTCGTGGGTATCTGAGGCCCACCGAGTTTCGTCAGACCACTTTTTTATCCAGACTGGCAAACACATCACCAACCAAAAGACTCTTGAAAGAAAGAATACACAAATATCGCCCTTGGGGGCGGGGAGAAATGTATAAATGTAATTTGAATTTGGTTATTTGCAAATCTGAATAAAGAAGTGGTCTGAGGAAACTCGGTGGGACACAGATACCCACGAGTGGAAATGTTCCATAATCACGATACCCATGCTATTTAAGACCTTTGTATTCACACACACACACACACACACACACATATATATATATATATATATATATATATATATATATATATATATTACTAACTCTGATATAATTTACCAAGAAACCAATATATACATGTGATGAGCTTTTGAATTGGGTTATAAACTTAGTACATGTCCTGTGAAAATACAATTTCTGAGGTAAACATCCAACGAATAAAAAGTGCTAACTGTATCGATAACTCTAGAACAAAATCTATAATAAAAAAGAAAAAAAGTTAATATCCTCATCTGAGAGTCGATAAAACGCACGCATTCTCCATAACAAGAAAAACCTCTTTACGAGGGAAACACTGAAGCGAAAAATGAATCTTTGATCTATCTTGTATACAACTTGAAATTCGTTCTTGTTCACACGAATTATCTCCGTACATTAGATGCTGTGGAATCTTTTGAGCTTGCATCTTATAGACATTTAGATGGATGTTTTACACTCTTTTCTATGATTCGAGCAAAAGTTTGTTTCTTTTTCTATTTTTAAGCGAGAGTCAATAAGAGGGTAGGAAATAGACAAAGACGCTGCGTAAATTGCTCTTCAATCACCTGATTAAGCCGTTGATATGTTATTTACGCATCGAATTACGGCCTCGGTGGCGAGAGTCTCGTCACATAAATTCTCGATGATCGCGAACCTATTTGACCGGTCAGAAGAAAGATAAACATGTCGAACAATTGAAAAGGAAACTGATTCAAGAAAGTAAATAATCTATGCCACTCTACCCCCCACGCCCCACGACCCAACCATTTCAATCAAATAGACCCCCCTCCTCCTCCTCCCCCTTCTCTCCTCCTCATTATCATCATCATCACTTCGCTCTGATTTTCTAACACGGGTTGATCGGATCTCCTTAGTTTTAATAAGAACAAATTCGTACAATCGAAGATTTAACACTTGCGAAAACAAGATGAATGTTCTACAAAAAATAATTTACAACCGGGTTTTTGTTTTGTTTCTTTTTACAGAAAGAAAACATTTAGTTAAAATAAAGAAACTTTGGAAAGATACTGTCGAGAAACATTTAACGAAGTAAGCCAACAAAAGTCTCTAAGTATAATAATTTTAATCTCTGGAAACCTAATGTTGAAGAAGATTTAACGAGATCATCCCACAGAACACAGCAATTATAGTAAGTTTAAACATTTCGAAATCCATGGTAGTGAGACGTTTAACAATAGAATCCTAATGCAAATATAGTAGATTTGAACCTTGGAGATCTAATGTAGAGAAACATAATCTTGCGAAAAGAAAATGGATGTTTTACGAAAATTATTTAAAGTCGTTTTTTTTTTATCAGAAACATTTAGTTAAAATAAAGAAACTTTAGAAAACGTTTAACGATTTAAGCCAACATAATAATCTTTGTATAATAATTTTAATGTTTGGAAACGTTATGTCGTTGAAGATTGAACAAGATAATCCCACAAAATACTGCAAATAAAATGTTTAAACTTTGGAAAATAATAGCAGAGAGATGACCAACAAGATAATCCCACAATCTACAGTAATTTTAGAAACGTTTAACGAGGTAAGCCAACACACTAAGTTTTGAAAATCTAATGTTGAAGAAATTTAAGGCTTAAGAAAACAAGTGAATCTTTTACGAAAATTTTCTTTTTTTATCAGAGAACATTAAAGATAAAATAATAAAACTTTAGCAAGATACTCTCCAGAATCGTTTAACGAGGTAAACCAACAAAACACTCTTTATATAAAAAGTTTAATCTTTAGAAACCGAATGAATAAGAAGGTTTAACAAGATAATCCCAGAAAACACAGCAATTATTGTAAATTTAAACTTTTGGAGATACACTGTTGCGAGACGTTTAACAAGAGAATTCTACAGACGAATGCAAATATAGTAAATTTGAACCTCGGAGATCAAATATTCCATGTCAAATAATCCAGACCATGTCATCCACCCACTTTCAATAATTCTGAAATTTTGTCCCAGTGGAGATTATCAAAAGTAAGCCAATTCTCAAAATCTGAGCTTCTAATTCCGAGAATTCGCGGAGTTATGTCGATTTTTAGCTTTAAAAATTTTAGGGGAGTCGCAAAAAATGGCGACTTTTGTAACCAATTTTTGTCTGTAAAATGAGTTCGAGAGCTTCTCTACTCCTAAAAATTGGTTTATAAAACATTTTTGCCAAATATGTTATCAAAAACGAGTAATGGTAAAGAAGGAGTACCCTAAATTCCCCAGACCTCCATAATTGAAACACTATTAGATTCAGTTTAACGTCTTACCCAGGACAATAAAACCCTCAGTCTCCGCCTTCTAGCACATATATGATAAAAATGATTGGAGCTTGTCATGAAGATTATAGGTTGGGACAATTATATAGGTACTAGGGCTTGACTTAACCAACTGATTGATCGGAGGAGGCCTCACCGACTGTTCATCTAGAATATGTAAGTTGTATTTTGCACACGGTCCTATAGAATAAGAATAATTTTTAACCTGGTCTAATTCACCCTTAAATGAGGCCCTATCAGGCACTGCAAGTCCATATCCAGTGATGACAATGAAAGGGTACTCTACACTCCACATTGCTGGAGCCTCATCATCAGATGCCATTTAGTTTCCTGTCGATGACGCTCTCTATTCAGTTTCCTATTTAAAACACCCTTTATTCTTCACCATTTGATTTAAAATGGGATATCCATAGGCATCAACTCGTCCATTATGGAAGATGGTTTTGTAAATTGGATTGTGATTTATGAAAATGTATCCATAGGGCGGAGTGCTTGAATATCAGAAATAATTAAATCCCAACATTTTGTTCTTACAAAAGAAACTTTAATTAACAAAATTATTCCTGATTACTCATTCTTAAAGGATTGTTTTGTTTTTTTAAATTTCTTCTGTGTAAAATACATTTTGTCTATTCAAATGTATGTACTTACCAAACTCCATTCGCACGAGCAGGATGTGGCTCAAGGTCAATTTTTAAGCGGATTTTGATGGAACAACTATCTGATACCGAATAAAATCTTGTTTACAAATATTTCTAACGTAACTCTAGTATCAGAGATAACAGAAGTTAGAATAGATACAATCAATTAAGTCCATAGAATGTGGAGGGTGGGACTTACTACAAGCGGAATCCGTGGAAAGTAAATTAGACTAAAACTGGGAGGAACAGATTATTCCATTATATATTAAAAGTAGGGGTGGTGGAATTTTTCATTGGCTCACACTAACTGTGGTTTCTTGATTTTTGTAGTTTTATTTGAAGCAGAATGTCAAGACTAGCAGCACGTAGTTTGCAGTAGCAACTTGAAGATGCCGGATTGAAGTTGGGGCTGCTATCGGAGCCGATATGATGTACAAGAACCCGTAATCGGCGATGTGCATCACTGAAAAAGCACCCTTATGCATTCATAAGATGTATCTTATGACTAGTATCAGATATAACAGAAATAATACAGAGAAACACAAAGAGTATTAAGGATAGGATAGTGGAAAAGGTTTACTAATCAAAGATACAAGATGAACAGAGTAATTACAAATAACTGTGTTGAATTAACAAATCCCATAAGAACTCGTTGTTTCCCTCTTCTGATGTTTCATCTGATATCCTTTATAGGAAAAAAATTCTCATTATTAGGTGCTATATATCCCAAACTACTCCAATCTCCTCCGCACGAGCAGGATGTGACACAAGCGGAGTTTAACAGGCTTGAATTCAGAGTTTTCTTTCTCCTAAAGTGGTCGCCTAAACAAGCTTAAAGAGCCCAGTCTAATCTACTATTTACCCATAGCTAGAGGGATTCATATTTTCCCAAGGGTATTAGCGCTATGTGAAATGCAAACAGCTTTGTCCAGGATTTGAACTTATCTCGCCGTGTTCATTTCCTACGACAATAAACATTACACAACGCGCCTCTTATTAGGTACTATATGACAATGTCAATCCTCTTAGGGGATAATGCTAGCTTTTAGAAGTATTTTCTTTGCTTTAAAAAAAGAAGCGAGCAGATGCTAAAAGAAAATCAGTGTCGCGCCAAATAAATTGAATTAGAATCAAACTGAATAAGTTAATAAGCCATAATAAAAGACATTTTGGAGCCAATTGAGTTAATAGAACGAAGAACAACTGATTGCAATTAAGAGTAGATTGGAAAAACACACCTGTCAAATAATATCACTGCTGTCACTATTACTTGCTATGCGCAAGGCGGCTTTTGTGTCCAATTATAGCTATTCGATCGTCTCAAGATAGAATGAATACTTACCAAAAATATTAAGATACTAGGATATACAACAATATGATAATTGAATTATTACAACGTTTGACATGTTTACTTAAAGCTTTTGCAAAATACTTCATGATGTAAAAAGTATAATAATCTTGATTTAACTCTCTCTCACTCTTTCTTAAAATCTAACAATGTTCAATTATACATCTACTATCAGGACCTGTGGATATATCACAGTATGATAATTTGATTATTTCAATATTTGATATGTTTACTTAAGAGCTATTACTAAACACTTTCAATTTATAAAAAGTATAATAATCTTGATTTAAATCTTTCTCACTCTTTTCTTTCTTTCTTTCTTTCTTTCTTTCTTTTCATCTTTTCATCATGTTCGATTGAAACGTTAGCTTTATGGGTTCCACGTACTCACCCCCTCTCTATCTATCTTTCCCCATACACTCTTTCTTTCTTATTATATTTTTCTGTGTAGCATGTCTTTTTTCTTCTCTTTCTTTCTTTATAATAAAAACGAAAAGCTCCATTATTCAGTTGAGGTGACGACACTCATGGAAATAAGCATTAATCGAATTTCTACGGTCAAATTTTACTAGAGGGTGTTGCAAGATGATAACAGCCGTACAATTTAGGAACAGGAATATTAATATATAGATTTGCACTCAGTTGTATGGTTTGAAGTATTCCTAACCAGTTTTAATATTTGTACCGTTTCAAGTAATTATTTATATTCATTAATTTGATTGCACACAATATATGGTTTCAAGTAAATAATAATAATCCTAAATAAAGAATTATAGCTTCAAGCAAGTAAAAAGTAAAGTCGTCGGGTGGCCTAAAGTCGATATCAGCCAGACAGCGAGGGAATCTATCCTCCTTTCACTAGCGCTAGACCAAGGAGATTGGTTTGTCGTCTGTGGTGGAGAGCTACATCTACAATCAGTTCTACACTCTACCGCACAGATCCATGTGCTACTCATACGCTGAGTTGACAAGGGTCGGTATCGAACCCGGAAACGTGTGCTTCCTAGTCGAAATAGCTACAAGTAACTATTCTTAATATGAATAATTTACATTTATATGGTATCAAGTATTCCTATCTAATACAAATAATTTTCAAACAAATGTATCTGATTGGACTTTATCATGTATTAACACATTAGGTGAAAAGTCAACCTGGGAGTAATATCAATGAATGGTGACGCCACACTCCATAGATCTCTGAAATTGGAGCCTCACCATAAGATACAGTTTATGTTCTCGCATATTTCTACGGTTTCTTACCCTTCTACAAGGATACAGTAAGCATATGTAGCATAATGGTCCGGCCTTACTTGGGAACACCATATTTGTGGCCTTGTGTCAAACAGAAAGCTTAATGGATGTAGCATGATTCCCAGACCGTACTGGGTGGTCCTTTGAAGAATCGGCCCGAAAAGAAATATAAAATTCGGTCGAGCAAGAAGATAATGGAATTCTCATTATCACCTGTGACTCGGTTTTGATAGCCAGGAAGTTAGGATTTTGCTGTTAAAATTTATTTTGATCGATTGGTCAGAAGAAAGGATGGTTGACCCGTTGACCTCTTAAGTGACACGTGCAATTTGGTAGATGAGTTAGAACATTCTAAAGGTTCTACGATGTTCTAGAAACTTCCACACCCATTTCTATATAACGAGGGAACCTTAGATTTTGGATAGTTGGGCTACGAAGTTTGCCGGGGACAGTCGGGTTGGCAGAATTTGTCAAAGTCAGTCGGGTTACGGAATTTGCCGAAGATAGTGAGCTTTTCTGAGGTTAGTCATAGGCGAGTGACTGAAAAACATATGTGTTAAAGAAACCAAATCTCTCCCCCTCTCTCTCTATCCCAAGAACAATAACTTGCAGTGAATAAATTTATGAAAAGCAATTCCATCGTCATCTTCGTTACTACGGAAAAATACTTCGGGAGATGATATCAATGAAATGAGATTCCCCTGCCCAAAGATACCCGTGGAGATCAAAAGTTAATTGACCGCAACGAAGAACCACTTGTCTTGTAAGTTGATACACTTCCCTGACCATAAACTAAAGAAAAGAGGAAGGCTTCTTTCGTGGACTTTGAAGGACTACTAGATCTGTGTAACCAACAAGCCAACGTGCCGACTCCGTATATACAACTTGTACAAGTCCTAATAGTACCGTATGTTTTGAAGACGCGGTGGGCCCCATAACGTTACACATATTCCAAGTCGTAAACAAGGTGTAAACAAAACTGAAAATATTGCTCGAAGAAAAGAAAAGGGAAAATACTTGATCCCTAAAGAGAACAACAAGTTAATGGCGAAGGGAAGATTTTCTTTTATTCAAGTGAGATACAAAACAATGAAAAAAATAATTGCAAAATTCATCAAATTATAAAAAATGGCCGTGAGCAAATCATGGTGCTCTCAGCAAAACCCTTGAAACCTGTACGCTTGGCAAAATGGCTAGAGGCAAAATTTATTTTTCCACTTTTCTATGTTGCACGTTGTTCCTAACAGAGAATTTAATTTCAGCAAAAATAAACATTGCTGATTCGCGTACTCAGATAAACAAAGCCAGATTAATGAAATTAAAAAAAGAAGAAATGAATGAAAAATATTCATGAATATAAGAACGAAGGAATTTTTCTACCTGACTTGTAATCTTTTTTTTTTTTTTTTAAATTTTAGACCTTCACCTAAATCAAGAGGATTTCAATAATTTCCATTCCAAACTTTGTTGGAGGATTTTTCTGTCTATTTGAAATTTTAGACAAGAAAAATGAAAGAGAAAGAAAGAAAGAAACAAACAAAGAAAGAAGAAACAAACAAACAAGAAAGATTGGAAGAAGAAGTAAGTAAAGCCAAATAAATAAATAAATTAGTTTTTCTTTCTTTCTTTCTTTCGTTCTTTCTTTCTTTCTTTGATTCACACTTCCCTTTTTCAGTTTTTCTTTCTTTCTTTTTTTTTCATTCACACTTTTTTCAGTTTTATTACTTTCTTTCTTTCTTACTTTTTTCTTCCATTTATTGCCTGACTTTTTTTTCTTCCTTTCTTTCTCTTTTCACTTTCTTTCATTTTTCTTTATTCATTCATTTATTTACTTGACTTTATTTTTCTGTTTGATTGGTTGGTTGGTGGTTGGAAAGAAGAAAGAAAGAGAGTAAAAATGAGTAAAAATGAGAAAAAAGAAAAATTGAAAGATAAAGAAATAATTTCTTTCTTTCTTTATCTTTCAAAAGAAAGAAAGAAAGAAAGAAAAACTAACCAACCAAAAAACACAGAAAACATTTTGGAAGAAGAAACAATTGAACAAACAAAAAAATAGATTGGAAGAAGAAGTAAATAAAGTCAAAGAAAGAAAGAAAGAAAGAAAGAAAGAAAGAAAGAATGAATGAATGAAAATCCAACCAACCAGCCAACCAACCAAACAAACAGAAAAATAAAGTCAAGTAAATAAATGAATGAAGAAAAATGAAAGAAAGTGAAAAGAGGAAGAAAGGAAGAAAGAAAAAGAAAGGCAATGAATGGAAGAAAAAAGTAAGAAAGAAAGTAATAAAAACTGAGAAAAGGAAGTGTGAATGAAAAGAAAGAAAGAAAGAAAGAAAGAAAAAAACTGTTACAAAGCGGGAAAGAAAGGGAACGAAGAAAAAAAAACTAAGAAGAAGGAAAGCAAGAAATAACCGACTTAAAGAAACCCAGGGTGGGGATTTGGAAGATTTTGTTAATATTCATGTTCCCAATTTACAGCACAAACAATTCTATACAACTGAGTTGTCAGTTTTTTTTATAACTGAAACACTAATGTTATGTAATCGCCCCTTCAGCACCTATATTTGTGGCCTTGTGCCAGACTTGGAAAAGAACCTTTGGAAAAATGTACTACCGATTATCTTGAGTTGCTGGGTGGTCTTTGAAGAATCACCGAAAAAGGTAGTTAGGATAGATAACATCTCTTTAACGAGAGAAAGCAGACGATAAGTCTAGATTTAAGGAAAAAATAGTCTTTTGGACTCCAAGAAGCCTTTGATGTTTAGGTTAGTGAACTCTGTGTGACCAGAGAGATTGGAACAAAATAGAAAGAATCGAAAGGTCTCGAACGTTCTAGGGTGGAACCTTCTGGAGGATTGTTTAGAAATACTATTTAAGACCCGCGAACAGGATCACAAAGGTCAGTTAGTTGGGAGTCTGCGAGCAGGCAGTTGGTTTGCGTCCGCGTTCGGAGGAGGAGAGCCAGGCAGAAATCGGGCCAGTGATCGTATGGAACTGTAGTCGCTAAGGACGATAAGGAAGGCTGAGAAAAGCTTGTTCACCGAGAAGTTTACTAAGGACTAAAAACTCGCAGTTGAATCCAGTTAAAATACACCTCTTGCTAAGACAGATTATTCGGGGCTCTCTCTCTCTCAAAAGTTAGAAGAAGTTTGAAACATAATAAACTTTTGAGAAGTTAAATCCAGTGTTGTTGTCTGCTCTATTTACAACGAAAGAAATCATTTTATGAATGGACTCACGATACAAACAAGATAGTAAAAGTCACTATCGCAAAGAAATCGTACTCATGAATGAAAGTCATTAAAGTGTAAACTTGTCAACACGTCAATTGGCCGTAACGAAGGAGCACGCGGCGTACGTGAAACGTGATACCTTTCCCTTGACCAAAAGAAGTGGGAGAAGATTTTGGGGCTAGCTAAGACTGACTGCTAGACCGGTGTATGTAAACAAACGAAACTCCGTACGTACGAATATACGAGTAGTAGTGCCGAAGAAGGAAAGGCACTAAGGTTAATACGAACTGGTACCCCAACGTAATAGATCCCCCTAATTGAAAGCCAACGTAACATATCGCTAATTAGAACCCAATACGTTACATATTGCGATTTGGTGCCTGTGAACCACGAAAGTTCCCGCAAGGACTTGTAAGAACCTGGTTGCCACAAAACACAACGTAGGGACGAGACAGATCGGCCGGAATTTTTTTTTACGGAAAATAAACGTAAAAGAAAGAGAAAAGAAAAACACCAAACAGAAGAAGAAGAAAAAAAAACAACGAAAAACAACGAAAATCAACAGGAAAAGTTCTGATACACGGAAAGGAAAAACGAACGAACGGAAAACAAAAAAAAAAAAAAAAAAAAAAGAACTTTCTATAGACTTTGAAAAAAAAAAAAGAAGACATTTATTACGGACATAAAACAAAAAAAAGAACAAAAAAAAAAAAAAAAAAAAAAAAAGAAGTCAAAATTGTAACAAAGGACATTTTGTTAAAAGGAAAGAGAAGAAAACTTGAACTTTTTACAACTATACGTAAGTACAACTTCCCACTTATTTTTTTTTGGCCATTTTCTTTTCTTTTCGCTCTCTTGTTTGTTTGATACTTGTTAAATATTATATGATGGAATCACAATTTAGGGATTTACTCCAGGCACTCAAAGAGGAATTAATCAATACGGCAAAATCACTGTCAGATACATTAAAAAATGACTTTTATCTGCAGCAGATTGCACCGTTAGTTAGTAAGGACGAAAGTAAATTTGAGGTATGGCTCCAAAGTATGGAGAAATATTTTACTTTGATGGATGTTAAAGAAATGGATAAATGTAGGGTAGCACTCATTAGCACGGGAGGAGAAATAGGAAATTTCATATACAAAATTATAGAAGGCAACAAGAGTATTTCATGGATAGGATTGACACAGGTAATTAGGGAATATATTGGGGTCACCCACTACGCACATTATTATTTTCGTAAATTAGTGAATATTAAACAGTACAGACAGGAGAATGTGCAGAATTACATGTTAAGAATAACAAAACTGATAGATCAGGCCTATTCTAGAGAAGATAAAAATTTAGCGATAGTGCAACAGCAGATTAAGTGCTGTTTTATAGACGGATTAGCGGACCCCGAGGTAAAGGTATTTGTACTTAGAAGTGATCCCCCAACAGTCGAGAGCGCCTATCAATTAGCACTCTCAGAGGACAAATTAAGGGCTAGGATTAGGATTCCCCCCAATATTGACCCTGCACCGATAGAGATTTGCCACGCTAAAAGGCGCACGGTGCATATCAATGCAATAGGGCATGATAGAAAAGCCCACGCTAGGTGTGATGGCAGGACCGATCATAGAGCGACACATCCAGTAAGAAACAAGTGGATAAGGAATCGACTATGCTGGATATGCAGGTCGAACAAGCATCTGAGGTGGAATTGCCCCCAGAGAAATGCTGAAAAAAGGCGAGTGCCAGTTTATAGACAGCCTCCCGAACGAAATAAAAGACAGACGTACACTATCAGTGCGATAGACTCGACGAATAGGATAGGTTATCAAAAAAATCTTAGAGGAGAAGGGATAAATACGAGGGATAAACCATATAATAGAGGGTTTATGAATAATTTTACGTATAGGAAGATAGATAAGCCAGTGCAACAGTTTAAGAATTGTACTGAAATTGAGAAAAAGCCGGAGAAAACGGCCACACCGAACACAGAACCAAATCCAGTAGAGAAAGTTAGTCCAGATACAAAAACGCCTGTAATTAAAGATGCACCCTCGGAAAATTCTGAAACCGAGGAGAGTCCTGGTGACTCTGATAGGGATGATTTTTTCGTGCCCCTCAGAACGCGAAAGATAGCTATGTACAAAGAAATATTAGAAAAGAATAGGAATATGCGTCAGGAGGAGGCAATGTTAGATTCTGTAAGTTGTAAAACGAATTCGCGTGATAAGGTTAGTAGTCAGGCCGAAAAAAAGTTAAAAGACATAGGAAAAGTAGCAACTGATATTAAAATTAAACCTGAAGGAAAGTCTCGAATCGACAGTAAGGAGAAGGATAGATGGCGAGAAAAGAAAAGAAAGGAATTAAAGGACGCCATTTCTGATATTTTCAGCTAGAGAGATAGAAAGTTTACGCAGGACCGAATTAGTTTCACGACCCAATGGACATGGATACTATTGACGACGATTGTTTTTTTTTTTCTCCGTATATTTAATTTGAAAAAAAGAAAAAAAAAAAAAAAGAGACAGCATTCAATTAAAAAAAAAAAAATTGTAGATATTGTTTTGTCGCTAGCGGTGATATTCCGCTAGGTGCTGTTGAAATTATTATTATTATTAATGATAATCTGTACCCATAAAAGGTAATTGAAGAATTATGTGAAAATTCTTCCGACGCAATTCTAAGTTTGAGAATAAGAGCGGTCGTAAACATGTTTTGTTTTTATGTCCTATAGTAAATAAATGAATAAATAAAATAAAATAAAATGAAGAGAATACGAATGTGTACAAAAATATAGAGAGAGCGAAAGGGAAATGGTTTGGGAAGTTGTACAGGAAAAAGAAAATTTTTTTTTTTTTTAAATTTGTTTGATCATTTTAATTTCATGATCAAATTCGCTGTATAATTGATTTTGCTAATGTTGTTGTATTTGTTTTATGATTGTTTTATATTTGGTAAACATGTAGAGAGAGAGAGAGAGGTTAGATAGTGTATTTTAGAAAAAAAAAATCAAAATCAAGAAGAAAGAAAAATGAATGATAATTAGGGCTAGTTTTGAAAATTATATTACATATAATTTTATCGGCGATGATAGGGAGGTATATGTTATGTAATCGCCCCTTCAGCACCTATATTTGTGGCCTTGTGCCAGACTTGGAAAAGAACCTTTGGAAAAATGTACTACCGATTATCTTGAGTTGCTGGGTGGTCTTTGAAGAATCACCGAAAAAGTAGTTAGGATAGATAACATCTTTTAACGAGAGAAAGCAGACGATAAGTCTAGATTTAAGGAAAAAATAGTCTTTTGGACTCCAAGAAGCCTTTGATGTTTAGGTTAGTGAACTCTGTGTGACCAGAGAGATTGGAACAAAATAGAAAGAATCGAAAGGTCTCGAACGTTCTAGGGTGGAACCTTCTGGAGGATTGTTTAGAAATACTATTTAAGACCCGCGAACAGGATCACAAAGGTCAGTTAGTTGGGAGTCTGCGAGCAGGGCAGTTGGTTTGCGTCCGCGTTCGGAGGAGGAGAGCCAGGCAGAAATCGGGCCAGTGATCGTATGGAACTGTAGTCGCTAAGGACGATAAGGAGAGGCTGAGAAAAGCTTGTTCACCGAGAAGTTTACTAAGGACTAAAAACTCGCAGTTGAATCCAGTTAAAATACACCTCTTGCTAAGACAGATTATTCGGGGCTCTCTCTCTCTCAAAAGTTAGAAGAAGTTTGAAACATAATAAACTTTTGAGAAGTTAAATCCAGTGTTGTTGTCTGCTCTATTTACAACGAAAGAAATCATTTTATGAATGGACTCACGATACAAACAAGATAGTAAAAGTCACTATCGCAAAGAAATCGTACTCATGAATGAAAGTCATTAAAGTGTAAACTTGTCAACACGTCAATTGGCCGTAACGAAGGAGCACGCGGCGTACGTGAAACGTGATACCTTTCCCTTGACCAAAAGAAGTGGGAGAAGATTTTGGGGCTAGCTAAGACTGACTGCTAGACCGGTGTATGTAAACAAACGAAACTCCGTACGTACGAATATACGAGTAGTAGTGCCGAAGAAGGAAAGGCACTAACGTTAATTACGAACTGGTACCCCAACGTAATAGATCCCCCTAATTGAAAGCCAACGTAACATATCGCTAATTAGAACCCAATACGTTACACTAAGATATCCACTTCTATAGCAATAGCATAATCTTTACAGATCAATGCCGTCCCTCACAAATCTATAACTCCACCACCAGAACCTTTCCTCTCATGAGCCCTTAGTATAGAAACATACATACATACATAGCAATAGCATAATCTTTTCAGATCACTGCCGTCCATCACAATTCTATAACTCCACCACCAGAACCTTTCCTCCCATGAGCTCTCAATTGACTCATCAAACCCGCTACAGATCCACAAAGTTTGATGCAAATATGTCATAGGAAGGATGTCCTTTCCGTTGTATCAGATGATAGAATTTGATGCTTATGCACCACCATATGTCTATTAAGACCAGAAGCTGACTTATAGACATGCAGATTGCACAAGACACATTGTTTGTTTCTTATAACACACACACGTACACACATACACATGCACACATGCACACATGTAAATATAATCAATATTATTTTAATCAATTTGAATTTATTATTCACTTTGTGACGTTCACTTAAAAAATGACACAACAGCGTGGGTCACCCAGCAAAAAACTACATTGATCAGCTCTTTACGGATAATAAAAGAAAGCATTCCAAAATAAAAAAAATAAACGCTCTATCATTTGAATGTGATGATTTTAATAAATTCATAACGACCCACAATTTATTAGTATTATCTACGTTATTCGGACTATTGTCCCCATCTTCAATGTCCAACTGAACACATGGCCTTGTGGATAATGTAGTTAGGTGAAGACAATTCTAAGTGATAATTATCTCTGGATTCCGGGTTCAATCCTGAGTAGAGGCAGTAACATAGAAAAATAATTAATTAGCACAACTCCTACCCCAGCTATAGTTAGCGGAATGAGAACAGGATACCCCCGTGGACTAAATAAAGGGTTAGGTTCAAAGTTCCGTGATGGCTCCCGATTACGACAAGAAAGTTCCCGAGTCCGAAAAGAAGGTTCCCAAGTCCGAGAAGGTTCCCGAGTCCGACAAGAAATACCTGAAGAAGGCCGGAGGGTATATCGGCCGAAACGTTGTACAAATAACAATGAAGATGGGGACAATAGTCCGAATAACGCAGATAATACTAATCATCAAACTTCATCTCAAACATTCAGAGAAATACCACCATTTATTAATCTGAAATTGTGACTGAGGACATTAAGAGATTCTATTTACCCTTTAAATGGGATCAGCAACCCTAAATTCAAAATAAATTCACGTTAATGCATTTCGAAATTACATGGATAGGATGCTATTTTTGAGTTGACCAAACTTAATGATAAAGGTCTTGTCCTTGACATGTCACCGAATTTCCCACTGTTTTTTTTTTCCTTGCCAAATATTTGCTGAGTAAACAGCTACCCGTTGTTCTATGAATTCCAAGCTATTCATTTTTTTTCACTTCAAAAGAAATATAATTTGGAGAAGGTTTTACAGCGTTCTCGGGGGAAATCATTTCTAAATCCCTTTCTCCCCCTCCTATGTGAAAGGTGGTGACACGTTTACAATGAAAACGAGATCAGCAAAGGGGCTGTAGCTACGTCTTTTTCAATTCGCACTAATGCATCTGAGAATCGGCGTCCATATTTACTCTGACCTATTGCGTGGATAAAGGTCTCGTCATTATCATGTCACAATGGTAGAGGAAATCGAGTGCTAATGTTAAATATTTTTAAATAATGAGATGTAAAAATGTGTAAAAAACCAAAGATGTTAGTTATACGTTATGTAATAGTAGAAATCAACTGGAATTTGGATGACGTGTGAAAGGTTGATCTGTTGGCTTCTGATTGGTCGAAAAGTCCAACAGGACGATGGGTAAAAGGGTAGATAGTGAAAGAAGTGAGCTTGGCCGAAATCTTTGGAGTAGACGAACGATTTTGGGCCGAGTGTCTGAAAAGAAAAGACGCAAGATGAGTGTCTGTTCTCCAGGGCAGTTTACTTGGGTTTAAATAGAATAAAATGAGCTCTGAGAAAAAGAACAACGTCTTGTGTTCGTTATTAAGAACCGATAATGAATGCAAGTACATCCCAAGAAGATCCCAAATAATTCCAGACTCGAAGAACGGATAAAATGTCAAACCAACAACAGACCAACAATTTCCCAGTTATTCCGATCCAAAATAGCAGAATGGAAGAATACCAGATACCACAGATCCAGATAAGTATAGAAATTACATACTCACATATCGAAATTTAATAACCTTATATACACATATTCCAAATAGATACTGCCATCTTACATATACCGTTTAATTCCTAATGACTTTTTACAATTTACACGTCTTTAAATGACCCCACTACGTAACAATAATAGATTATCTCCCTTTATTATTTGAGAGGTGGTGTATATAATTCAAAAAGATTTAAACATTTGTCTCAAAAGCAATATGTATGTATTTATTATTATACTAAAACTGAGTGAATCAATGATTGTTTTCTAAAGGCTTTTTCCCGTTTAGTTTAATGACACAAAATATATAATAAAATATTCCTTAGTTTTAGGATTGAGTTATGTCTTAAAAATCCATTTAATTGATTATAATTAGGTGTAATTTGCAATTAAATCAAAAACGTACCCGTCTTATACCCCAAATTCTGCCTGTCACTTCCTCCTCTCTATGTATATATTGATTTCCTCATCGTTATATATGCTAGTTTCTCAGTCAGAGTAGAGAAGAGAGAGAGAGAGAGAGAGAGAGAGAGAGAGAGAGAGAGAGAGAGAGAGAGATTGTAGAGTGCGAAACGTATTTGTATGTTAGGGTTCATAAGCAACCGGCCCGTCAATCATATTGGCTTTTGATGAATTTAAATTAGGTCAAACGTTCCCTTTCTTGGAAATCTTACAAAATTATTTTAATATATTTTTTAATTTCCGTATTTATTTTTCTCCGTATTTATTTAGAACATTTAGAACAAAATTCACTTTGCAAACTCACTTCTTCCTAATCCCAACTATCTACCCAGAGCTCAATGGGTGACTCAACGGGTCACATATTGTCTTATATATATAATATATATATATATATATATATATATATATATATATATAATTTGCTCCCTCCCTCAACATCGATTGCGTAACACAATCTCTGACGATTGTTTTAGTTCGTTTTAATTGGCTTTTGGACAGAATTTTAAAATTAGCTAACAATTCAACTACCACTGCCAATAATTATCACAACGTAAAAAGCCATTATTGGGGAAATTAGGATTAACTACTCTACAAGAAAGAAGAATGAGAGGTGATCTAATTAAAACTTTCAAAATAATTGATGGGATTTCTAATTGTGGTAGACATCTTTCTTAGAATATTTCTCCCCGACCTGGAAATTTATTGTCAAGGGAGATTTCAAAAACTAAGACTGTTAATCAATTGGATATTTTTACAAATAGAATAAGATATTTTTGGAACAAATTCCTTATTTAAAGTAAAGCGGAATCTCAGATAGATTTCCTATCAGATTATAAACAAATTTTCTAAACTTTTTCACTCGCTTCTAACTTCTCTTTTCTTGTTTTTATATAAAGTTTCTCAGATAAATCTCTTGTCTTCTGTCTTATATATTTCTGCTCAACATTTGAGGGTAAGACTCCTCAATAGGGCCACCTGTTGGCCGTGGGTGGCGACCCGTGATGCTTAAGGATAGAATCCAGGTGGCTGAGCAGTCCATGACTTGCAATATTCCACTTTAGCCTTTTCTTGGGCTAGACGGGCAGTCGGAGAGGCCCCCTCCGATCAACCGGCTGGCCGATCAATCGGCTGGCCACGTCAAGCCCTAGCACTTATATGACTGCCCTAACCCTATTGCTCTTATGGAAACCCCCAATCCTTCTCATCATATGGGTGCTAGAAGGCGGTGGCTGGAAATGACGTTAAACTCTATCTGATGGTGATGTTCCAGTTTTGGAGGTTTGATGAATGTGGAATACCCCTTCATCACCATTGCTCCCTGGTACACTCTGACCCGGAGTGGTAGTACCTGTTAGGGTCCCATATATGGGTTAAATAGAAAAATGTATTTATAAAAATTATGTAATATGTATTATCCATTATGAATTGATTTATTTCAAAACTTTATTGGCATTAAATGACCCAGTGAGGTTGATATGCCGTAAAACCAAACCAAACCAAACCAATCAACATTTGAACTAGAAAACTGCGGTATATACCATTTAAAAGAACGTCATCTAGAAATTATTTTCCCAATATATTGAACATTTTACACAAATATCGAGGATTAAATTTAATTTTCATAAAAGATAAGCGGAAAAATCTAAATATTCTTGATAGCTAGAAAGATCTGAACACACCAATATAGATTGATATGAACAGACATTAAAATTACTAGAGGTTTATCTATCTATCTATTTATCTATCTATCTATCTATCGTGTTTTCATATCTATCTATCTATCTATCTATCTATCGTGTTTTCATATCTATCTATCTATCTATGTCAGTAACTTACATCTATCTATCTATTTATCTATCTATGTCAGTAACTTAGATCTATCTATCTATCTATCTATGTCATTAACATACATCTATCTATCTATGTTAGTCACTTACATCTACCTATCTATCTATTTATCTATCTCAGTTGCATGCATCTATCTATCTATCTATCTACCCCACTGATATATATCGATCTATCTCAATAGAGTAAAGAGGTTAAGGTTAATGTACATGATTTCAGAAATACATGGCAAGAAAAAGAATTTAAGAGGGTAATTTTGGTAACTATCAGATGAGTAATGTATTCAAGCGAAATAGGCTGAAACTAATAGTATAACGGACAACATATTTATAGGGGAGTTATCAACGTAGAAGACCGGAAATAATTGTTCATTGGTCAAATAATAACCTGATCATATGTATAGAGGACAAAACCTCGAAGCCATTTGTTAGCTGAGAGCAACGCAGATTCTCGCCGTTTCCCCATTAGTAATTCTCTTATTCGAAAGTTGTAAACATCAAATTGAAGAATATAGTTCTTTCCTGTTTCCTCTAAGAACTCTCTTATCCAAAAGAAGTAGGAACAAATTCAAGAATATTTGTCTAAGAATAAGACTTCTCAAAGATTTTCTATATTTCTAATAGCACTACACGATATAAGTAAAAGATTAAAAACTTCTTTATTAATCGTAAGTGAATAAATTTGACGAAAATTCAATTCCAGGGGCAATAGGGGCATTGATGCCTGGCTTGTCTTGTTTGCCATTGCGCATGCGTGAGCGGAAGTGAGTGGAAGAATTAGCGGGAGCATAAAGAAACGCTGATAGAATGGCTGCGACTGGTTAGTACGTTCGTTAAACCTTACGGCAGGCCAACACTTGTTGGGTTATTTTATGCAGGAGAAGTTGTTTTTTTAATTCTTGATTGGCATTTAATTTTTAAAAAATCAGACTATTTTTTTTATTTTTAACCCATAAATGGAACCCTAACAGGTATTACCACTCCGAATCAGGGTGAATCATAATTGTTGAGGGTATAAATTAAATAGTAAAGTAAAAAAGTACAGTCGTCGGGGTGGCCTAATGTCAATATCAGCCAAAACATCGAAATTGTTTTTGCATCTAAGGTGGAGCGCCACACCTATCGTCAACTCCTCGCTTTACCGCAAAAATCCTGTGCTACCCATACGCTGAGTTGGCGAGGGCCGGTATCGAACAAAGACTCTTGTGATTTCTAGTCCAGTGCTCTAACGACTGAGCTAAACCGGCCCTATGATAAATTAAATAACTAAGGAAATCGGGACGTTAGTTGTGACGTAGTTTCGGTTACAGACAGACAGTTATATAATCTCCATTATAATAAGAAGATTTCATAATTGTTGAGGATATAACTTAAATTACTAAGGAAATCGTGACACTATTGGTGACGTAGTTTCGGTTATAGACAGTCAGTTATATAATCTCCATTATAATAAGAGATATATAAATGTATTTTCAACATCTAAAGAATCCTCATTAGTTTGAAAATGGATCCATTGATCAAATGTTTGGCTTCTCGTTTCCATTATTTCATAAAAGATTTTTTTTTCTTCTCCCAAATCTGATTTGCATTTATCTAATTCATTTTCTCGCACATTTGTATCCTGAGGAAGAAAAAATCCAAAACCTCAAAATGAAGAAAGTCGCTCAGTTTTTGAAATGACACCTTCGAAATTTCAAAACAATCAAAATATAAAGATAGATGAAACTTAAGAAATAAATTATGAGCGATGGTTTCACACCTTGATTAACCGAGAAACTAGAAAAAAAAAAAAGACATCTTCATTTGCACGTCCAAAATTTTTATTCATAATGAAATACACACTGCGCGGAGGTTCTGTCTAGATGAGGATTCCCGGTCACCAAGACATGACAGGTTTTTTTGTTTGTTTATTTAAAATAAAATACACAACCCGCTTAAATATTGACCTTGTGTCACACCCTGCTTATGCAAAGCGGTTGGGTAATAACATATAAAGAAATAGCTATATCCCTGATCGGAGTTCAATGTGGAGGAGGTTCTGTCTAGATGAGGATCCCTGGTCACCAAGCCATAACAAATTTTGTTTGTTTAAAAGAGAATACATACTCCACTTAAATATTGACCTTGTGTCACACCCTGCTCATGCAGAGGGATTGGGTAAATAAATATAAAGAAATAGGTAAATCCTTGATCAATATGTCTTAGTTTAACGTGGAGGAGATACTGTCTAGCAGAGGATCCCCGGTCACCAAGCCATGACAGATTTTGTTTATCTAAAATGAAATATACACCCTGCTTAAATATTGCCCTCGTATGAGCTGGGTAATTATGTAGAAGAAAATATGTATATCCCTGATCTAATTGTCTTAATTTAATTGGGAGGAGGTTCTGTCTAGGAGAAGATCCCCGGTCACCAAGCCATAGCAGATTTTCTGTTCATTTATTTGAAATAAAATACACACTCCGCTTAAATATTGATATTGTGTCACATCCTACTCAGGACCCAAGGAGTCAGAAACTACCTAACTTTTCTTTTCCTGATGATCCGTCAAGTGAAACCTAGGTAGGTAGTCTATGACCAATCAAGTCCTTATAATTTTGTTCTACTTTGTGTCTTTAGTACATTTTAAATATTCAACTTCGACAAATCTTTCGCTTTTTTTTCTTTTCACCATTCATTACTATACCGACAATTATTTTCAGACAGAAACATTGTTTCTCTATTTTCTTTTGGTAATATTTTTTCCAGACATGAGCTTTTACATTTCTTTATTTACAAACTGCACCATCTGTTTTTTTCTTACCGTCAGAGTTATATATGTATATATATATAATATATATATATATATACTATATATATATATATATATATATATAACTTTTGAGATTTTTTAATGATAAAAATGATTATAATTTTTAAAAATAAAATTTATTTTGTTTTTAACATAAAATACGCATTTTAAATTTTTTTTTGAAAATTCCGGTACTGATCGAAAGCGTTCTGTGCCTTGTGATTAATGATGTATTTATTTTGGCTTTCCGTTTACAATGTTGCTTTGATAAAGACCTCATACGGTCGAAACAGATTTCTGTAAGCAAAACTTTTAACATCTTGTTGTTTTTTCTACAAAACTTTCTACACATATTGTCGGATTCATATCCATTTTACCTTTCATACTGTCCACAGAAAAAACAAAATTGGAATTATTTAAATTATATCACCAAAGGCTCAAATTTCGAATATAATACGGATCCCGACACTACGAATTTGTCATCATAACAGATTCCTGAAATTTTCCATCTTCATCTATTGTACTGTTGTTTTTTCTACAAACTTTCTACACATATTGTCGGATTCATATCCATTTTACCTTTCATATATATATATATATATATATATATATATATATATATATATATAATATATAATCCAAAAATCCGTAGAAGAAATCTTCCTTACGACATAGAGCTCAATGTGTGTTCTTATTGTCAGAGTCACAGAGCAAAAATATATAAGTAAAAAATATAACAATAAAGAATTCAGAACTAAGAATTCATCATTCGCATCTGATGATTGGGGCTTTTAGACACTTTGTCTAAGCTTCCTGAAATAGGCTATAAACAAAAAATCCAAGTCTCTGTTATAATTTTTACATATATATATATATATATATATATATATATATATATATATATAATCCAAAATCCATAGAAGAAATCTTCCTTACGACACAAGGGTTTTATTTTAAAAAAGCCTGTCGCAGTTTGAGAGCTCAATGTGTACTCTTAATGTTAGA
>CM042147.1:18062823-18085323 GCA_023376005.1 Doryteuthis pealeii | reverse complement strand
ATTAAATAACCCACATGGGTAGATATGCAATTAAACACCAACTAACCAAATTGTAATTGTTCTGCTCAAAATAGAGCGGCACTTGCAATCCTGTTCAGAGCTTTTTCTCCAAATGCTTTTCCTACGTCTGCCTCTCAAAATAGTCTCTGTCCTGTCTGAATCTCATCGAATCCGCAGTTCTTTCCGCCATGTTAGATGGGGTTGGAGAATACCTCGACTGCACCTCTGCAGTGGAGTTAAAATCCCCCAATAGGGTTACCTTTTAGCTGTGTAAGGCGACCCGTTTTGCTTAAGAACAAAATGCTATAACTATAAACATATTTGATAGGTTGGAACTTTGATTGGTTGTCAAAGGTTTCTCAGTCCTGTCAGCTTTTAAATACACAGACTGCACCTCTGCAGAGGGGTAAAAACCTCCATAGGGCCACCTGTTAGTCGTAGTTGGCGACCCGTGATGCTTAAGGATGGAACCCTGGTGGCCGAGCAGTCTATGACATGCAACACTCCAATTTAGTCCTTACTTAGGCTAGACAGGGGGTTGGAGGCACCTTCCGGTCAATCGGCTGGTCACGCCAAGCCCAAGCACCAAAGCCATTGTCCTTACGGCAAATCCAAACCCTTTTTATGATGTATGTGTTAGAAGCGGTGGCTGAGGGTCTTAGTGTCCTTGTTATGACGTTAAAATACACCGAGTGGTTAAGTTCCAATTCTGGAGCTCTGGGGAGTGCGATGTACCTCTTCATCACCATTACTCCCAGATACACTCTGGCCTGGAGTGGTAGTACCTGTTAGGATCCCAGCTATTGATTAGATAGAAAAATGAGTTTAAAATGTGTTTTAAAAAGTTCAGTTAAAAAATATTTAAAAAAACATCGAATATCCAACAAGAATGAATAGAATAAAAACGTTTTTGGCATAAAATAACCCAATGCCCAATGACATGCCATAAATCCGACCAACCAACCAACCAACCAACCATCCAACCAACCAGCCAACCGTAACTACTTACATTCTCTTTTTTTTCTCTTGTTGTTGCATTCTCTCTTTATTAATTCAATATGTGTGGTTTATTGCCAACCAAAACATTCTCTCTTTATTCGAAAACCTTCATCTTTCCATCACTGATCACTGTCATTTTAATTCCCTGCAGTGATCAAATGAAGATACATCTTCTCGTCTTTACTGTCCGACAATAACACTTTCTTCATTGCTTATAGAGATAAACCCCCATTCCCCAAGGGGGATCGCATTCTTTTAGTGAAAGCGGTTTGCTGATTAAAGGACGAACACTGCATCCGTTTGCTTCAAGATCCTATTTCGGTTGGGTCATCCATTGTAGAAAACTCCCAGAGCGTTTGTCACCAATCGATTTCTCGACTGCTGATTGGCCCATTTCCTGGTGAATCAGCGCACAAGTGACCAATCAACAGGCGTCAAAGAGCCGCAGGATCCCAATGGATTTTTCCATCTAACGTTTGGATTCTTGGATCCGAGAAAATTGAGTGGTGAACGAGTACAACTTGTTGATTTTCTTTTTGTCCAAAAACAAGTTAAGAGAAAAAGTCAATGACTGATTTTCATTCTATTTTTCAGGTAGGCAACCCTGATATCATAGAAAACCAGGCACCCTTTTCTCAAATCAGTTTCAGTATCATATCAAATTAAGTTAGAGGCGTGTTGTGCAATGGTTAGAGTCGTAGGAAATAGATTCGTCGAGACGATTTCAAATCATGGACGTGACTGCATTTGACATAGCGCTAATACCCTTGGAAAAGTTATGTTCACAACTACTCTCCCTCTAATTATGGGTAAATAGTAGGGCTGAGTTGTTACACAACCAGTCTAGGAGAAGGAATACTCTGAATTGTAACCAAATTTTCCCCGCTTAAAAATTGACCTTGGGTTCCATTGTTCGGATTGGAACAAATTTAAAATATGAAATCAAGTAGAAATAAATTCTTAACTTTTCCTGTTCGTTATTAATATACAACAAATTAATACTTATCATCTTTTATATATATATATATATATATATATATATATATATATATATATATATATATAAAGTTTTCTTATCGATCATTCAGTAAAAATCATGATTTATCGATGAAGTTAAAAACCCTTAGCTAATCAATCATCTGAAACTTTCTTAATTGCATCGATATTATCTTTCGCTTCAGTGATTCAAAAAATATTTAATTCTTCGCAAAAATTCTAAATTATTTTTCACACATTAGTTTCCGATGAACGGGTTTATGAAAAAACAAAAGAAAGAAAATTAAAAAAAATAAAAAAAAAAAAAAAAACTAAAAAAAAAAAAAAAATGTGTTGTAAGTTGCTTTTAATTTATGAAATAAATAAAAACGAACTACAAGAAAAACTGAAAACAAAATATTTCATCAATTAAACAAACAAAAAAAAAGAAAGATTTCTTGAATGTCACCTCTAAGACGTGATTCTTTTTCCTATTTTTTAAACAGCAATAAATTTGAACAAGGCATTTAACAATAACACAAAATGACAAACTGATTTCCTGTCAAGACTATAAAACGAAGAAACATCTAATAATTAGCGACAAAAATTATCTTTTTTTTCTTTTAAATTAATATGCTGTCCAAACTCTTAAATATGAGGAGACATATTTCATGCCTCAATTATCAGTTGTTTCTCGAGCGACGAGTTTTTCAAAAGAATTTCTGTTTATATATAAAAATACTTGGAGAAAAGAAAAATTATAAAATACATTTTAGAATTTTAGAAGCGGACACCATCCAGCAAACAGAGATGAAAGAAAAAGTTTTTTTAAAAAAAGAATAACCCAGAAGAACAAGAAAACTCCTAGAAACCAAAATATGCAGCAGAAATCTCATCAAAGGAATTGATACCTGGGCCGTCTCCATTATAAGATACACTGGATCATTCTTAAAATGGACAAAGGAGGAACTCGGACGGATGTACCAAACGACTAGAAAATTAATGACAATGCACAAAGCAATGCTGCCGAGAGATTGTAGTGACAGGCTACATGCACCAAGAAAGGAAAATAGAAGAAGTTTTGCATAGAGGATTGCGTAGATGTGTCAATCCAAGGCCTCGAAGAATACACAAAAATAAGCAAGGAAAGATTAATTACGGTAGTTAGTAACAGCAGCTGCTACATATGGACAAGCAGATTGATAGAATGAATATGTAAATACCTTGGTACCCCCTCACTATAATCTGATTGGACAGTGTCATGTATAAATAGTCGCCACTGTGTTGGACCTATACCTAAGCCTACAAGCTAAACTTACTCGCTAGACGACACCACGACTGCTCGGCAGACGGATTGCTATTCGATGTACCAATTACTACTGCGATAATATACCAAATACAAACTTCAGAATATATCCCTTAACCCAGATATATCAGAGATAAACAATAAAAAGAAGAAAACAGAAATGAAAAAAAAACAGCAATTATATAGATAATTCAAACGACAAATTGGGGATGTTGCACATGAAAAGACATGGGCATGGTTAAAAAAACCCCTCAAACAGCAATAAATTTAAACGAGACGTTTCTTTCATTTATCAATAACACAAAATGACTAACTGATTTGTTCAGGACTATAAAACAAAAACATCTAATAGTTAGCTACAAAGAGTATCTTCATTATTCTTTTAGATTTATATGCTGTCAAAATTCTTAACTATGAGTTGAACAAAACGTGATAAGACAAACAGAAATATTTTTTATGTTATT
The DNA here is from genome assembly GCA_023376005.1 of Doryteuthis pealeii. Lineage (NCBI taxonomy): Eukaryota > Metazoa > Mollusca > Cephalopoda > Myopsida > Loliginidae > Doryteuthis > Doryteuthis pealeii. The sequence continues at coordinate 18,081,579 of CM042147.1, read as the reverse complement.
TATTTTTTGATTGTTCAGGTCAGGATCGAAACTGCACCTGCCATTTGATAGTTCCACATAAAAAAAGGGAACAATTGATTTCGAGTATATACTTGTTGTTTCCCTTCAAGAGCCTCCCATCATAGTGTGATAATTAGGAAGCTAGTCTCGCAGATCTACAGAATAGCGACTTCGATCCTCGCTAGATACCACATACTTGCCATGCTATTTCATATCTTAGGCATGTGTCCTGGGTATGACGTTAAACTAAACCTAGTGGCGAGGGACCGATTTAAAGCTTTGGGGGTGTAGAGTACCCCTTCATTGCCATTACTCCCAGGTCCATCTTGACGTAGAATTTGTAGTACTTGTAAAGGGTCCTATCTATGGGTTAAATAAATAAAAAATGAGTTAAAAATGATTGAATACCTAACAAGAATGAATAAAAGATAACGTCATTACGTCTTCGGCATAAAATACCCCAACAAAGGTTGACATACCGTTAAATACAACCAACCAACTAACTAACCATCCTAGGAGTGGTGGACGGGTTGGGTAAATACTTTCTATTTCTCTTTATTCACTTCTTGTTTCCATTTTGATCGATAGTGTATACGACGCACTTAGCAATATGGTTATGGGCGCTGATAGTTCTGTCGACTAAAGCTTTAAAATACACCTTTTGAGACCCTGATGGCTGAGCAATCCATGACATGCAACACTCCACTTTGGCCCTTAGGCTAGATGGGTGAGCGACGAGGTACCCTCCGATCAATCGGCTGGTCATGTCAAGCCCTTGCACCTATATGATTGTCCTGCCCCTATTGCCATTATGACAAGCCCCAATCCATTTAATCATATGGATGCAAAAAGGCGGTGACTGAGGGTCTTAGTGTTCTGAGTATGACATTTAATTAAACCAGATGGTGAAGTTCCCATTCTGGAATTCTGCAGAATGTGGAATATCCTTTCATGCCATTACTCCCAGATCCACTCTGATCCGGAGTGGTAGTATCTTGTAGGTTTCCATCTATGGGTTAAATAGATTAAAAAAATGAGTTGAAAATGTGTCTAAAATGACTTAAAAATTGAATATCCAATAAGAATAATAAAACAAAACGTCTTCAGCATAAAATAACCCAACAAGGGTTGACATACCTTAAAATCCGATCAACCAGCCACCAGCCAACCCAATCTTATGGAGAAGGGAATAGTGTCTTCATGAAAACATTCGTAGACTTATATGTCATTGTTTAGTACCCAAATAAATAAATAGGAATCGCATGGTGTAATGGTTAAAGTCATGGTAAATGGACTAGTCGCCCGAGTTCAAATCCTGGATGTGGTAATTGCATTTCACTTAGCGCTAATATCTTTGGGAAAGGTATGAATCCTACTCTCTCTCTCCCCAGTTATGCATAAATAGTAGGGCAAACTGGCTCTTTTACCTTGGTTAGGCAACCGGTCTAGGAGAAGGACAACTGAATTCAAACCTGTTGAACTCCGCTTAAGAAATTGACCTTGTGTAACATCCTGCTCATGCGGAGGAGTTGATAAATATATATATGTCATCGTTTACTTTTATTTTCACCCTCGTAGACTGAAATAAATTATTTAATGAAGTAATTATTTCAACTTTTATTGGTAGAAGAGTTTTGGTTTGTTTGGTTTGTTTTGTTTTACGGCATATCAACCTCAGTGGGTCATTTAATGCCGATAAAGTTTTGAAATAAATCAATTCTTAATGGATAATACAATTTTGTTTATTAACTCATGTTTTTCTATTTAACCCATAGATGGGACCCTAACAGGTACTACCACCCTGGGTCAAAGTGGACCAGGGAGCAATGGTGATGAAGGGGTGCTCCACATTCCCCAAAACTCCAAAACTGGAACCTCACCATCAGATAGAGTTTAACGTCATTCCCAGGATATAGATATATAGACCCGCAGCCACCACCTTCGAGCACCCATATGATAAAAAGGGGTTGGGGCTTGCCATAAGGGCAATAGGGTTGGGAAAATCATATAGGTGCTAGGGCTTGACGTGACCAGCCGATTGATCGGAGGGGGCCTCTCCGACCGCCCGTCTAGCCCAAGATAGGGCCAAAGTGGAGTATTGCATGTCATGAACTGCTCATCCACCTTGGCTCTATCCTTAAGCATCACAGGTCGCCACCCACGGCCAACAGGTGGCCCCATTTGGGGAGGCTTACCCCTCTGCATTCTAACGCCCCAGCCGACAGGGCGGGGTAGAAGAGTTGAGATGCCGTAAATTCCAACCAACCAACCAGCCACCCTAGTCGTGGTGAAGGGGTTGGGTAAACACAACTTTTTCCTTCTCTTTATTCTCTTCTTGTTTTCATCTCGATCGATGGTGTATATGACACACTTAGCAATATGGCTCTGGGCACTGATTGTCTAATTCAATATACCACTCCAGTCGAACAGTCGCCTAGCAAGCTCTTAACTTCTGTTCGTCTAAGTTCTGTTCGATTACTGGAGAGGGGGCGAGCGAGGGCAGTGCTGTACAATCAGCAGACAGCTGTAACCCCGACTCTCAAACTGCTTTCACTCCGATTTCTTTGCTGAAACCACACACCCTTCGCATGGACCACCTAACAACTAAAACACTTATCTCCTGACCTCTGACCATACGAGCGCCAAACACCCTTGTTAATGACAGACATTAAAAGCTAAAACTTTTAAGCTAATTTCTCTTTCTCTTTTATCACCTACTAAAGTCTGCCTGAACTTTCACACACATATATATATATATATATATATATATATATATATATATATGTGTGTGTCTGTGTGTGTGTGATAAACAAGGTATTCGTGGTTTGGTTTGGTTTGGTTGTTTTGTTTTACGGCATATCAACCTCAGTGGGTCATTTAATGCTGACAAAGTTGTGAAATAAATTCATTCTTAATGCATAATGCAATTTTGTTTATAAACTCATGTTTTTCTATTTAACCCATAGATGGGGCCATAACAGGTACTAGCACTCCGGGTCAGAGTGGACCAGGGAGCAATTGTGATGATGGGGTGCTCCACATTCCCCAAACTTCCAAAACTGGAAACTCACCATCAGCTAGAGTGCTAGGACTTGACGTGACCAGCCCATTGATCGGAGGGGGCCTCTCCGACCGACCGTCTAGCCCAAGATAGGGCCAAAATGGAGTACTGCAAGTCATGAACTGCTCATCCCCTGGGTTCTATCCTTAAGCATCACGGGTCACCACCCACGACCAACAGGTGGCCCCACTGGGGGAGTCTTACCTATCTGCAGAGGTGCAGTCGGTGCATTCTAACGCCCCAGCCGACAGGGCGGAAGGTATTCATGATGATTTTATTATAATTAGAAGTATACATTGGAACCTCGGTTCTCGAACAGGATTCGTTTCAAAATAATGTTCAAGAACCAATTTATTAAAAAACTGAAACAATATTTTCCCCCAAGAAATAGTGTTAAGTGGATTTATACGTTGTTGACCATCAGACATCACAACATTTCTCTGTCCTTTACCGGTATTATTAGGATCCATGAATAAGTGTGAAAATAGACATAACATAGAGAATAAACACAAACGAAGCGAAGAATTTGCACAAAAACAGTATCAGACACTCGTTCAAGATAACGACTAACGCTAACTGATGCTGCTTGGGTAGATTTGACCATCCATTTGGTCGTTTTCGGTTTGCCTCGCGTGACTCATTATGTAATAGCCTATAATGATTTTCATCGTCATTATGTTGTAGGCTATCTGATGAGACTAAGCTCATTTATTGAGTTACCGGTCGAAATAAATTTCTAATAGCCGAATGACGTTTTAATGAATTATCAGGTTTTCATACAAGCGTTTTATAGAAAGGGGAAGTGTAGCGGGAGGAGGTGGATAGTAGAGAAGGTCATTAAAACCACTGATGATGCCGAGCTCAACACTATAGCGAAATATATCCTACACACTTTTGTCTGAGTTTTGTTCTTGCGTTTCTCACATCTCCACCATATATATATATATATATATATATATGTGTGTGTGTGTGTGTGTGTGTGTGTGTGTGTGTTTGGTTGAACTCGAGTGACAATTCCTGTCGTATAAGTCTCTGTTCCGTTCAAGGTGTGTGGCCATCTTTTTGGTGTCAGGGTGGAATTGGTGTAGCAATCCACCATGAGGTGTCTGTACGAGCGCTTTCGGCATGTCGATTTGCCATCTTCAGGTTGGAAACTGATGGTATGTTTCGTGTTGTCTCATTTTTAAAGAAAACGAGCAGTAGCGTAGGAATTGGTAGTGGGTGGTTGTAACAATTGGTAGTGGGAGGTTGAAGGAATTGGTAGTCGCTCGAACGAACGATGCAGTAGAGATTTGTGGGTAAGTACTTATTGAAAGAATATATATATATATATATATATATATATATATATATATATATATATATATATATATACAGGGGGTAAGTATTGGTGTAATATTATATTATTGGAATCTGACACATTAGATATACAAAATCCTTCTCCTTTCTTCACTTTTTATTTGTTATAATAATCGCATGGGCAATAAACATTAACCAAATGTGGTTGGCTCTGTGTCTATCCTGTTGTAACTTACATAGACATGACAGATATTGAGCACTCTTTATTCATAAATATTGCAAACTATATTGTGACGGGCACGTCTCTAGGTTCCCAGACAATCGTTAGACTAATGCAGTTGTTGATTATCCAAGAGACCAGAATCGTCGATTCGAAAAATCCTCACGACGACGGGAAGATGAAATTGTCAAGCAATTCGTGAGAAGAAGGGTGAAATCAAGGACGAAATGGAAGTACACCGTGGCCATCGATGGCCACGGTGTACTTCCATTTAGATAGGAAGTAAGGATATATATATATATATATATATATATATATATATATATATATATATATATATATATAAGTAAAGAAATAACAAAAGAATTAGAGATTGAGCATTATAGTCTATTTCAGGGAGCTTATACAAAGTGTCTAACTCTCCCAACTCATCAGATGCTAATGATGAAATCTTTATTACTTTAAAGGCATTTGAAAACAGATTTTTATTTTTATTTTATATATATATAGTTTATATATATATTATATATATATATATATTTTAAAAATCCTTCATTATTCCAGTTGCTCTTTCGTATTGGCTGAATAGGTGAATTTTGCTTGATCTGTCTGTCTGGTTTTTCTTGATGTCAAATTATATTGGATACTTTATTAGTTACATGTTTCACTGACCCATTTCTTTTGACGGAAGTGATTTTAAGAAAAAAATTTTGTTTGCAACATCAATGTTTTCAGTTGGAACTTTTTTTTTTTTAATTTTGAAAAATAAAATAAAAAATAAAAATCTGTTTTCAAATGCCTTTAAAGTAATAAAGATTTCATCATTAGCATCTGATGAGTTGGGAGAGTTAGACACTTTGTCTAAGCTCCCTGAAATAGACTATAATGCTCAATCTCTAAGTCTTTTGTTATTTCTTTACTTATATAGTTGCTCTGTGACTCTAATATTAAGAGCACAAATTGAACTCTCAAACTGCGACAGTTTTTTAAATAAAGCTCTTGTGTCATGAGGAATATTTCTTCTCTGGACTTTTGGATTATATATATATATATATATATATATATATATATTATATATAATATATATATATATATATATATATAGAGAGAGAGAGAGAGAGAGATAGAGATAGAGATAGATGGATAGATAGATTTGTATATAACTAATTTATTAAGTATCATACATTGAGTTCTCTTAGGGATTTGTAAAAATATTTGTATCTATAACTATGCATCAACATAAGCATTCATTGTAATTTACAAGAAATATTGACCCACAAAAGAATTTTCCCCAAAATATATATATATATATATATATATATATATATATATATATATAAAGGTTTTACATATCATTGCAGTGGGATTCCAATTATCATCGAATTGGCAGACAAGGCAGCAAGTTAACTGTAACTGATTATGGTTTCTGTATTGCTACAAGCATACAGATTGGTGGATTATTTATCAGGAACCATAACCACACTGAGACCAGCAGCCAATCAGGACTCAAGGAATGGGATCACCCAGATACAAGTATGGAATATTCCTAAGTGCCATGAATACCAATTTCTTCATGTATAAATTCAGTTGGGCTTAGTTAGCTGTTGTTGTTTAGGTTTGGTTTGTTTTGTTTTACGGCATATCGACCTCACTCGGTCATTTAATGCCGATAAAGTTTTGAAATAAATCAATTCTTAATGGATAATATAATTTTTTTATAAATACATTTTTCTATTTAACCCATAGATGGGACCCTAACTGGTACTACCACTCCGGGTCAGAGTGGATCAGGAAGCAATGGTGATGAAGGGGTGCTCCACATTCCCCAAACCTCCAAAACTGGAACCTCACCATCAGATAGAGTTTAACGTCCTTCCCATGACATGCAGATCCGCAGCCACCGCCTTCTAGCACCCATATGATCAAAAGGGGTTGGGGCTTGCCATAAGGGCAATAGGGTTGGGAAAATCATATAGGTGCTAGGGCTTGACGTGACCTGCCCGACCGCCCGTCTAGCCCAAGATATGGCCAAAGTGGAGTATTGCATGTCATGAACTGCTCATCCACCTGGGCTCCACCCTTAAGCATCACGGGTCGCCACCCACGGCCAACAGGTGGCCCCATTGGTGGAGTCTTACTTATCTGCAGAGGTGCAGTCGGTGCATTCTAACGCCCCAGCCGACAGGGCGGTGTTGTTGTTTAATTCAACAGTATACTTACTTACTTCAACATAAATGATGTACATTATTTTAACTTCTATTGTAATGCTTACCTAGCAACAATCAGAGGATTAATTAAATTCAAAGAAATGTTGGTAGAAATAGTTAAAAAAAAGATTCTATGTATTGAGTTAGAATTTGCTTCGGGGGATTTACATTTTATGCAGGTTATCAAGGAAATACTTTTCTTTATATCAAAAAAATTATTTAATGAATCTCATGAACTTGTCGGAGTAATTAAACAAAATAATTAAAGAGACGTTAGCTAATGGAAAAATATTCATTATAATTATTAATTAAATAATGTCTGGCACAAGGCCGATATAATGAGGAAACCTGAAAATATACGCTTTTTTGTAGTAGGAGATTTGACAAACGAGAAGAAAGACCCTTTGGTTTAAATGGAGATTTCCTAATATGTTGGAATATGACATCATCGTAGGGGAGTTTGAACTCGCGCTATTTTATTCGCTTTCGAACTAATTCCCTTGGGAATTATATGGATCCCCCCATTTCTTAGGTATAAGTTAAATAGTAACACTATTTTTCTTCTACAAAGATGGCTCCGGTACTGAATAACCAACGAAGGTTGATATGCCATTAAACAAACAAACCAAATCAAAATAATCAGTTGAAAAAATTATACCCGACATACATATATTTGAAAGTAAATTGCAAATAACATAATTAAATTCTAACTAGCAGGACCTGTGGATATACCACAGTATGATAATTTAAGCATTACGTTATGTATATTCACTTAAGAGTTATTCCGAATTGTTCAATATGTAAAAAGTATGATAATCTTGATTTAACTCTCTCTCTCCCCCCGTCTCTCTCTCGCACTCATATTATCTTCTTTCCATCTTTTCTTTTATCGCTTCCGCACGCTCACACTATCTCTATCTTTCCCCTCCTCTTTCTTACTTATAATTTTTTTCTGTGTAGCATGTACTTTTTCTCCCCTTTCTTTCTTTCTAATAAAACGGAATGAATAGGACAAAATGAATAAGAACGGTCAGAGACTGCTAGAGTTGTGATACAACCTTGGTCTATCCGTAACCAAAACGTACCTTAAGTGTTAAGAAATGGATGGGTTTGGCATTAAATAACCAACGAAAGTTGATATACCATGAAGCAAACAAACCAAATAAAAATAATCTGTTGACAAAATTATACTACGCCTGTCGGCTGGAGCTTTAGAATACACCGCTCCATCCCTGCAGAGGAGTAAGCACCCCCCCAATGGGGCAACCTGTTGGCCGTGGGTGGCGACACGTGATGTTTAAGGATGGAATGCTGATGGACGAGCAGTCCATGACATGCAAACCTCCACTTAGACCCTGAAGTAGGATAGACGGGGTCGGAGAGGCCTCCCCTGATCAATAGGGTTGGGACAATCGTATAGGTGCTAGGGCTTGACATGGCCAAGCCCTAGCACCTATATGATTGCCCCAACCCTATTTCCATTATGGCAAACTCCAACCCTTTTGATCATATGGGTGCTAGAAAGCGGTAGCTGAGGGTTTTCATATCCTATCTGATGGTGAGGTTCCAGTTCTGGGGTTTATGGAATGTGGAGCACCCCTTCAACACCATTTCTCCCAGTCCATTCCGACCCGGAGTGGTAGTACCTGTTAGGATCCCATCTATGGGTTAAATAGAAAAATGTGTTTATAAAAAAAAATGTGCATCCATTAAGAATGAATTTATTTCAAAACTTTGTCGGTATTAAATGACCCATTGAGGTTGATATGCCGTAAAACAAAACAAACCAAACAAAATGAAACCCGTCTTAAATATATTTGAAAGTACTATTTCTCTGAATGTTTGAGATAAAGGTTTGATGATTATTATTATCTACGTTATTCGGACTATTGTCCCCATCTTTATTGTTATTTGTACTACGTTTCGGCCGATATGCCCTCCGGCCTTCTTCAGGTCTTTCTTGTCGAACTCGGGATCCTTCTCGGACTCGGGAACCTTCTTTTCGGACTCGGGAACATTCTTGACGTAGTCGGGAACCTTCTTGTCGTAATCGGGAGCCATCACGGAACTTCGAACCTAACCTTTTATTCAGTCCTCAGGGGTATCCAGTTCTCATTCCGCTAACCATAGCAGGGGTAGGAGTTGTGTTAATTATTTTTCTATGTTACTGCCTCTACTCAGGATTGAACCTGGAATCCAGAGATAAATGTCACTTAGAACTGTCTTAACCTAACTACCTTATCCACTAGGCCATGTGTCCAATTGAAAGTAAATTGCAAATAACAATAATTCCATTCTAATAGAAGCCAAATAGGCAGAACATTCTTTGAAAGAATGGAATTATATATATTTCCTGCTGATTCTTCTCTGATATTTTTTCTGCCGATAGAGATGATTCTCAGGGGATAAAGCAGACATTTTTAGAAGTGAAGAACTAAATTATAACTCGCTGCTTTTTCAATGTGTGGGTCAAAGATAGCTTGCTATTCGACGCGGGGTAGTCACGTCTAGAGAAATCTCAAGAGATCATGATCTACCCACAGTGATAGATTGTTATTCTGTGACTGATGCCTTCTAAACTCAACTGGGGAAATTCGCGCTTAATACCTCAGCGTCTCTACGTTTCTTTGACGTATATTTATCGTACATGTAAACTTTTTTCTCTTTTGTTCTGTTTTTTTTTTCGTTCTTTTTTTTCCACTTTTCTGTCTGACTGAAATATTCCCAGTGTAGCACAGAGCTATGTCACGGCACGGTATAGATCATCATAATTGAATCATCAGTAGTTTTTTTTTCTCTGTTAACTTTCCGTTAGTTTTTATTCCCAGACTTAGTACATTTGCTTATTTTTATAGTGTCATATATAAATTCCTCATTCTTATCTATATAGTATGACAAATTACTTTAAGGGAAATGTATAGAATTGTTTAAGTGTTACTAGTGATTTGTTGGTTGGTTGGTTGGCTGGTTAGATTTTACGGCATGTCAACCCCTGTTGGGTTATTTTATGCCGAAGACCTTTTTGTTTTATCCATTCTTGATGAGTAATCAATTTAAAAAATATTCTATCTTTTTCTTTCAAATTTTTCAGATTTTTTTTCATTTTTCTATCTAATCCATAGACAATACCCTAACAGGTACAACTACTCAGTGTAGCACAGAGCTATGTTAAATATATTTTGTTTTATTCATTCTTGATGGGTATTCATTTTTAAAAAATTCTATCTTTTTTCTTTCTTAGACTAAAAGTTTACACATTTTTAAAACACACTTTTTTCTATTTAACCCATAGATAGTACCCTAACCAGTACAGTTACTCCTCCCAGTCAGAGTGGACCTGGGAGTAATGACGATAAAGGAATTCATGTAAATTTTTCTCGACTTTTCTTTCTGTCTGAAATATTCCAAGTGTATCCCTGAGCTATATCATGGCACGGTATATAACTATTAATAATGGAGATTCGCTTCCGGTTTTTGTCTGTAACAAAAACTACGTCACTGATTACGTCACATTACCCAAAATCGTCATAACAAATAAATACAATCAAAATTTGAACATTCAACATGCAACATTCCTCATTGTTTTTTAAAACAAGTTTTACTAAATACATGACTGGTATTATCTATCTATTTATAGTTTGTTTTATTTTAATATATATTTAAAGTTTACATTTCAAATTGTTTTATTTTTTAATCCTTTAATGAATTTGATGATTTTACTTACTTAGGGTACAAACTCGCTGATATTGAATTTTTTACTCTCACCCCTCAGGCAATATGTTTCAAAAATCTAATTTTTACATCGCCCGGAGAGTGTCTTTATTTTGTACTAGTCATCATAATTGAATCATCAGTAGTATTTTTTTTTCTTTTAACTTTCCGTTAGTTTTTCCTATTCCCAGAGATAGTATATTTGTTCATCCTTAGAGTGTCACAGTTAAATTCCTATTTGCATAGTGTAAGAAATTACTTTACGAGAAATCTAAATAATCATTTAAGTGTTACTACTGGTTAGTTGTTAGGTTGATTTGATTTTACGGCATGTCAACACGTGTTGGGTTATTTTATACTGAAGACGTTTTGTTTTATTAATTCCAGATGTTTTAATCAATTTTTTAATGCAATCTTTTTTCTTTCTTAAACTCAAAATTTTACACACTTTTAAAACTCATCTTTTCTATTTAACCCATTGATCGGACTCTAATAGGTTCTACCACTCAACGTCATAGTGGACATGGGAGTAATGCCAATGAAGGGGTTCATGTAAACTTCTTTTTTTTTTTTCACTTTTCTGTCTGATTGAAATATTCCCAGTGTAGCACTTAGCTATGTCACGGCACGGTATATATCATCATAATTGAATCATCAGTATTTTTTTTCTTTTAACTTTCCGTTAGTTTTTTCCAATTCCCAGAGCTAGCATATTTATGTATCTTTATTGTATCACAGATGAATTTCGCATTTCTGTTTGGATAGTGAGACAAATTGCTTTACGGGAAATATGTAGAACTATATAAGTGTTACTAATGGTTTGTTGGTTGGTTGGTTGGTTGGATTTCACGGCATGTCAACACTTATTGGGTTATTTTATGCCGATGACGTTTTGTTTTATTCATTTTTGATGGGTATTCAACATTTTTAACTCAATTTTTAAACACATTTTTCTATTCAACCCTAAAGGAAACAGTTTCATTTCTGAAATTATAAATTATAAATACTAGTACAAAATAAAAAAACCCTCCGGTCGATGTAAAATAGATTTTTGAAACATATTGTCTGAGAGGTGGGAGTAAAAAATTCAATGTCAGCGAGTTTGTACCCTAAGTAAGTAAAATCATCAAATTCATTAAAGGATTAAAAAATAAAACAATGTGAAATGTAAACTTTAAATATGTATTAAAATAAAACGAACTATATATATATATAAAATACCAGTCATGTATTTATTAAAACTTGTTTTAAAAAACAATGAGGACTGTCTAATGTTGCATGTTTAAATTTTGAGTGTATTTATTGAATAAATAAACACAAAATTTGAACATGCCAAAAATCGTAGAATAAATTTTATTCTACGTTATGACGATTTTGGGTAATCTGATGTAAGCAGTGACGTAATTTTTGTTAGACAAAAACCGGAAGCGAATCTCCCTTATTGATAGATGTTAATTATAAATTATGAAATTATCAAACCTTATGAAAAACAAGTCATTTTTGACAAACAAAGGACGCAGTTTGTTTGCAGTCACCCAATTAAGTACTGAACAGCATATTGCTGCTTAACTAACTAAAATGGTTAGATGCTTGTTTTATGGTATATCGACCCTTTTCGTTTTTGTATTTGGTTTCTTACAGTACCTACTGTTGCTTAATTGATCACCCAATTAAGTATTGAACAGGTTTATCGTTTCTTAATTTCGTGGATCTAGCGGGAACCAGTGCTTTCGGCATGATTTGGCCGTAGTGAATCGCGTAGAGAGTTCGATCTTCATTAGTTACCTCTAGGTGTGTCCTTATGCTCTAATAATATAATCATACTCAGTAAATAAGTATGGAGCTGGGGCTGGGGGGGGGGGCTGAAGTAATTGCATATCTTCCCTTTGGCGCCAATGGTAGTTTCTCGAACACAATTAGGTGTTAAGTTTTGGAAAGAACACACATCTTTTATTGGAAGCTTTTCAAAGCACACTCTCTCTTAATCACGTTTCTGCGATTTTGTTTCAGATCGTAATAAGCTTAGTTGAGGATCTGTGTTAACTCGCTTGGTGCTTAACTATTGTAGAAGAGGGAAGGGGAGGGGAGAAGGAGAGAAAAGAGAAAGAGAGAGAGAGAGAGAGAGGGAGGGAGAAAGGAGAGAGGGGATGAGTAAAGAGTAAAGGAGAGGAGGGAAGAGAGGAAGAGAGAGAGAGAGAGATGAGAGAGCAGTGTAGAAGAGAGAGAGAGAAAAGAGAGAGAGAGAGAGAGGGAGAAAGGAGAAGGAGAGAGGATGAGTAAAGAGTAAAGGAGAGGAGGGAAGAGGAGAGCAGAGAGAGAGATGAGAGAGCGCAGTGTAGAGAGAGAGAGAGAGAGAGAGAGAGAGAGAGAGAGAGAGAGAGAGAGAGAGAGGGAGAATGGGAGAGTAAAGAGTAAAATGAGTTGAAGAGAGGGGGAGAGAGGGGATAAGGAAGAGTACAGTGTAAGAGAGAAGAGAGAGAGAGAGAGGGGGGAGATAAGATTAAAGTGAGAGAAAGAGAGAAGTGGGGAGTGTAAAGAGAGACAGAGAGGGGTGAGAGATCGATGAGTGAGAGAGAGAGTCAGAGGGAAAAGAGAGAGAAAGAGAGGGAGAGAGACAGAGACAGGGACACAGAGAGAGAGAGAGAGAGAGAGAGAGAGAGAGAGAGAGAGAGAGAGAGAGAGAGAGAGAGAGCGAGAGAGAGAGAGAGACTGGTTCTCGACTAACGGTTTATCTATAAAGAAGAGTTCGTTTTGTACTACTAGGCGTTCGCATGTAATGGTTATCTTCGTATGAAATGAATACGGTAACCGAGTTCCAGTGCTCTATGAAGCTGTTTCCATTTCCCATAGTGCTAATAAAATTGGGAAAGGCATGAATCTAACTATTCTCCCTCAGCTATGGGTAAGTAGTAAGGTAGACTAGGCTTTTTAACCTTGTTTACGACAACCAGTCTAGGAGAAGGAAAACTCTGAATTCAAACATGTACTCCACTTTAGAAAAATGACTTTGTGCCTGATCTTCTTCGTCCTGGAGGGTTGGGTAAATAAATAATATGCCCATTAAATGTTTAGAAACAGAGAGAGAGAGAGAGAGAGAGAGAGAGAGAGAGAGAGAGAGAGAGAGAGAGAGAGAGAGAGAGAGAGAGAGAGAGAGAGAACACTTTTTTCATTCTAATATCCTGATAGAGTTTTCAAACTATGAAACGTTTTAACGTCAATTTCAGCCATTAATACATATTTATATTTTTGGAACAATTTTTTTCTTATATCATATTTCTTATTTTCCACACACACACACCCACACATTAACACACACATTTATGTATATATATATATATATATATATATATATATATATATATTAAATTATGGGTTCACATGTGCTTCTAATATGAATGTATTAATATAAACCATCGTTAAACAAAATTAATTTCCAATGCAGTACTAACATTTTACAATGCCTATAACACTTTTCCTATCAATTCTCTTCCTTCCAGCCTCCACATCCATTAATATAATTTTTTGGGGATGTTTGGTTTTTAGAAGCATTGTTGAATATATTATTATTTATATTTTTGTCACAGACTTTGCCTCCTGGACTACCGTTTCGATTTCTGTCGGAGGGAAATCGTTAGTATACATAGCTGATGAGACTTAATAAAGTTGAAACAGACTGTACGATGTTCTAGCATCGCATGATCATTTGCGAAATTACTTGTCATGGTTATTTTCTATAATTATCGAATTTTATACGATATTCACATTGTAATTGCCTTCAAGCAAAAATAAATATATATATATATATATATATATATATATATATATATATATATATATATATATATATGGACTAATTCACGAATTCCACCCAAATATTAAAAAGTTGACCAGAAAACTTGAAAAAATCACAAATAAAATTGTTAAACAGGAGATGTGTCTGTTGTTTAATTCAACATGCATAAATGAAAACATGCTGCCCAAATACACACACACACAAACACACTCACACACACACACATATATATATATATAATATATGTATATATATATGTATTAATATTGACAATAAAGTGTGCTATATCTACAAGTGAGTTGTGGTCAATATCCTAGATTCAGCATGCATATCTATATTAGGGTAGCGTGTAAAGTTTCTGTTACTAATAGTTTCTCGCCTATGCGATTTTCAAACCAAGCGCACTTGGTTTGAAAATCGACTCGGCAAAAAATGTCAGTAACCAGGCGCCGTTGACTTCATGTCCATGCAACCCTAATTTATATATATATATATATATATATATATTATATATATATATATATAAGTGTGTGTGTGTGTGTGTGTGTCTATGTATACATGTATATATGCGTGTATGTGTGTGTGCGCGCGCATGTGTGTGCTTTCACAAAGAGGCAAAAGTAAAGATGGACAAACATGCAGAGACGATTCCACATGGCGTCTTCTAGAATATACCAAACACGTATATTCATTTAGAGAGTGGAGCCTGAGATCTCGCGCAACGACATAACGCGTGATGAGATTTGCAGTTAGACAAAGCGTAAAAATCTCCACCTTAGAGAGGAAAGAATTCAATTAATATGTCTGTCAATAAAATCTGTATGTCATTATTCTATTTGCTGCCCTGTTAGTTTGGCCTTCATGCATTAAGAAAAATCA
This sequence comes from Doryteuthis pealeii, assembly GCA_023376005.1. Taxonomy (NCBI): domain Eukaryota; kingdom Metazoa; phylum Mollusca; class Cephalopoda; order Myopsida; family Loliginidae; genus Doryteuthis; species Doryteuthis pealeii. The sequence continues at coordinate 18,066,409 of CM042147.1, read as the reverse complement.
GCTTATTTCAGATTCTTTCGTTGTTTTGGTCGATGAGAACAGAAATAGGAGTAATTTTCTTTGACTAAACAGGAGGGGATCCAGATAACGAACCTCAATTGCCCCGAAGCATCATATATTCAATCTCTGACACTAATCGATAGTTGGTCGGTTGGTTGGATTTTACGGCATGTCAACGTTCATTGGGTTATTTTATGCCGAAAATATCTTCGTTTAATCATTCTTGTTGGGTATTCATTTGTTAACTCCATTTTTAAACATTTTAATACTGATTTTTTCTATTTAACCCATAGATGGTACCCTAGCATGTACTACCACTCCAGCTCAGAGTGGACCTGATAGCAATGGTGATAAGTTTATGGATAGGTTTGTAAAGTTTTTAAATGCCATCCTTGCCAGTTGAAAAAGTCTTAAAGAAAGTTCTGTGTTATGGAATCCTTTGGTAAGCGTATAAGTCCTACCCTGCGTATTGGTAAAGGTCCAGTGATTTAATCCTATGTTCGTACTCAAAAGTGTCAACGCATTTATGACCAGTATGTCAGTTTAAGTATTGTATCAGCAGCAGAGTACTGCCAGTGATTGGCCAAGAGTTTGATCATATGGTTTTCGCCGAATCTATAAGTAGGAGTGGGCGTCTAGCACACAATTTATATACGAAAAATTCTCAACAAGGTTTTGTTTGGTTATTTAGATTGTATGTCAACTCTTTTTGGGTTATTTTATGCCGAAGACGTTTCCTGCTTGATAATTACTCATTTTTTTAAAACTCATTTTTAACAAATTTTATACATGTATATGTAAAGATAAATGGATAGTTACGGACAAATTGAATTTGTTAACTAGATAGATAAAGACATCTATACATAGGAGATAGTGTTACATAATTCATAGCAGCCTATGATTTATGTACGTACCTGTAGTTAGAATATTTAAATAAAGTTCGTTAGTTTTAAAATCGAAGGTGGGTAATTTTCCATACTCGTTGGGATTTTGAGTGACATTACGATGATTCCAACTAACCTTCCTTTGGGCGCAGAATTGGGATCCGTGAGAATAAGTGTGTTTGTAGAAGAGGTGGATACTATTTGCAAAAGAGGTGGACACTATCGTCGCCACTCTGATGGGTCGATCCCACCGCGGTGGAATCATGGGCTGGGTTTTGAAAATAAAGCTTTATTAAGAAACAACCAAGTCGTGTTTGTTAATTGAATGATAAAAACAATGACCAGCCTAGCACGAAGACAAAGAAGAACCAACCCTTAACAGAAGTCAACAGATCAACAAAGAAAACATGGCAAGCGGCGAGGTAGAACCAGTAAGTTAAAAAGTAAGATCATCATCATCATCATCATCATCATCATCATCTCTACCCTATCTCTAATCTACCTGTCTGTCTGTCTACCCGTTTATATACCCGATGTTGAACAAGTATATATAAAAATAGGTCTTTACAATATACAGTTTCTTAACTTATATTTCAAATCGTTTCGTGATTTAGTTTTGATTTCTTTATATCATCAGATTTTAAGGTTATAACCTTAAAAAAAAAATGCCCATTTTGGGGGTAAAAAAACCCGAAATATTTTATATCTGTAAATATAATATACTGTTATGTGTAGAAACTTTATCCGAAACAGCACTACACAGGTGACAGATAGATAAAGACATCTATAGATAGGAGATATGTCTTTTCTTAACTTCTCTTTCAAATCGGTTCGCGATTTAGTGAGCTGTATATATTTCGACATGGTAATTTCTTTTGACCGGCCAGATCACTGACCAGAGTGAAGTGTTCGGGCATCGGCCTGTGTTTGCAATTTCTAGCAATAATCGTCGTTTTGCCAATGACCCATTCGCTCTTTCGAGAGAAAGCCGATCAATTTTGAATGTCACATCTTCTGTGAGATCTCAGATCGAACGAATCGCCCCGTAATGATTGATAAGAGATTTTCATGAAGACATTTAAACCGATCTTGTTATTCAACCATCGATCTGCTTCAGAATCGATGACTTGTTTCATTATTCATTTAAGACGCCACCTTGCCCCACCCCCCACGCGCAGAAACACACAATTTTGTTCTGTGGGGAAAAAGAGAAAAATCTCATAACGAAATAGTTTCGGAAAAGATTCAAGAAATAATAAGTTATGGTATTAGATATAAATCATTTGGACAAACACGAAAATACACCAACGTCCGAGCATTCACCTGAGCCACAACGACACGCCTTGACCGAAGATCCCATAGTAGAGAAACTGACAGTTACCAAGTGCCACTGACTTAATTTATATATCATCATATCTTGATATTGAGAACTCTTTATTTATAAATATTGCCAACCATTATCTATCTCTCTCTCTCTATATATATATATATATACACCAACCGGACTTTTTAGATTTTTCGTTTTTGTTTATTATTCCTCTTATAGTGACTTTTTCTAGTTGGTGTAGGGTTACGGTCCTCGCCTGTCTGCTTGACAGTCAGTGTTCGAATCACGCACAAGGCGGTCTTCCTATCTATAGCTCTGCTGATGATGCCTAATAGGCCAAAATGTACATACAGAGATTGATTTTTCTCGATTTGTTTAGCCTTACATTTGAATAGGTATGCCCGCCTAATTAATTAATTATTAAGTAATTAACTTCCAAAATTAGGTACGACTTCAATTAAGCACATATTCTCCCATATATAGTGGGCTATATTTATGAATTTCGTGCATAGAGCATGTATATCCATATTAAAGTAGCGTGACCATGAATACATCAGCACCGTTACCTCCAGGTCCACACTAGCCTAACTTTATATATATATATATATATATATATATATATATATATATATATATATATATATAGCCTATTTATCATAGAATTATGCACACTAGGATACCATGGATCATTTAAAATATAAATATTTATAATAAAGATGAATCAATTTTTGACATTAGATTGTCCATACGTCGTTGATATGCAGTCAAAAATAATCAGACCAAACCAAATCGTGCGCCTTAGATTGCGTTTATAAGATTCAAGGGATTATAATGCTGCAGGGATAAGTGGTTTCATGCCTTTCGCAAAGGTGTCAATACAATTTGTCGGAATTTTGGACATGTGTCGCAACGGACATAAAAGTTGAGTTTAATACAGTTCTAAGAGACAATCGTCTTTAGGTTGCATGTTCAGTCCTGGCCAAGGGTGGTAATAACATAGAATACTTAACACTTGTATCTGGTCATGGTTAATGGAATGAGAACAATTTAACCAAGTGGATTGAATAAAGTTCCGTGAAGGCTCCCGATTACGACATGAAGGTACCTGACTTAGAAGAGAAGGTTCTCAGGTTTGAAGTTGTTGTAGGTGACTCACCTATGACACGAACATAGACTTACCCAAAGGATATATATTAACAGAGCAAAGCTACTCAAACGAGAAGTAGCAGATACATGTTCTTCGTGTACGCTGTAACAAGGAAACTCTTTTAATTGTACGTTGATATATATTGCTGAATACAATCTGTTCCCTACATTTTATACCCATGTTGAGTTATTATTTATTGATCTTAAACAGGTCATAACAGAAGTGAAG
>CM042147.1:18054317-18057723 GCA_023376005.1 Doryteuthis pealeii | reverse complement strand
ATGGACATGAAGGTCAACAGCGTCCTGGTTACTAACGGTTATCTTGCCGAGTGCGGAGAACTATTAGTAACAGAAACTACACGCTACCCTAACATAATATACATGCGAAACTACGATATTGACCAACAACTCACTTATAGATATAGACACTATATTGTCAATATTAATACATATATATTATATATATATATATATATTATATATATATGTGTGTTGTGTGTGTGTGTGTGTGGTGTGTGTGTGTGTGTGTGCCTGTGCTGTGTGTTGTGTGTGTGCGTGCGTGCATGTGTGTTATGTTCATGCAAGCTCAAAATTAACAATTATTCTTTCAAAACATTGACTCATGCAAAATAGTGTTTAAACATAGAAATTACATGGTGGAATTTTATAAATTACGAATGAAGTCGAAACGAAACAATAATCCGATTAGATCCAGATTTATGTTTTGTCTGATTTCTTGAAAGTTTTATAAAGATTTTTTTGTTGAAAATCACAGTGGGATTATTATTTTTTTTATTTTTTAAATTTTTTAAAGAATTCACGGAAAATGTTACAATAAACTAACATAGTGTGTTTTTTTTCTTCTTTCTTCTTATTTATCCGGCTTTATCTTTAACAGATGGAAGTAAACATTAATTGTAGCAAAACAGTATTTATAAGAATATTGGATGCATATCTTATATGGAGATTCAGAGTCTGTCTTTTACTGAAATTACGCCAATGCTTATCTCACAAACGCTCAGGAATTTCGTAAGTGTTTCAACGAGTATTCAATTTATAGTTAAAATCATACATAGAATCATCATCATCATCATCATCATCATCATCATCATCATCATGTCACGCTGTCAGCGCAGATATCCATGACAATCTCTCTCCATCCGTCTCTATCGCTCATCATTCTCAGGAGGTCCTCTATGCAGCATCCTGTATCCGCACAGAGCTGATCAATGTACGTCTTTGCTGGTCGGCCTACACTGGCGTGCCCATGTGCTGACTTCCACAGGAGGTCGTCGCTTATGAGTTCGTCCTTGCTTCTCCGGCAGTGTCCCGCGTGTCTTGTCCGTCTTACTCAGATGGTTTGGGTGATATGTGGTAGGTGGCCTTACAGCTGTTTTCTCGTAGGGTGTTGTTTCCACGTCTTGTTCAGGATCATCCGCAGCATTCTTGTGCAGCTCCCGTCTAGTTTATTCTCTAGTCATTTAGTTAGGGTCCAGGTGGTGCAGCCATACAGCAGTACTGATACGACAACGGCCTGGAAGAACTGTCTCTTCAACTTGTCTGTGAGATTGGATTTCCATATGATCGTTAATTTATTTATAGCGGCCCATGCTTTTCCTATACACGCATTAACGTCGTTTTCTGTGGAGGAGATGTTACTGCCTAAGTATCTAAATTGTTCTACAGAGTTTAGGAGTTTGCCATCGAAGGTTGAGATGTCGCTTTTGTTTACATGATACATAGAATACATCTTATTTATTAACGGTGTCTCTGTGAACATTCGAGTTATATTTACTTCAGAACAGCCCATTTTTATCTCTAATTCATTAATTTCACTAAAAAATCATTGTGTGTTTAAAACAGCAGATGGAAATAAACATTTGATGTAGCAATAATTATAGTTGCCAGCTTCTCAGACGCAAAACAGTATTTACACAACATGTTGGATGCATATTTAGATAAACTAAAAAGAATATGCTACCCCCTCGCCAGGCGTAAGTATTTATATTTTAATGTAATGAAATATATTAAATTAGAAATACTAATGAAATTAAATAAAAACGAACATAAAAAGATTGAAATTATTTTAATTGCATTTTACTTCGTTTTTCTTGGCTTTAATGCTGCTTTTCAAGGAAAGGCTAAGGGAGTAAACCTCTAAAACAAATCAGGAACTGGAGTCCCTAAGGTGGTGTGATGCTGGAAGCCAGTGTTACCCATTAACTCCTGCGACACTACCGTTGCCAAACCGCATTGGTACCTTATCTTTCTTTTGGATCACAGCGGCAGTGTGGAGAGGGGGAATTTGCTGCATGAGCAACAGCATATCCCCCAAACTAATCCGCATAGGCTATGTAGTTCAAGGAAGAGAAGAAAAACAAACTTTGACACTACTCCTTCGTCTCCTGTAGACGGAAGGATGCCAACAAGCAGCACAACAACAAACTTCGTTTTTCTATAAAATCATTCATAGGATTAATTTTAATACGTTGAAGAATAAATAATAATATTAGACATCAATAACACCAAGTAACTATTTATTAATCCTGATTTTGTTAAAACCGGTATGCAAATTATTCACACCATATACTATGTAAACCTTTATTTCTTAGTGATATATAAAACACATTGTAGGATTTTAAAAGCACTAATAACATTAGTGCATTTGAGGCAAATCTTCTCATAGAGACATTGATATTAAATAAATTTATTCTATGTATAAACGATTTGACAATAAATTAGATACTCATTGATAAACTTACGCAATTCCTGAAAGTATTGTGACGTAAGCAGTGACTTCATTTCCGTTACAGGCAGGCAGACACTGAATGACCATTATTCTTATAAATATCATCATCATCAAGTTGTGTCGACAGTACATCTTCCATTGACTCGCTCTCGCCATCCGTCCCTATCGATCATCGCAATTAGTAAGTCTTCAAAGTGGCATCTAGTGTCTGCACAATGCTGATAAATATACGTTTTTTTTGCTGGTTAGTTAACACTGATGTGTCCATGTATAGGTAAAAGTTTATGTCTACTTCATTAGCATTACCCTACATGTATTGGTCTTTCTTGGGTGGTTTGTGAGATGAGAGGTAAGTGGCTGTACAATTGCTGTTTTGTGGGGTACTGTTTACAGTATTTGTTCAAAACAGCACACCGCATTTTTGTGTAGTTCCCTTCTAGTTCTTTTTTCACTTTTGATTAAGAAACAGTAAATTTATTACCATATAAAATGAGTGAAGCGATATCAACTGTGTTAGTGGTTCGGAAGTTAGTCGTTGAGTGAGGGTATTTAGGACACCACTCGTTCTGGGCAAATAGTAGAGAAAATTGGTTCTTTTGTTTAAGAAAAGGACAAATCCGATTGCAAACCAGCTGTACTCCACTTAAAAAACCTAAATTTGACCGTGGGGGATGGGTTGGGTAATGCATATTTTATATATGAGACGTTTATGCACATTAATATTACGTTATAATTTCTGGAGTTACTTTCAAATTACGATGAACGTATCAATTCCCACCAGATCAGCAAAGTTAAGCAGCGTTGAACCTTGTCAGTTTTAAAATGGATGACAACTTACAAAACAATATGTACTTTAGTATGTATGCCAGACTAAGTAAAGCTTAGTAAATAACAATGATGTTTTCAGTCAAGCTCAGATCCGTGTTTATTCTCTGA
>CM042147.1:18024317-18049317 GCA_023376005.1 Doryteuthis pealeii | reverse complement strand
CATAACTGGAGAGAGAATATATATGGATTAATACATTTCCCAAGGGTATTAGCGCTATGTGAAATGCAAATAGCCTTGTCTAGGAGTTGAACTCGGGGCGACGACTCCATTTCCTACGACTTTAACCATTATGCCACGCGCGTCCATGATATAGGAATTTATGTATATACATAGTTACGTGAGCAGTATGCGACACAAGGTCAATTTCTTCAGCGGGGTTTAATAGGATTGAATTCAGAGTTTTCCTTCTCAATTAGTTAACAAAGTAAAGAGCGCAGTTTGCTCTATTATTTACCCATACCTGGAGAGAGAGAGAGAGAGAGAGAGAGAGAGAGAGAGGGGGGAGAAGAAGTGCGTGAATGAGAGAGAGAGAGAATAAGAGAGGGAGAGAGGAGAAGGGTGCGTGAATGAGAGAGAGAGAGATAGAAAGAGAGAATAAGAGAGGGAGAGAGAAGGGGTGCGTGAATGAGAGAGAGAGAGAGATAGAAAGAGAGAGAGAAAGAGTGTGTGAATGAGAGAGAGAGAGAGAGAGAGAGAGTGGGTGAGAGAGAGACACAACGAGAATAAGAGAGAGAGAGAGGAGAAGGAGTGCGTGAATGAGAGAGATAGAAAGAGAGAATAAGAGAGAGAGAGAGGAGAGAGAGAGAGAGAGAGAGAGAGAGAGAGAGAGAGAGAGAGAGGAGAATAAGAGAGAGAGAGAGGAGAAGGACTGTGTGAATGAGAGAGAGAGAGAGAATAAGAGAGAGAGAGAGAGAGAGAGAGAGAGAGAGAGAGAGAGAGAGAGAGAGAGAGAGATGCATACATTTTTCAAGGGTATTAGCACTATGTTAAATGCAAACAGCTTCGTCCAAGATTTGATCTCGGATCGACGACACCATTTCCTACAACTCTAACAACATTCTACATTTATGTAATTATATTATAAATCTTTCTCGATTTCGGTTAGATTCCGCCCCCACCCCCCACTGCCACCGGTGTTTTGCTTTTATTTTCCTGTGATATCTTCAGTGTCTTTACCCATGAGTGCTTTTGTTTTAACCATTATTTACCGGATGGAGCCATCTGGTTGTGTAGATGCTGTCCGGACAACGTTCATATTTCTGGAAAAGGCGCCAAAATGACTCGGAGATAATAATGGACGACAAAGATATGTCATATGTCAATAATTTGCAAGAAGTAATATCCAAGAAATGTATACATAGCTTGAGTTTACTCTGCACACACACACACACACACACACACACACACACATCTCTTTCTCTCTCTCTCTCTCTCTCTATATATATATATATATATATATATATATATATATATGTGTGTGTGTGTGTGTGTGTGTGTGTGTAAATGAATATATATATATATATATAATGAATAGAGAATAAATGAGAAAAGTATTGGCATGAAAAGGTGCTCAATGCTAATAAAGCAGAGCAGATTTATAACCAATAGTAATGATATTATGGATGATTTGGACTCATAACTTAAAGTTTCATGCTTATGCAATCCTCAGATGAGTCAAATGGTTGAGATCTTAAAAACCAGTCTTTTTTTAAGATCTCAACCATTTCATAATATCATTACTATTGATTATATATATATATATATATATATATATATATATATATATAATGTTAAAGCTGAGTAAATCAATGATTATTTCCTCAGGTTTTTTTCCTATTCACTTTAATGATAAAAAATACATGCCAAAATATTCCCTAGTTTTTGGATCGAGTTATGTTTGAAAGAAAATCTATTTTGATTGGCTCTAATTAAGTCAAAATGTGGAATTAAGTAAACAACTGATCCGTCTCTTACATTCTGTCTGTCACTTTCTCCCTCTCTATATATATCTTGATTTACTCCTTCGTATATACATATCCCTTTTGCTGTGAATGTAAAGAGAGAGATTGGAGAGTGTGAGGGGGAGATTGAGCTGCCCAATTTATTTGTATGTTAAGTTTTATCAGCAGGATGAAGTATAGATAAAAGGATATGAAAACACACACTATGCTGTTAAAGTGAAAACATTTTATATCATATTCATAGCTATTATCGAACAATATTTCGATTTATAAAAATCATCTCCAGAGCTTGTTTTTACTCCGGACTCATCGAGAGAGGAGCTGAAAATAATTTGAATTCAAAACGAAAACACTGAAGTTCCAAAAATTCACAAACAATTCAGCTCCTCTCTCGATGAGTCCGGAGTAAAAACATTTATAAATCGAAATATTGTTCAATATTAGCTAGGAATATGATATAAAATGTTTTCACTTTAACAGCATTTTGTAGTGTTTTCATATCTTTTTTATCTATACTTATACCGTCGGATTCATTTCCTTTCTCTTAACTTATATATATATATATAGTATGAACAAAAAGTAATAAAACAAGCAGGAATATTTTTTATATATATGTTATTTATTCTCAACTAGTTTCGACCTTAGGTCATCGTCAGGAGAAAATTTCGTATTTGAAGAAATTGTTTTTAGATTTTTTGAAAGGGAGCATTATGGAAGGACTATAAAAATTGGAGTATTTTTGAGGGTTTGACATGCTATTAAAATCCGGGTAGAAGAGTGTGTTAGTAGTAGCTAGTCCAACTGTTCCGTGAAAAACCTCTTTGAGGTGGGTTATTTTTTGAAATAATATATATATATATATATGTATGTGTGTGAGAGTGTGTGTGTGTGTGTGTGTTCTTTTTGCTGTCGCTTGTTCGTGTCTTGTAAAATTCCCATGTCAAACCCCCCCTTTTTTTAATAAGGATGAAAATCTGGTGGCTGAATAGTCTATGACATGTAGCACACCACTTTTGCCCTTACTCACACTAGACTCTGATCAATCGACTGGTCACGTCAAGCCCTAGCATTTATATGATTGTCCAAATCCTATTGCTCTTATGTCAACCCCCAACACTTTTTCTCATATATATGCTTAAAGGAGGTGTCTGCAGGTCTTAGAGTCCTGGAGATAATATTAAACTCTATCTGATGGTAAAGTTTCAATTCTAGTGCTCTGGAGAGTGTGGAGTACTCCTTCATCACAATTACTCCCTTGTTCACTCTTACCCGGAGTGGTATTACTTATTAGGGTCCCGTCTATCGATTGAATAGAAAAAATGAATTAAAAAATTTGTGGTTAAAAAAATTGAGTTAAAAAATTGAGTACCCATCTTGAATATATAAAACAAAACGTCTTCGGCATAAAATAACCCTACAAGGGTTGACATGTCGTAAAATCAATCAACCTACTAACAAACAAAATATAAATATAAATAAACATTCGATCGATATTTTAAGATTGACATTCGATCAGAAAAATTCTGGAAATCTAATTTTAGTTTTAAATGAACAAATGATGTTTTTTGATAGATGTTTAGATCTTTTTATGTTCTTTTTGTTGTCGCTTGTTCGTGTCTGATAAACTTCTCATGTCAAATCCTTTTTTTCTTTCAATAGATCTCAGTGTGTCTAACTTGACGCCAAATGTCACCCCTCACGCGATTGTTATTAGAATTGGGGAATGAAAAATCAGATCTCTTAAGCTTTTATTGAAATACAATCCATGTGCAATGAAGCATCAAACTTGGCAGAAATAGAAAACAAAACGTAAACTGCACACAACGTAAAGTGCACATGATTTGAGTCGATAAAACAAGAATAAAAAAAACAAGAAAATCACGCAATGGATTATCAATGCTGTTAAGCACTTGCAAAGATATGACCAGCTTTAGATCGACTACAGAAGGGGAAGATTCCCCCGCCATAAGGCCACCTGGTAGCCGTGGGCAGCGACCGTGATTAATCTTGGTGGCTGAGTAGTCCATGGCATACAACGCTCCTCTTTTGCCTTTACTTAGGCAAGACGGGTAGTCGGAGAGATTTTCTCTGGTCTCGTCAAGCGCTAGAACCTATATGATTGTCCCAACCCTATTGCTCTTATGACAAGCTCCAACCCTTTTCATCATATATGTGTTTGAAGGCTGTGGATGCAGTTTTTAGCGTTCTGGGTATGACGTCAAACACAATCTGATGGCAAAGTTCCATTTCTAGCACTCTAGGAAGTGTGGAATACCCCTTTATCATCATTACTCCCAGATTTACTCTGTCAGGGAGTGGTAGTACCTGTTAGGGTCCCATGTATGGGCTAAATAGAAAAAAATAAGTTTAAAATTTTTTAAATAAAAGATTTAAAAAATGAGTTCCACCAAGCATGAATAAAAGAAAACGTCTTCAGCATAAAATAACTCAACAAGGATTGACATGCCGTAAAACCAATCAACAAAGAAATAAACAAGCAATCGAAACTAAATGAACATTCGTTCTATATTTCAGGATTTAAATTCGATCAGAATTCATCAGGAAATCTTATTTTTGTTTTAAATGTGCAAATGATGTTTTTGGGTATGTTTAGATTTGTTTGTGTTGTTTTTGTTGTCGCTTGTTCGTGTCTGATAAACTTTTCATGTCAAATCCTTTTTTTCTTTCAATAGATCTCAGTGTGTCTAACTTGACGCCAAATGTCACCCCTCACGCTATTGTTATCAGAATTGGGGAATGAAAAATCAGATCTCTTAAGCTTTTATTGAAATACAATCCATGTGCAATGAAGCATCAAACTTGGCAGAAATAGAAAACAGAACATAAACTGCACACAACGTAAAGTGCACGTGACTTGCGTCGATAAAACAAGGACGAAAAATCAAGGAAAATCACGCACTGGATTATCAATGCCGTTAAGCACTTAAAAAGATATAACCACTCCTTTTGGGATGAAAACAAAACAAAATCAAATGATACAGGAGGACATATCTTTTTATTATATGACACACCTTCAATGCCGGGATACTGAATGGTGATTTTCGAGGGAGAACTTTTTTTTATTTAAACTTGCAGGACCTGTGGATATACCCCAGTATTACAACGTTTGATGTTTACTTAGAGCTTATTGCGAAATAGTTTAATGTGTAAAAAGTGTAATCATCTTGATTCAATTCACTTTAACATTTCAATATCTAATTTTAAATATCTATTTAATCTTACATTTGAAATATCTTAATTTCATTTTTTTTCATATCTAATCATTTTTAGTTTTAAACTTCTATATTCAATTAGTATTTATTTAGTATTCTTTTAATTTTTTAATTTTTTACGTTTAATTTCAATTTTGAATATTTATTCTAATTTTACATTTGTAATATTTTATTGAAAATATTTGTTTCCAAGGAAACGTTGCTCCTTATTCAGGTATTGCTTCCCGGAAGTAGATAAATTGGCACCCAGCTAAGAACATCGTAGATATATCACACTTGACTATACATGTACCGAGAAAGTCTCTGCTTGGCTGTTGCGTATCCAAGGGCTATCATTCCGGAAATATCCGTTAAATTACACAGCGCGACTCATGAGAGGATCCGGCCTAATAACAGGTCGGGGTTACCGATTGAACAGATATGATATTGCGAAACCGGAAATCTGTAAGGATACTGGTGCAAAATCACTAATGACCTACTTTAGTGCATTTCCACAATGTTTAACAAAACTGATTTAATTTTACATTTTTATATTCAATGCTAAATATTTACTTTAGTTTTAAATTTTTATATTTAATCTTAGATATTGGTTTTAGTTTGAGATTTTTTATATACAATTTTGAATATTTATTCAAATTTTACAAATTGAGGTCAACAGCTTGACCTCATTTTGCTGATGATCAGGCAAATTTTGATCAATTTGAGATCGATATTGTCTGAAATAATTATTGATATTCGGAGAAAATCCATCAACTGATTTTTAACTCTATCAAAATTCTGAAAGAGGTTCGCGATTGATTCGGACGGCAAATTTTCAATCAATCAAATTAACTCAACAAGGGCGGAGGGGTGGGGCTTAATGGTATGGCATCGTTAAATCAGTGACAGTTATGCAATCAGTATTTTTTGTGGGGGAGGGACCTGTCTAAAGACATTTGGTCGACAAATCTAAGTTTAATACCCACACAATAAAGTAACAGATTGCATATTGTCGATGAAAAACATTTTAATAAATTAACAATCAATATCTTATTATAATGGAGATTGTGTTTTTCTGTCTGTAACCGAAACTATATTCCTACTCAAGTCACAATTCTCTTAGTTATTGACATAACATTCTCCATGATTTTATCTTTATCTAAACCTCAATTATTAATAAAATTGTCTTACATTATTAATACTGTTAACTATGTCTACATGCTGACAACATGCAATTATATTTATATATACAACAAAATAGCGGTTTACAGCGTGAACAGGAAGGCTAATTTGCATATTAATATTAAAAAATCGAATTTAATAAATATGTGCTTAGTGTTATTGATTTCTAACTGTTTGGTTTTATTCTAATGAATATAAGCAAAAATCTCTTCAATGAATCTTAAATGAAATCCATTAACAAGATAAAATAACTGTCATTTTATTCTTTACTTCCTCTTTTAACTAAATACTTAAATTAGAAAAGATAACAATGAAAGACGAGAGTGATGGAAGAGTAAGTTTCAGTTGTTCCATTTTTTATTATACTCCTCTGTTTCAAATCTTTTATTATACTCCCTCTGTTTCAAATCTTTTATCTGTATTCTTATTTAGTTTCATTAGCCTTTCTAATTTAATACAATATTTTATTACATTAAAACTTAAATACTTGCACCCGGGGGGTGCATATATTTGCTAGTATATGTAAAAAAAAAGTGCAAAAAACTAAATCTTAACTTTTTAAATTGTGAAGAAAGACGTAGGCATTTACTATCTAATATAATAGAGAAATTGCATCTATGCATCAGGGGTTACGTGTATTGTAATGCTTGGTTGGTTGGATTTTATGGCCCCCCACCCCCGATCCTTTTTATCATATATGTGCTAGAATGCCGTTACTGAGGGTCTTAATGTCCTGGCTATGACATTAAACTCTCTAATGGTAAAGTTCCAATTCTGGAGCTCTGGATAATGTGAAATACCCCTTCATCACCATTACTCCCATGTCCACTCTGACCTGGAGTGGTAGTAACTGTTAGGGACCATCTATGGATTAAATTGAAAACATAAATTGAAAAAATTGAGTTTAAAAAAATATGTTTAAAAAATAGAATACGCAACAAGAATGAATAACATTAAAGGTTTTCGGCATGAAATAGCCCAACAAGGTTTGGAATGCCATAAAATCCGACCAACCATCCAATCAACCAACTAATATGATCCTTTGAAGTGTTAACTTGACCGTAAAATGATTGTTAGGAATCATTATTTAAGAAGCAAGAAAAATATATCTGATAAGTTGAGGGATATATTTTCTATTTTAACCGAGTTAGAATAAACTGATCCCCCAATATTTGTCCATTCTCTCTTTATCTAAGGTGAAACCAATTGTACAAAACAATATTGTTGGATGTTTTGTTTGTATAATGCTGAATAAAGTAATTTTTGATAGTCAAAGGCCTCGGGATGCTTACTGTGTTTGCTGTTACTTAAGTGGTCACCCAATTAAAATTGAATAGGCTCATCACTGCTTAACTTCTGTAATCTATCGGGAACCGGTGCTCTCAATGTGACTTGACCGTAATGTCAGTTTTTTTTTATTAAAGAAAATAAAAAAGTAAAGTCGTCGGTGTGGCCTAAAGTCAGTATCAGCCAATCAGCGAGGGAGTCTATTTTTTCACTAGCACTAGACCAAGGAGATTGTTTGGCTTTGAGGTGGAGCGCCACACCTTCCATCAGCTCTGTAATTTACCGTACAGATCCTTGTGCTACTCATATGTTGAGTTGGCGAGGACATGTACCGAACTAAGAACCTTGTGGTTTCTAGACGAACGCTCTACCGACTGAGCTTAACCGGCTCTTTATTTTACTTAAAGAAAATAAACAAGCAATTTAATTATGAATATAATGACCTGTGGATATACCACAGTATGATGATTTGATTATAACAACGTTTGATATGTTTACTTGATAGCTATTGCCAAATATTTCAATATGTACAAAGTATAATAATCTTGATTTAACTCTCTCTCACACTATATATATATATATATATATATATATATATATATATATATATTTTTTTTTCTTTTTCCTACTTTTCATCTTTTCATAATGAAATATTCGATTGAAACACATTTGCGGTTTCACTCCAACGCGCTCAACCCCTCCCTCTATCTTTCCTTCACTCTTTCTTTTTTCTTTCTTTCATTCTTTATTATCATATTTTTTCTGTACCGCATGTCCTTTTACTTCCCTTTCTTTCTTTATAATAAAAATGGAATGGTCAATTATTTAGCTGAGGTGACGACACTCATGAGAAATAAGAATAAGATATAAGAATAAGATAATCAGGATTTGCATTTTTCCATTTCATCTTGGACAATTTGGATGGTCTAATTTTTAACCAGAATGTGTTTTAAGCTGATAAACGGTCGTTCAATTAAAGAACACGAGTTATTATTAAATTATGTTTCTTCGTTTTGGTTTGACCATTTAAATGTTTTTTTTGTTAATTATTGTTTTCTGCTAATATCCAATAGCATTTTTTGTTAGAATTATCTGCGTTATTCGGACTTTGTCCCATTTTATTGTTATTTGTACAACGTTTCGGCCGATATGCCCTCCGGCCTTCTTCAGGTATTTCTTGTCGAACTCGGGAACCTTCTTTTCGAACTCGGGAACCTTCTTTTCGGACTCGAGAACCTTCTTTTCGAACTTTAACCTTCTTTCGGAAACCTTCTTTTCGAACTCGGTAACCTTGAACTAACCTTCTTTTCGTTTCTTTCGAACTCGGGGAAGTTCTTTCGGACTCGAACCTTAAACCTTCTTTTCGGACTCGGTAACCTTCTTTTCGAACAACCTTCTTTTCGGACTCGAGAGAACTTTCTTTTCGGACTCGGGGAAAAGAAGGTTTCTTTTCGGAGTTCTTTTCGAACTCGGGAACCTTCTTGTAATTGATTCGAAGGTTCGAAGTTCTGTGATGGCTCCCGATTACGACAAGAAGGTTCCGAGTTCGAAAGAAGGTTCCCGAGTCCGAGAAGGTTCCTGGGTCCGACAAGAAATACCTGAAGAATGCCGGAGGGCATATCGGCCGAAACGTTGTACAAATAACAATGAAGATGGGGACAATAGTCCGAATAACGCAGATAATACTAATCATCAAGCCTCATCTCAAACATTCAGAGAAATAGTATTTTTTGTTATGTGTATCTTTTATTGAGAACGAAAAACGGTAAGATGTGTAATTCAGTAACCCGGATGCAATTTATTTGAATTAATTGAACGGTGATATTCTTGCCAATTGTAAACACGTTTTTTTTTTTCGGGATTCTGCCAGATAATACGTGGATAAATAGATAAACATTTTGTAAAATCCTTACCTGTCATCCTCATCAGCGGGTGTGATTATATTCATAATAAAATAAAAAATTGGCCAATTACGTCCTTAGATTTCTTTTTTGACTAAATCACGTGGTCACCGTCACAAAATGCATATCAATTCCTTTCTCCATTATCGAAATTTACAACAACAAAAAAAAAGAAAATGTAAAAATAAGAAAAGAAAAAACAACAAAAATATAAAAATACAAAACAAGATGGAAGCATAAAAGTTGTTGTCAACAGACAATTGCTTTTCTTTAGATATTTTTCCCGCCTTTTTATTCCCGCTTTTTTTTTTGTCGTCCTGAACTCCGACAGAAGAAGTCATTCTTTCTTCACCATTTCCGTAATTACCTACGCCGGAGAAAATTGAAAGAATTTCGCCATTTTTCTCTTGTAGTCTTTTTTTTTCTATTTTTTTTTTGCAAATCTTAATTTATTTGTTGCTTAGACATCCATTTTTTCTTCTAATTTGATCATTTTCAGTTGCAATTGTCGTTTAAAGAATCGACAAACCCCCGCCAAATTCTTGCTTTCCCAAAAATGATTCTTTGATTACATCGCTCGTCCAATGATTGTCGTGAAATTTTGCTTAGACAATGGCAAAGTTCCAGGTATTAAGCGCTCCAATTTAACGCGGCACCGATTCAAGAACTGATTTCCAAAATAATGTCTGCAACTATTTATTTATCCAATTTCCAAATCGTTCCACAGAGTTTTCACT
Organism: Doryteuthis pealeii; assembly: GCA_023376005.1. Classification (NCBI taxonomy): domain Eukaryota; kingdom Metazoa; phylum Mollusca; class Cephalopoda; order Myopsida; family Loliginidae; genus Doryteuthis; species Doryteuthis pealeii. Next base: position 18,039,196 of record CM042147.1, on the reverse strand, counting down.
TGCAATGAGGAACCCTTTAATATTAGCTACAAAAATCTTAGAATTCAAACTTTTCCAGCTAAAACGAAAGATCAGACCTCATGTATTATCTGTCCTAATTTTTGTTTGTTTTTTTGATTTGAAAATTTGCCATGTTTCAATTTTTCGGACTATTGTCCTCACCTTTATTCAGGGCTCCGAAAAGGTTCCTGAATTCAACAAGAAAAAATGAAAAGGGCCGGAGCTGCAAAGTTGAGACCTCATATTATTTGTCTAAATTTTTTAGATGGGGTCTACAATAGTTCAACATGAAAAACCTGAAGAGAGCCGGAGAGTACATCGGCTGAGATGAGACCTCGGATACAATTTTTCTGATTTTTTTTATAATATTATATATTATTATATTTTTTCAGACCTTTGCCCTCGTCTTTATTGAAGGCTCTCGAGTTCAAGAAAATTCCAGAGTTCGATAAGAAAAACCTGAAAGAGGCCGGAGGTTAGATCGGTCGAGATGAGACCTCAGATACTATTTGTCTGAAATTAATGAAATGAGACTTGATAATTTGTATTAATTTGATTTTTCAGACTATTGTCATCATCTTTATTGAAGGTTCCCGAGTTCGGCAAGAAAAACCTGAAGAAGGCCGAAAAGCAGAAACGTTGTGTATATAACAATACAAATGAGTACAATAGTCCGAAAAATCAACATAATACAAAAAGACCTCAGATGTCCGAGATATATATATATATATCCTTACATCAGATGTAGTGCTCTACACAGGATTGATATTAATCAAAATGAATTAAGCACATACATACACGCACCCACACACATATATGCACACACACACACACACACACACACACACACACACACACACCGACCCACCCACGCACCCACACATGAAGACAGGTTATCGACTAAATGGACAGCTGATCTTTCAGATAAAATAATATGACGATTTTCCAAGTTGTAGCTGTGTCAGTACTATTGTATGGTTGCACTACATAGACTCTAACGAAATGGTTGGAGAAAAACGAGAGATAGGAACCACGCATGGATGCGGAGAGCTGTTTTGAAAATATTCTAGAAATAATTTGTCTTTGAATGATTGCGTGCGTGCGTGCGTGCGTGTGTGTGTGTGTGTGTGTGCGCGCGCACGCGCGTCTATATACATATTCACATATGTACAAATCCATATTTTCAGTTACAAAGCGGTGTTGACTTCCTGTCTTCGCTAGCCTAAACATTGAAACTTTTATCAAAATGAATTGTTTCGGCATTAAATAACCGAAAACAGTTGATATGCCCTAAGACAAACAAACCAAACCAAACTTATCGATCTCAGTCTGCTCATATCTATCTCATTAAAATGTTTAACTTTCTAAATGTAAATAAAATTATTGAATTAGTGAAATAGATCACTAATTAGTACTATCGTAGTAGTGGCCACCCCAAGCGGAGTTTAATAGGTGTGAATTCAGAGTTTTCCTTCTCATAGACTGGTTGCCTAAGAGGGAGAGTAGTTGGAGGCATACCTCTCCCAAGGATTTTAGTGCTGTGTGAACTGTAGTTTCGTTCAAGATTTGAACTCGGATCGACGAGTCCATTTCCTATGTCTAACCATTACACTATTCACATCTTAACTGTTTATCTATATCTGAGCCTCATTTTTATATAGATCGTAAATATTCAACAGAATCGAATAAGATTCTTAATCATATATCTTTTTTAAACTGAAATAAAATAATGTATTTAGTTCTGATAAGCTTATATATATATATATATATATATATATATATATATATATGAATAACTACGCATTTATCTGGCGGTTTATATTTATCTATCTCAGTTGGCTTTCTCTCTTCCCATTTTCTCTTTCTCTTTCTCTTTCTGTCTATCTATCTCTGCCTGCTCATATTTATCTATCTATCTTCCCACCTATCTATCATTCTCACACTCTCTCTCTAAATATATAAACATATATATATCTAAATATATATATATATTTATTTATTTATTTATATTACCTACCTGTTTATCTATTTGTGGACCTCATTTTACATATATCAAAAATATCTAACAGAATTCTATTTATTGAATAAGATTCTAAATCATATATCTTTTTTTATACTCCAAGTAAAACGATATATTAAGTTCCGATAAGCTCATATATATATATATATATATATAATATATATATATATATATATACACACACCACACACACACATATATATATATATATATATATATATGTATGTATATGAAAATTAATGGGCCTCTCCCTTGTAAGAGATTTGTCATGTGAGGATTCTCTTGTATCATAAGGAACCACACAGATCCGATCTGCCAGTTTTGATAAATGAAAATAAATTCTATAATCTAATCACCTGTCCTCATTTCAAATCCGCCCTTTGTTCGTTCTCATCGCAAAACTTTGCTATTGTACCTGTTCGTCTTATCAGTGACGAAACAGAAAGCCGTGTTTTATTTCCAAGTAAATGACCCTGCTTATGAAGAGATAAGCTAACATCTCTCATCTTGTCAGATTGAAAATTCCTCAGATAGATCCAAAAGCCAGCAGGCATTACATTCCCATTCTTTGGGAATTTGATTATTAGCAATCATTGCTGACAACGTGACGTGATGGCTAACGAGCTCACTTTCCTGACTTTTGTTGTTGCTATTACTTAAAGCTTTGCTGAGTTTGGCACTACAGACTAAACTTGGTTACACTACCCTCCTATTACTAAGAGGTCACCCAGGACGTCCCCTCATGGTTTAAGGGTTAGCAAGCTCGTCTCGCGGATCCATTACTGCTAAATAATGAGTTCATTCCCCGATAGATGCTTCATGCTTGTGAGCTTTCCTGAGTTTGGTACTACAGACTAAGTTGCTTACACTAACTGCTATCACTAAGTTGTCACCCAGGACGTCCCCTCATGGTGTAATGGTTAGCAAGCTTGTCTCGCACATCCATTACTACAGAATACCGAGTTAATCCTCGCTGGATGTTTCATACTTGCGACCTTGTGTCACGTCCTACCATCGGATAGGTTGGGTAAATACCTAAGAAGGGTTTAATTGGGCATCCTATCATGGTGTAAATGGTTAGCAAGCTAGTCTCGCAGATCCATTTCTACTGAAAAGCGAATTTGATACTCACTGGACCCGACATAACTGCAACCTTGTGTCACACCTAATTACTAAGTGGTCTCACAGGTAGTCCCCTACGGTGTAATGGTTTGCAAGCTTGTCTCGCACATCTATTACTACTGAAAAGTGAATTTAGTTACTCACTGAAACCCCCATTAAATATCCTCTTGTATCACATGCTATTATTAAGTGTCACCCATCGTCCCGTTGTCGTGTAATGGTTAGCAAGATAGTCTCGCAGATCCATTACTACTGAATAGCAAATCCAATCCTCGCTAGATGTATCATACTTGCGACCTTGTGTCACATTCTACCCTGGCGAGCGGGTTGGTTTGATTTGGTTTTGGTTTTGTTTTGTTTACGGCATATCAACCTCAGTGGGTCATTTAATGCCGACACAGTTTTGAAATAAATCAATTCTTAAGGGATAATACAATTTCGTTTATAAACTCATGTTTTCTATTTAACCCATAGATGGGACCCTAACAGGTACTACCACTCCGGGTCAGAGTGGACCAGGGAGCAATGGTGATGAAGGGGTGCTCCACACTCCCTAAACCCCCGGAACTGGAACCTTACCATCAGATAGAGTTTAACGTCATTCCCAGGACATGTAGACCCTCAAATACAGCCTTCTAGCACCCATATGATAAAAAGGGGTTGGGGCTTGCCATAAGGGCAATAGGGTTGGGAAAATCATATAGGTGCTAGGGCTTCACGCGAGCCTTAATCGGAGGGGGCCTCTCCGACCGCCCGTCTAGCCCAAGATAGGACCAAAGTGGAGTATTGCAAGTCATGAACTGCTCATCCACCTGGGTTCTATCCTTAAGCATCCCCATCTTAAGTGGCCCCATTGGGGGAATCTTACCCCTCTGCAGAGGTGCAGTCGGTGCATTCTAACGCCCGAGCCGACAGGGCGAGCGAATAGGTTGGAGAAGTACCTATTAAGGGTTTAACCTAGGGCTTTCATCTATTACTACTGAAAACCGAGTTCTATCCTCACTGGGTGTCTCATACTTGTGGCCTTGGGTCACATCCTACCCAGGTGAACAGGTTGGGTAAATACTTATAAAGGGTTAAATCTGGGCGTAGCATCGTGGTGTTATGGTTATCAAGCTAGTCTCCCAGATCCATTACTGCTGAATAGCGAGTTTATTTCTCGCTGGGGGTTCCATACTTGTGAATTTGTGTCACATCCTACCAGTCAGAAACAGGGTCGGTTAAATACTATTATGGGTTTAATCTGGGCGTTCTATCATGGTGTAATGATCAGCAAGCTGGTCTCGCAGATCATTACTATTGGAAAGAGAATTTCATACTCGCTAGATACTTCATACTTGTGACCTTAAAACACATGAACTCAGTTTTATTCGAGTTCACATAGAGACTAATTCCTGTTGCCACTTTTTCTAGGCTTTCGTGCATAGTGCGTTTGTGTGAAGCGCCAGATCATCTGCGTAGTTTGCACTTGTAATAATCTCTGCGGGATAACGCCGACTTCTTGCATTTTGTAGTATAAAATCAGTTTCTTTTATGACAACTAATGACGTATAAAGTCCTTAAGTCAATAAATAACATTTAATGAGCATTTGTTCAACAAGATATATTTTACATCTAGCTTGTTAACCATTACATCACGATGGGTACAGGTCTCCCGAGATTTGTAGTTGAGTTCGTATACTATATACTATATTGTACAATTATTGAACTATCTTGTAATAGCTCTTAAGTAAATATATCAAAGGTTGTAATAATTAAATTATCATACTGCAGTATATCTACAGGTCCTGCTATTTTGTTTTGTTAATGATTTGAAATCTATCGATCCAGGTTCCGAGATTTGAGTTGAGTTCGTATACTATAACTATATTGTACAATTATTGAACTATCTTGTAATAGCTTTAAGTAAATATATCAAAGGTTGTATAATTAAATTATCATACTGCAGTATATCTACAGGTCCTGCTATTTTGTTTTGTTAATGATTTGAAAATCTATCGATCCAATCCGAAAATTTCTTGACCTCAAGGGATTTAATTCGACCTGATAACCGGAGGCTGATTCTTTCCCCCTTTCAAATAGCCATAAAGACGACTTCCAGTCAGATGAGAAGATGAAAGCCATCGTCCAAATCTCACAATGGATTCACGGAATTAAATCGGGATATCGACCCACTAAAAGATCAATAGTTCTCTAGAGGAATTATTCATCAGTTCTCCAAGTAATATTTCTGACTAGCAGGACCTGTATGTATATCCACAGGATGATAATTTAACCATTCCAATGTTTGATTTCTTTACTTAATAACTATTGCGAAATAGTTCAACAGGTAAAAAGAATAATAATCCCTATTTAACTCTTTATCGGCCACCTCACGTGGTGTAATGGTTAGCAAGGTAGATTTGCAGACCATTGTTAGTGAGTTCGATTCTCTCTGGGTGCCTCATACTTCAGGCCTTGTGCCATATCTAAGCTAAGCTTAGTAAATAACTATTTAACTCTTTCTCACTCTTTTTTTTCCATCTTTTCATTATGTTCGATTGAAACAGATTAGTGGTATCACTTCCGTGCGCTCACCCCCTCTCTTTATCTTTCGTATTATTTTTTCTGTGTAGAATTACTTTTACTTCTCTTTGTTTTTTTTTATAAGAAAAACGGAAATATCCATTATTTAGCTGAGGTGACAACACTCATAAGAGACAATTCGGCGGGGAGGCAACACAAGATAATCAGGACTTACATTTTTTGCATTTCATTGCATTTGACAGTTTGGACGGTCTCATTTTTAATCAGAGGGTGATGCCAGATAATAACGGTCGTACAATTAAGGAAGAGGAGTATTAATTATAATATCTCTGATTACGTGATAGGAGGAAGAGGATGTGGTGTTCCTGCTGTGTGCAAAGGACAACGGAAATCCGACTGGATCCGCAAATGAAGATCATTATTAAATGATGGTTGTCAAAGTCGATGAGATGAAGAAAGGATTTATTAGGAAAGTTGGATGTCAGGTCCAATGGCGCCCGAGTTGGATTCATTTGATAATTAAGAAATGTAGACATGAAAGAAATGGCGGCTCTCAAAAGAATTCGGTCAGGATTCTTGTGTTGCATTTTATGGGTGGGTGGGGGTTGGAGTGGGTTTTAATAATCAACTAAATAAAGTGTCCGGGGGCACCCATCAATGTACATTGGTCAATCAAGAAATCTACTTTAATCTCTTTATTCTCTCTCTCTCTCTCTCTCTCTCTCTCTCTCTATATATATATATATATATATATATATATATAATGAATAAGTTGATCCACAGACACGTGTTTCAAGGTTTCACCTCTCATCAGCGTGGCTACACGTTAACAGCTACCCCTGGCCGGGTTTGAGACTTGAATGAAATTTCGCCAGCCAAGTCTTTTACCCATATGGCCAGTAGCGGCTGTCAAATATAGGAGAATATTTAATTGATACATTTCTAAGCGGAAATGAATTCACGAGAGTCCTCTAACTTTGTAAACAAAGTGAGGGTTAGCTATACGACAGACGATGAATTTACAATTAAATCCCTATTTAGAGAACTCAACCAAGTGGGAGTATATATAATAAATAAGTTGATCCACAGACACGTGTTTTGAGGCTTCACCTCTCATCAGTATTGCTACACTTAACAGCTACCTCTAGCCGGGATTGAAACGTGACTGAAATGTCGTCTGCCAAGTCTCTTACCCATACGGCCATATTTCAGTGGATTAATATCTATCTCAGTCTATTTATATATATATCTATTTATTTCAGTCTGTTCATATCCATCTAAAAAAGTATACACACACACACACACACACACACACACACACATATATATATATATTATATATATATATATATATATATATATATATATATATGTATGTGTGTGTGTGAGTCTGTGTGTGTACTTAATTGGTGACCATTTAAGCAAAAGCTGGTACTGAAAGCAACATATACTTTTGTTTATCAAAATGTCTTGATTCAGCAGTAATTGACCCAAAAAGGGTTGATATGCCATAAAACAAAAATAAATGTTTGAGCCCTAGGTAATCAATGAGGACATGGTACATATACTTGCTGAGGATTCCTCTTTTCATGCAACTGTGAGGAAATCGGTTGCTAAATTCAAGCGAGGTATATACTACACAGAAGATGACGGTCAGGCCATCCCCCAAAAAACACCACAGATGAATAAGTTGATGTCTCAACGTATAGTTTTATCTGATAAACGTCTTACTTTCCAGTAGATAGTTTTGTTGAATTAAAAAATTTCTTCTGCAGGGTCGTCTACAGAGAGTTTCTATGCTGAATTATGGGGTTTCAAGTAAATGTTCTTTGTTGAGGGTGGGGGCAAAAGAAGCGACTCAAACGCCTTATTCGTGGGCTACAACACTGTCATCGTCGTCGTCCAGCAGCTGAAGTTGCAACACTCTTACTGCCGTCACCAAATTTCTACTTATACTGCCGCTTCCCTTATCATCCTCGCGCCCGTGCACAATTCTCGTGCGTTCGGATGGACGCGTGTCGGCTCCAACATCCGGGCACCTGAATTGCACCTCGCGTCCATCCAGCGCCTAAATCTCATTTCTTTGCATTCCGGAGGGCGTGAATTCGACTCCGACAGGCAAGACACACTCGCTCTTTTTCCAAATGTGTACGGTGGTACTCGTTCTCCGTCATAATAGTTAAATCTATTGGCATTAGTTATGGTTTTCCTCACCCCCTTTTTAACTGAGATCTTGGAGATTTAGCAAGTTGTTTGCAAGAATTATTATGCAAAAAGTCGTCATTTCCAGAACATGTCTGAATCGCAAACACTGAGAAATTCCAGAAGTACAATGGAGTAATTAAAGAAAAAACGAGGCTTTTGTACCTAATGATGTACAGGAGATATGATAAAAGAAAGTCGAGGCTTTACTCTCAAGGAACACAGTGTCAACATCGGTTAAATGATGTTTTGCTGTTATTTTAGCTCAACAAAGACTGCCTTTCGCCCATCCCTCTGCCTTTCGCCACATCTCTGCTTTTAGACCAGGCACTTAAGCTTACACCCATCTCTCCTGCCATCCTTCCATCCAAGTGCATTTCCTTAAACCTCTGCCTATAAGCCCACCTTCTTAAGCTTACACACATTCCCTCTCTGTCTTTCGCCCATCCCTCTGCCTTTCGCCACATCTCAGCTTTTAGACTAAGCACTTAAGCTTACACCCATCTCTTCTGCCATCCTTCCATCCAAGTGCATTTCTTAAAGCTCTGCCTATAAGCCCACACTTCTTAAGCTTACACACATTCCCTCTCTGTCTTTCGCCCATCCCTCTGCTTTCGCCACATCTCTGCTTTTAGACCAGGCACTTAAGCTTACACCCATCTCTCCTGCCATCCTTCCATCCAACTGCATTTCCTTAACCTCTGCTATAAGCCCACCTTCTTAAGCTTACACCCATTCCCTCTCTGTCTTTCACCCCATCCCTCTGCCTTTCGCCACATCTCTGCTTTTAGACCAGGCACTTAAGCTTACACCCATCTCTCTGCCATCCTTCCATCCAACTGCATTCCTTAAACCTCTGCCTATAAGCCCACCTTCTTAAGCTTACACACATTCCCTCTCTGTCTTTCACCCATCCTCTGCTTTTCGCCACATCTCTGCTTTTAGACCAGGCACTTAAGCTTACACCCATCTCTCCTGCCATCCTTCCATCCAACTGCATTTCCTTAACCTCTGCCTATAAGCCCACCTTCTTAAGCTTACACCCATTCCCTCTCTGTCTTTCGCCCATCCCTCTGCCTTTCGCCACATCTCTGCTTTTAGACCAGGCACTTAAGCTTACACCCATCTCTTCCTGCCATCCTTCCCATCCAACTGCATTTCCTTAAACCTCTGCTATATAGCCCACCTTCTTAAGCTTACACCCATTCCCTCTCTGTCTTTCACCATCCCTCTGCCTTTCGCCACATCTCAGCTTTAGACTAGCACTTAAGCTTACACCCATCTCTTCTGCCATCCTTCCATCCAACTGCATTTCCTTAAAGCTCTGCCTATAGCCCACCTTCTTAAGCTTACACCCATTCCCTCTCTGTCTTTCGCCCATCCCTCTGCTTTCGCCACATCTATCTTTTAGACCAGGCACTTAAGCTTACACCCATCTCTTCTGCCATCCTTCCATCCAGCTGCATTTCTTAAACCTCTGCCTATAGCCCACCTTCTTAAGCTTACACCCATTCCCTTCTGTGTTTCGCCATCCCTCTGCCTTTCGCCACATCTCTGCTTTTAGACCAGGCACTTAAGCTTACACCCATCTCTTCTGCCATCCTTCCATCCAACTGGATTTCCTTAAACCTCTGCCTATAGCCCACCTTCTTTAAGCTTACACCTATTCCCTCTCTGTCTTTCGCCCATCCCTCTGCCTTTCGCCACATCTCAGCTTTTAGACTAAGCACTTAAGCTTACACCCATCTCTTCTGCCATCCTTCCATCCAACTGCATTTCCTTAAACCTCTGCCTATAGCCCACCTTCTTAAGCTTACACCCATCCCTCTCTGTCTTTCGCCCATCCCTCTGCCTTTCGCCACATCTCTGCTTTTAGACCAGGCACTTAAGCTTACACCCATCTCTTCTGCCATCCTTCCATCCAACTGCATTTCCTTAAACCTCTGCCTATAGCCAACCTTCTTAAGCTTACACCCATTCCTCTCTGTCTTTCGCCCATCCCTCTGCCTTTCGCCACATCTTAGCTTTTAGACCAGGCACTTAAGCTTACACCCATCTTTCTGCCATCCTTCCATCCAACTGCATTTCCTTAAACCTCTGCCTATAGCCCACCTTAAGCTTACACCCATTCCCTCTCTGTCTTTCGCCCATCCCTCTGCCTTTCGCCACATCTCTGCTTTTAGACCAGGCACTTAAGCTTACACCCATCTCTTCTGCCATCCTTCCATCCAACTGCATTTCCTTAAACCTCTGCCTATAGCCCACCTTCTAAGCTTACACCCATTCCCTCTCTGTCTTTCGCCCATCCCTCTGCCTTTCGCCACATCTTCTTTTAGACCAGGCACTTAAGCTTACACCCATCTTTCTGCATCCTTCCATCCAAGTGCATTTCCTTAAACCTCTGCCTATAGCCCACCTTCTTAAGCTTAAACCCATTCCCTCTCTGTCTTTCGCCCATCCCTCTGCCTTTCGCCACATCTTATCTTTTAGACCAGGCACTTAAGCTTACACCCATCTCTTCTGCCATCCTTCCATCCAACTGCATTTCCTTAAACCTCTGCTATAGCCCACCTTCTTAAGCTTACACCCATTCCCTCTCTGTTGTTTCGCCATCCCTCTGCCTTTCGCCACATCTCTGCTTTTAGACCAGGCACTTAAGCTTACCCCCATCTCTTCTGCCATCATTCCATCCAACTGGATTTCCTTAAACCTCTGCCTATAGCCCACCTTCTTAAGCTTAAACCCATTCCCTCTCTGTCTTTCGCCCATCCTCTGCCTTTCGCCACATCTCAGCTTTTAGACCACTTAAGCTTACACCCATCTCTTGTGCCATCCTTCCATCCAACTGCATTTCCTTAAACCTCTGCCTATAGCCTACCTCTTAAGCTTACACCCATCCCTCTCTGTCTTTCGCCCATCCCTCTGCCTTTCGCCACATCTTATCTTTTAGACCAGGCACTAAAGCTTACACCCATCTCTTCTGCCATCCTTCCATCCAAGTGCATTTCCTTAAACCTCTGCCTATAGCCCACCTTCTTAAGCTTACACCCATTTCCTCACTCCTTTCGCCCATCCCTCTGCCTTTCGCCACATCTCGCTTTTAGACCAGGCACTTAAGCTTACACCCATCTCTTCTGCCATCCTTCCATCCAACTGCATTTCCTTAAACCTTTGCTTATCGCCAACTTCTTAAGCTTACACCCATTCCCTCTCTGTCTTTCGCCAGCCCTCTGCCTTTCGCCACATCAGCTTTTAGACCAGGCACTTAAGCTTACAACAATTTCTTTTGCCATCCTTCCATCCAACTGCATTTCCTTAAACCTCTGTTTATAGCCCACCCTCTTAAGCTTACAGCCATACCCTCTGTCTTTCGCCCATTCCTCAGCCTTTCGCCACATCTCTGCTTTTAAACCAGGCACTTAAGCTTACACCCATCTTTTCTGCCATCCTTCCATCCAACTGCATTTCCTAAAATTCTGCCTATAGCCCACTTTCGTATGCTTACACCCATTCCCTCTCTGTCTTTCGCCCATCCCTCTGCCTTTCGCCACATCTTATCTTTTAGACCAGGCACTTAAGCTTACACCCATCTCTTCTGCCATCCTTCCATCCAACTGCATTTCCTTAAACCTCTGCCTATAGCCCACCTTCTTAAGCTTACACCCATTTCCTCACTCCCTTTCGCCCATCCCTCTGCCTTTCGCCACATCTCGGCTTTTAGACCAGGCACTTAAGCTTACACCCATCTCTTCTGCCATCCTTCCATCCAACTGCATTTCCTTAAACCTTGCTTATAGCCAAACTTCTTAAGCTTACACCCATTCCCTCTCTGTCTTTCGCCAGCCCTCTGCCTTTCGACACCTCAGCTTTTAGACCAGGCACTTAAGCTTACAACAATTTCTTTTGCCATCTTCCATCCAACTGCATTTCCTTAAACCTCTGTTTATAGCCCACCCTTAAGCTTACAGCCATACCCTCTGTCTTTCGCCCATTCCTCAGCCTTTCGCCACATCTCTGCTTTTACCAGGCACTTAAGCTTACACCCATCTTTTCTGCCATCCTTCCATCCAACTGCATTTCCTTAAAATTCTGCCTATAGCCCACTTTCTAAGCTTACACCCATTCCCTCTCTGTCTTTCGCCCATCCCTCTGCCTTTCGCCACATCTTATCTTTTAGACCAGGCACTTAAGCTTACACCCATCTCTTCTGCCATCCTTCCATCCAACTGCATTTCCTTAAACCTCTGCCTATAGCCCACTTCTTAAGCTTACACCCATTCCCTCTCTCTTTCGCCTTTCCCTCTGCCTTTCGCCACATCTTACTTTTAGACCAGGCACTTAAGCTTACACCCATCTCTTCTGCCATCCTTCCATCCAAGTGCATTTCCTTAAACCTCTGCCATAGCCCACCTTCTTAAGCTTACACCCATTCCCTCTCTGTCTTTCGCCCCCTCTGCCTTTCGCCACATCTCAGCTTTTAGACCAGGCACTTAAGCTTACACCCTTCTCTTCTGCCATCCTTCCATCCAACTGCATTTCCTTAACCTCTGCTATAGCCCACCTCTTAAGCTTACACCCTTTCCCTCTCTGTCTTTCGCCATCCCTCTGCCTTTCGCCACATCTCTGCTTTTAGACCAGGCACTTAAGCTTACACCCATCTCTTCTGCCATCCTTCCATCCAACTGCATTTCCTTAAACCTGCCTATAGCCCACCTTCTTAAGCTTACACCCATTCCCTCTCTGTCTTTCGCCCATCCCTCTGCCTTTCGCCACATCTCTGCTTTTAGACCAGGCACTTAAGCTTACACCCATCTCTTCTGCCATCCTTCCATCCAACTGCATTTCCTTAAACCTCTGCCTATAGCCCACCTTCTTAAGCTTACACCCATTCCCTCTCTCTTTCGCCCATCTCTGCCTTTCGCCACATCTTATCTTTTAGACCAGGCACTTAAGCTTACACCCATCTCTTCTGCCATCCTTCCATCCAAGTGCATTTCCTTAAACCTCTGCCTATAGCCCACCTTCTTAAGCTTACACCCATTCCCTCTCTGTCTTTCGCCCATCCCTCTGCCTTTCGCCACATCTCTGCTTTTAGACCAGCACTTAAGCTTACACCCATCTCTTCTGCCATCCTTCCATCCAACTGCATTTCCTTAAACCTCTGCCTATAGCCCACTTCTTAAGCTTACACCCATTCCCTCTCTGTCTTTCGCCCATCCCTCTGCCTTTCGCCACATCTTATCTTTTAGACCAGGCACTTAAGCTTACACCCATCTCTTCTGCCATCCTTCCATCCAACTGCATTTCCTTAAACCTCTGCCTATAGCCCACCTTCTTAAGCTTACACCCATTCCCTCTCTGTCTTTCGCCCATCCCTCTGCCTTTCGCCACATCTGCTTTTAGACCAGCACTTAAGCTTACACCCATCTCTTCTGCCATCCTTCCATCCAACTGCATTTCCTTAAACCTCTGCCTATAGCCCACCTTCTTAAGCTTACACCCATTCCCTCTCTGTCTTTCGCCCATCCCTCTGCCTTTCGCCACATCTTGCTTTTAGACCAGGCACTTAAGCTTACACCCATCTCTTCTGCCATCCTTCCATCCAACTGCATTTCCTTAAACCTGCCTATAGCCCACCTTCTTAAGCTTACACCCATTCCCTCTCTGTCTTTCGCCATCCCTCTGCCTTTCGCCACATCTTATGCTTTTAGACCAGGCACTTAAGCTTACACCCATCTCTTCTGCCATCCTTTCCATCCAACTGCATTTCCTTAAACCTCTGCCTATAGCCCACCTTCTTAAGCTTACACCCATTCCCTCTTCTGTCTTTCGCCCATCCCTCTGCCTTTCGCCACATCTCTGCTTTTAGACCAGGCACTTAAGCTTACACCCATCTCTTCTGCCATCCTTCCATCCAACTGGATTTCCTTAAACCTCTGCCTATAGCCCACCTTCTTAAGCTTACACCCATTCCCTCTGTCTTTCGCCCATCCCTCTGCCTTTCGCCACATCTCTGCTTTTAGTCCAGGCACTTAAGCTTACACCCATCTCTTCTGCCATCCTTCCATCCAACTGCATTTCCTTAAACCTCTGCCTATAGCCCACCTTCTTAAGCTTACACCCATTCCCTCTCTGTCTTTCGCCCACCCTCTGCCTTTCGCCACATCTCTTTTAGACCAGGCACTTAAGCTTACACCCATCTCTTCTGCCATCCTTCCATCCAACTGGATTTCCTTAAACCTCTGCCTATAGCCCACCTTCTTAAGCTTACACCCATTCCCTCTCTGTCTTTCGCCCATCCCTCTGCCTTTCGCCACATCTCTGCTTTTAGACCAGGCACTTAAGCTTACACCCATCTCTTCTGCCATCCTTCCATCCAACTGCATTTCCTTAAACCTCTGCCTATAGCCCACCTTCTTAAGCTTACACCCATTCCCTCTCTGTCTTTCGCCCATCCCTCTGCCTTTCGCCACATCTCTGCTTTTAGACCAGCCTTAAAGCTTACACCCATCTCTTCTGCCATCCTTCCATCCAACTGCATTTCCTTAAACCTCTGCCATAGCCCACCTTCTTAAGCTTACACCCATTCCCTCTCTGTCTTTCGCCCATCCCTCTGCCTTTCGCCACATCTCTGCTTTTAGACCAGGCACTTAAGCTACACCCATCTCTTCTGCCATCCTTCCATCCAACTGCATTTCCTTAAACCTCTGCCTATAGCCCACCTTCTTAAGCTTACACCCATTCCCTTCTGTCTTTCGCCCATCCCTCTGCCTTTCGCCACATCTCTGCTTTTAGACCAGGCACACTTAAGCTTACACCCCATCTCTTCTGCCATCCTTCAATCTAACTGCATTTCCTTAAACCCCTGCCTATAGCCCACCTTCTTTAAGCTTACACCCATTCCTCTCTGGTGTCTTTTCGCCCATCCTCTGCCCTTTCGTGCCACATCTTCTGCTTAGACCAGGGCACTTAAGCTTACCCCATCTCTCCTGCCACCTTCACCCCCACT
>CM042147.1:18013013-18024217 GCA_023376005.1 Doryteuthis pealeii | reverse complement strand
AAAAAGAGAGAGATAAACCTCTGCCTATAGCCCACCTTCTTGAGCTTACACCCATTCCCTTTTGTTCTTCGCCATCCTCTGCCTTTCGCCACATCTCGCTTTATACCAGGCACTTAAGCTTACACCATCTCTTCTGCCATCCCTTCCATCAACTGCATTTCCTTAAACCTCTGCTATAGCCCACGTTCTTAGCTTACACCCATTACTTTCTGTCTTTCGCCCATCCCTCTGCCTTTCGCCACATCTCTGCTTTTATACCAGGAACTTAGCTTACACCCATCTCTTCTGCTGTCCTTCCATCCAACTGCATTTCCTAAACCTCTCCTATAGCCACCTTCTTAGCTTACACCCATTCCCTTTCTGTCTTTGCCCATCCCTCTGCCTTTCGCCACATCTGCTTTCAGACCAGGCACTTAAGCTTACACCCATCTCTTCTGCCATCCTTCCATCCAACTGCATTCCTCAAACCTCGGCCTATAGCCCACCTCTTAAGCTTACACCCATTCCTTTCTGTCTTTCGCCCATCCCTCTGCCTTTCGCCACTCTCTGCTTTTAGATCAGGCACTTCAGCTTACACCCATCTCTTCTGCCATCCTTCCACCCAACTGCATTTCCTTAAACCTCTGCCTATCGCACACCTTCTTAGCTTACACCCATTCCTTTCTGTCTTTCGCCATCCCTCTGCCTTTCGCCACATCTCTGCTTTTAGATAGGCACTAAGCTTACACCCATCTCTTCTGCTATCCTTCCACCAACTGCATTTCTTTAAACCTCTGCTATAGCCCACTTCTTGAGCTGACACCCCTTTCCCTCTCTCTTTCGCCCATCCCTCTGCCTTTCGCCAAATCTCTGCTTTTAGACCAGGCACTTAAGCTTACACCCATCTCTTCTGCCGTCCTTCCATCCAACTGCATTTCCTTAAACCTCTGCCTATCACCCACCTTCTTGAGCTTTCACCCATACCCTTTCTGTCTTTCGCCCATCCCTCTGCCTTTCGCCACATCTCTGCTTTTATACCAGGCACTAAGCTTACACCCATCTCGTCTGCCGTCCTTCCAACCCAACTGCATTTCCTCAAACCTCTGCCTATAGCCCACCTTCTTGAGCTTACACCCATTCCCTTTCTGTCTTTCGCCCATCCCTCTGCCTTTCGCCACATCTCTGCTTTTATACCAGGCACTTCAGCTTACACCCATCTCTTCTGCTGTCCTTCCACCCAACTGCATTTCCTCAAACCCCTGCCTATCGCACACCTTCTTGAGCTTACACCCATTCCCTTTCTGTCTTTCGCCCATCCCTCTGCCTTTCGCCACATCTCTGCTTTTATACCATGCACTTCAGCTTACACCCATCTCTTCTGCTGTCCTTCCACCCAACTGCATTTCCTCAAACCTCTGCCTATAGCCCACCTTCTTGAGCTTACACCCATTCCCTTTCTGTCTTTCGCCCATCCCTGCCTTTTGCCACATCTCTGCTTTTATAACATGCACTTCAGCTTACACCCATCTGTTCTGCTGTCCTTCCACCCAACTGCATTTCCTCAAACCTCAGCCTATCGCCCACCTTCTTGAGCTTACACCCATTCCCTTTCTGTCTTCGCCCATCCCTCTGCCTTTCGCCACATCTCTGCTTTTATACCAGGCACTTCAGCTTACACCCATCTCTTCTGCTATCCTTCCACCCAACTGCATTTCCTCAAACCTCTGCCTCTCGCCCGCCTTCTTGAGCTTACACCCATACCCTTTCTGTCTTTCGCCCATCCCTCTGCCTTTCGCCACATCTCTGCTTTTATACCAGGCACTTCAGCTTACACCCATCTCTTCTGCTATCCTTCCACCAACTGCATTTCCTCAAACCTCTGCCTCTCGCCCGCCTTCTTGAGCTTACACCCATACCCTTTCTGTCTTTCGCCCATCCCTCTGCCTTTCGCCACATCTCTGCTTTTATACCAGGCACTTAAGCTTACACCCATCTCTTCTGCCATCCTTCCATCCAACTGCATTTCCTCAAACCTCTGCTATCGCCTTCCTTCTTGAGCTTACACCCATTCCCTTTCTCTCTTTCGCCCATCCCTCTGCCTTTCGCCACATCTCTGCTTTTAGACCAGCCACTTCAGCTTACACCCATCTCTTCTGCTATCCTTCCACCCAACTGCATTTCCTCAAACCTCTGCCTATCGCCCACCTTCTTGAGCTTACACCCATTCCCTTTCTGTCTTTCGCCCATCCCTCTGCCTTTCGCCACATCTCTGCCTTTATAATAGGGACTGAAGCTTACACCCATCTCTTCTGCTATCCTTCCACCCAACTGCATTTCTTTAAACCTCTGCCTATAGCCCACTTTCTTGAGCTGACACCCTTTCCCTCTACGTCTCTCGCCCATCCTTCTGCCTTTCGCCAAATCTCTGCTTTTAGACCAGGCACTTAAGCTTACACCCATCTCTTCTGTCGTCCTTCCACCCAACTGCATTTCCTCAAACCTCTGCCTATCACCCACCTTCTTGAGCTTACACCCATACCCTTTCTGTCTTTCGCCCATCCCTCTGCCTTTCGCCACCTCTCTGCTTTTATACCAGGCACTTAAGCTTACACCCATCTCGTCTGCCGTCCTTCCACCCAACTGCATTTCCTCAAACCTCTGCCTATAGCCCACCTTCTTGAGCTTACACCCATTCCCTTTCTGTCTTTCGCCCATCCCTCTGCCTTTCGCCACATCTCAGCTTTTATACCAGGCACTTAAGCTTACACCCATCTCTTCTGCCACCCTTCCATCCAACTGCATTTCCTCAAACCTCTGCCTATAGCCCACGTTCTTGAGCTTACACCCATTACTTTTCTGTCTTTCGCCCATCCCTCTGCCTTTCGCCACATCTCTGCTTTTATACCAGGAACTTAAGCTTACACCCATCTCTTCTGCTGTCCTTCCATCCAACTGCATTTCCTCAAACCTCTGCCTATAGCCCACCTTCTTGAGCTTACACCCATTCCCTTTCTGTCTTTCGCCCATCCCTCTGCCTTTCGCCACATCTCTGCTTTCATACCAGGCACTTAAGCTTACACCCATCTCTTCTGCCACCCTTCCATCCAACTGCATTTCCTCAAACCTCGGCCTATCGCCCACCTTCTTGAGCTTACACCCATTCCCTTTCTGTCTTTCGCCCATCCCTCTGCCTTTCGCCACTTCTCTGCTTTTATATCAGGCACTTCAGCTTACACCCATCTCTTCTGCCATCCTTCCACCCAACTGCATTTCCTCAAACCTCTGCCTATCGCACACCTTCTTGAGCTTACACCCATTCCCTTTCTGTCTTTCGCCCATCCCTCTGCCTTTCGCCACATCTCTGCCTTTATAATAGGGACTGAAGCTTACACCCATCTCTTCTGCTATCCTTCCACCCAACTGCATTTCTTTAAACCTCTGTCTATAGCCCACTTTCTTGAGCTGACACCCTTTCCCTCTACGTCTCTCGCCCATCCCTCTGCCTTTCGCCAAATCTCTGCTTTTAGACCAGGCACTTAAGCTTACACCCATCTCTTCTGCCGTCCTTCCACCCAACTGCATTTCCTGAAACCTCTGCCTATCACCCACCTTCTTGAACTTTCACCCATACCCTTTCTGTCTTTCGCCCATCCCTCTGCCTTTCGCCACATCTCTGCTTTTATACCAGGCACTTAAGCTTACACCCATCTCGTCTGCCGTCCTTCCACCCAACTGCATTTCCTCAAACCTCTGCCTATAGCCCACCTTCTTGAGCTTACACCCATTCCCTTTCTGTCTTTCGCCCATCCCTCTGCCTTTCGCCACATCTCTGCTTTTATACCAGGCACTTCAGCTTACACCCATCTCTTCTGCTGTCCTTCCACCCAACTGCATTTCCTCAAACCCCTGCCTATCGCACACCTTCTTGAGCTTACACCCATTCCCTTTCTGTCTTTCGCCCATCCCTCTGCCTTTCGCCACATCTCTGCTTTTATACCATGCACTTCAGCTTACACCCATCTCTTCTGCTGTCCTTCCACCCAACTGCATTTCCTCAAACCTCTGCCTATAGCCCACCTTCTTGAGCTTACACCCATTCCCTTTCTGTCTTTCGCCCATCCCTCTGCCTTTTGCCACATCTCTGCTTTTATAACATGCACTTCAGCTTACACCCATCTGTTCTGCTGTCCTTCCACCCAACTGCATTTCCTCAAACCTCAGCCTATCGCCCACCTTCTTGAGCTTACACCCATTCCCTTTCTGTCTTTCGCCCATCCCTCTGCCTTTCGCCACATCTCTGCTTTTATACCAGGCACTTCAGCTTACACCCATCTCTTCTGCTATCCTTCCACCAACTGCATTTCCTCAAACCTCTGCCTCTCGCCCGCCTTCTTGAGCTTACACCCATACCCTTTCTGTCTTTCGCCCATCCCTCTGCCTTTCGCCACATCTCTGCTTTTATACCAGGCACTTAAGCTTACACCCATCTCTTCTGCCATCCTTCCATCCAACTGCATTTCCTCAAACCTCTGCCTATCGCCTTCCTTCTTGAGCTTACACCCATTCCCTTTCTCTCTTTCGCCCATCCCTCTGCCTTTCGCCACATCTCTGCTTTTAGACCAGCCACTTCAGCTTACACCCATCTCTTCTGCTATCCTTCCACCCAACTGCATTTCCTCAAACCTCTGCCTATCGCCCACCTTCTTGAGCTTACACCCATTCCCTTTCTGTCTTTCGCCCATCCCTCTGCCTTTCGCCACATCTCTGCTTTTATACCAGGCACTTCAGCTTACACCCATCTCTTCTGCTATCTTTCCACCCAACTGCATTTCCTCAAACCTCTGCCTATCTCCCACCTTCTTGAGCTTACACCCATTCCCTCACTGTCTTTCGCCCATCCCTCTGCCTTTCGCCACATCTCTGCTTTTAGACCAGGCACTTAAGCTTACACCCATCTCTTCTGCCGTCCTTCCACCCAACTGCATTTCCTCAAACCTCTGCCTATAGCCCACCTTCTTGAGCTTACACCCATTCCCTTTCTGTCTTTCGCCCATCCCTCTGCCTTTCGCCACATCTCTGCTTTTATACCATGCACTTAAGCTTACAACCATCTCATCTGCTATCCTTCCATCCAACTCCATTTCCTTAAACCTCTGCCTATAGCCCACCTTCTTGAGCTTACACACATTCCCTCTCTGTCTTTCGCCCATCCCTCTGCCTTTCGCCACATCTCTGCTTTTAGACCAGGCACTTAAGCTTACAACCATCTCATCTGCTATCCTTCCATCCAACTCCATTTCCTTAAACCTCTGCCTATAGCCCACCTTCTTGAGCTTACACACATTCCCTCTCTGTCTTTCGCCCATCCCTCTGCCTTTCGCCACATCTCTGCTTTTAGACCAGGCACTTAAGCTTACACCCATCTCTTCTGCCATCCTTCCATCCAACTACATTTCCTTAAACCTCGGCCTATAGACCATCTTCTTGAATATTTCGGATAAAAATCTCCAACTATCTTTGCAAAATCTGGATTTACTTTCCATTAATATAACCAGCTAAATAAAAAAAACGCCCTCCGTGCGACGTAAAATAAATATTTCCTGAGGGAATGGGAGTTGAAAATTTAATATCAGAGAGTTTGTATCATAAGTAAAGTAAAATCATCAAATCTATTAAAGGAGTAAAAAATAAAATAAATTTGTTAAAGGAGTTAAAAATATAAAAAACTTGAAATGGAAATAGATATATAATACCAGGTATCTATTTATTAAAACTTGTTTTACAAAACAATGTGGACTGTCTAACATAGCATGCTCAAATTTTGAATGCATTTATCCTGCGTTATGACGATTTTGGGTAATGTGACGTAAGCAGTGACGTAATCTTTGTTACAGACAAAAACCGGAAGCGAATCTCCATTATTAATAAGATGATCCCAAACATACGTTTCAATCAGTAACTGTGGCTTCAGAAAAAGAAGATTATGGTGTCATGGCTTCAATCCTAGGTTAACCACTTGGAACTTGAATCAATAATTAATCCCAAACAGTGAAAACGCTCTGGTTCTCTGATCGCGAAGAAATTCAAAATGGCCACGTCTGCTGTCAAGGTAATGGCTACTGGTTTTTTTTCTTCTTTTAAAATTGCAAAGGCGTAATCATAATACACTACCTGAAAAAGCAGAATACTATAAATGGACAATAGTACGGAAGCAATCAAGTCAAGACGCAGGCGTACGTTGAGAGCAAGTGTACTCTTGTACCTCAGTGTGCTCAGAGTGCAGTAGCTGAAGCAGCTAACTGCTATCCAGTTCCCTTCACTTGACATAGCTCCATCTAATTGTTTTCTGTTTCCTAAAGTTAAGTGGTCGCCATTTTAGAAATCGTGATGAGGTCAGGTACGGTTAAGTAGTTTTTGGAAAAGTAGGATGTCACCGTCGATAATGAGAGGGCGATACTTGCACATTGCTGGATGTCAGGGGGAGGGGATATATTGAAACATAGTGAAAATCTGTCTTGTTTATCCGGCTCCTTCTGGCATAGGCTTAGAACTTTTTGAAGGAGTCTCTCTCTCTCTCTCTCTCTCTCTCTCTCTCTCTCTCTCTCTCTCTATATATATATATATATATATATATATATATATATATATATATATATTCACTGAACATATGGACTTGCCACTTTTAATACATTTTTATGCACGAACTTCTGTGGCTTGCCAAACAATTAGAAAACTTATTCAAACTTTCTAAAAGCAATTTCTTTCACAATACATTGAATTATGATTGAAAAAAAAGAAAGAAATATATCTTTGTCTCATCACGTTTTGTTCATCTTACGCCCACACACACACACATACACACACCCACACACACACATATATATATATTTCTTCATAATATATATATTATGAAGAAATATATATATATATATATATATATATATATATATAATATATATATATATATATATATATATATATATATGTATATATATATATTATATATATATATATATATATATATATATATATATATATATATACATATATATATATTTGGGAAAATATGTGCTTTTTTTATTTTAGTCAGACCTAATTTTTGAAAGTTAATTCATTTATGTTTAGTTAGGCGGGATTTTAACTACTTAAATGTGAGGCTAAACAAATCGAGAAAAATCAATCTCTGAATATATATTTCGACCTATTAGGTCTCGTCAGCAGAGCTATAGATACGAGGACCGCCTAGCGTGTGACTCGAACCCTTTGTGCCGAGACAAATTTGCGATTTCTGTTTGGCGTGATGGTAAGATGCCGGCGTGCCGTTTCGGCACAAAGGGTTCGAGTCACACGCTAGGCGGTCCTCGTATCTATAGCTCTGCTGACGAGACCTAATTGGTCGAAATATATATTCAGAGATTGATTTTTCTCGATTTGTTTAGCCTCACATTTAAGTAGTTAAAATCCCGCCTAACTAAACATAAATGAATTAACTTTCAAAAATTAGGTCTGACTAAAATTTAAAAAAAAAGCACATATTCTCCCAAATATACTGTCGGCTGAAAATAGCTAAAAGTTGTTTACACATATATATATATATATATATATATATATATATATATAATATATATATATATATATATATATATATATATATATATATATATATATATATATATAATATTTTGGGGGCTTGTGCAGAAGACCGTGCGACCAGGCACCTCCTCGTCAAACAACGAACAAAAAGAAGTGAAAAAGAGAGGAAAAAAGCTGCCACAGAAACGAGAGCTAAAAGAAAGGAGAAACAGCAGCAGAACCCCCAACACCTACAGAAAGCATCACCTTTTGTTTGCAGCCATTGCACCAGAGACTGCCATTCGAGGATCGGTCTGTTCAGCCACTCACGTAGCAGGAAGCGAGAGAGAGAGAGAGAGAGAGAGAGAGAGAGAGAGAGAGAGAGAGAGAGAGAGAGAGAGAGGAGAACTACGCCATTGTCTAAAATAGACGGAAGGGTGCCAACCAATATTGTTGAGAGGTGTTTGTCGTATAATGCTTATCGTTGTTGGAAATCGAAGCTACGAACTTAGTTCAAATCTGAGACTATTTGCATTTGACAGAGCGCTAATACTCTTGGGAGAGGTATGCGTCCAATTATTCGCCATCCAGTTATGGGTAAAATGTAGGGCAGACTGAGTTACACTTGGTATGTTAATCAGTCTATGAAAAGGAAAACTCTGAATTATATATATATATATATATATATATATATATAATATATATATATAATTCAGAGTTTTCCTTTTCATAGACTGATTAACATACATTAACATCATGTAGAACACAGACAAGCACCCGCCAAAACAAACAAACAAGTTGTCACGAAAAAGAAGCATGGATGTCACTAAGAGCGACCGTCCCCATACCACCCAACAAGGTCACAGAGATGATACCATCCGCAACAATAAAGAGTATATATAGATGCCATAAAGGTCAGATCAGCAAGTCTATTCATTCTGAAGAAGGGGTATAAACATACCCGAAAATTTTACGAAATAAAACAAAACTTAACATTCAGAAACTGAGTTTTTCTTATAATTCACACCCAATGCTTCATACTAAATCCCAAATAATATATATTATAGACAGCTATATATATGTGAATGCGCACATATATATATATATATATATATATATATATATATATATATATATATATATAAGAGAGTTTCATAATTTGCTTGAAGCATTGTGTATGTATTGGTTAGGAGGTTGATTTAGAAGGCTATTTTTTTTATTTTATTTTAATTTTTTTTTCCTGGTCGAAACACGTGTTGGTAATTTAATTAATTTTATCCATTCAACCTTTTCCTTCTTTTATTTATTTAGCCTTTCAACATTATATATATATATATATATATATATATATATATATATATATATATATATAGTATGAATTCACATGACTCTTACTTGCTAACCATCCCTATTGGTTATTGCTCCTGGCAGGTTTTCTGAGCAGTATCCAGAATCCACACAGAGCTAATTGTTGGCCAGCCCACACTGGTGTGCTCAATTGCAGGAGAATTTCATGAAAAAAAAAATTCATTTAGGAAGAAATGCCATAGCTGTACTGCTTCAGTTCAATTCTTTTCATAAAGAGGTATTACCTCGAAAATTCAAGAAATAATAAAAAATACAGGTCAACACACAACACCATTGTTACCGTATTATTATTTTTTATTTATTCCAAACTGCATTGTGATGGCCTTCTAAATCTACCTCCTAACCAATATATATATATATATATATATATATATATATATATATATATATATATATATTATATAAATTATTTAACATCCTTCATTGAATCGCCCCACACCCATACACCCCCTCTACCCAAACTGTTGACAGTATCCATTTTCCCCACACCAACCCCCCAAAGACCCCATGCCAACATCCGCTCATACCAAAAAAATACACACACCCACGCACACATATGCACGCGAATTCAAACACTCGCACGTCTGCATTGATCAAACGTTGCACATTCGTAGAATAATGTGAATACGTGCGAACCCGCTGTCCCGTATACATAACCTTTTGCACTGTCCATAAACACACATACACATTCAAAACAACACCACATACATACGCATAACATTTCATCCAATCATACACATCCCATGTCTGTTAAACTTTTTGTAATTTTCGATTTTCCTTGCATTTGAAACAACGTCACCTGAAGATTGTTTGCAATGACGCACATATAAAAGGAAGTTTAGTATGTATTCGAAATTTTGCATACCCCTTAATATCCTTCTAACTAAGAAACACGTCAAATTTGGTTATTGATTTTTCCTGATTAATGGATATAATTAATTAATTCAACCAAAATCAACCAATTTGCGGAACTGTCCGTATACATGCTGCTGGTATATTATTCGCTGCCTACTTTCTATTATAGCTATACCAGCAGTTTAGTTTAATTTTAGTGAACAAAATCGCAGTCTAAGCCACTCAGCTCGGAATCTCGTCTATTTATGGTCCAATCCTTATATATAGTCCGGTCATGGATCGGTTACTTTTGCTAGTCAAATATATAGATATGTAAAACCTTTATATATATATATATATCGATCACCGGTCATTTTAACCCTGAAGATCCTTATGGTGAAACTCGAGTAGGTTATTACCGTGTACCTCTATGATAATATATATATATATCGATCAATGGCCATCTAATACGTATAAGCGGGGACATAGAAGTACTTGTTTGTTGGTATCCAAGCCCGTAGCAAACTTACAAGAGTAGATCAGACTCTTCAGTGTTATTGAACACAACTGACCAAGGAATTGGAAAACTCTTACCAGAAAAGGCTGACGTCAGTTGTTGGATCAGTTTGTGACATTCTTTGTACTAATTCTTTCCCTATTGACTTTGCCAAAAAGTGTGAAGAGTCCAACAGAAGACCTCAACACTAGAAAAACACTGTATGAGTTGGTAATTTGGATCAGCTCATGTTATCTTATAAACCCCATGATGAGAGAGTCCATCATATATATATATATATATATATATATATATATAATATATATATATACGTTTAAAAGCGAATATTATAAAATATTCCGATTGCAGTTTCTTGCCGGATATCTAAACGTATATTTAGCTATTTTTATTTTTATTTTTTTTTTAAACGTACTAGCAAATATATGCACCCTCCGGGTGCAAGTATTTAAGTTTTAATGTAATGAAATATCGTATTAAATTAGAAACGCTAATGAAACTAAATAAGAATGCAGATAAAAAGATTTGAAACAGAGGAGGGTATAATCGAAAAATAAAGCAACTGAAACTTACTCTTCCATCACTCTTGTCTTTCATTGTTATTTTTTCTAATTTAAGTATTTAGTTAAAATAGGAAGTAAAGAATAAAATGACACTTATCTTTTCTTGTTAATGGATTTCATTTAAGATTAATTGAAGGGATTTTTGCTTATATTCATTAAAATAAAGCCAAACAGTTAGAAATCAATAATACTAAGCATATATTTATTAAAATTACATTTCTAATATCAATATGCAAATTAGCCTTCCCGTTCACTCTGTAAAACGCTATTTTGTTGTATATATAAATACAATTGCATGTTATTAGTATGTAGATATGGTTAACAGTATAAATAATGAAAAACAATTTTATTAATAATTGAGGATTAAATAAGGA
>CM042147.1:17988013-18010513 GCA_023376005.1 Doryteuthis pealeii | reverse complement strand
TATATATATATATATATATATATATATATATATATATATATATATCCTCTCTTAGAAATCACTTGTAAATAGATTTTTCTCTCTTTCAAGAAGCAACTTAGATATACTCCGACATGAGAACGCATATATATATATATATATATATATATATATATATATATATATATATATATATATATATAATTTGTTCTGCCGCCCTGCGTTTACCAGCGTTTATTGTCATGACAACAGTGATCAGCGTTTGACACCACCTCACAGCGGTAGGTGTGGGGGTGGATATTTAAGATACTTGGAGTATTTGATGTGTAAATGACATCCTCCTGGTGAGAATCTGGGGAGGAGAGCCCTGGGGGGAATTCCTATTACGAAAGTATCTTGCCCATTATGGCATATAGCTATAAAAGAAGCCATTTTCTTTTGTAGAGCTTTTAGATCTATGCAATATTGTCCATTCACACGTAGAGATATTGCATTTGTCTTCAGTGCCAGAAAATAGCCACTTCCTTTTTACTAAGAGTATTGAAAGTTGCTACTCAAATATCACGCCCGTTGGCAACTAACTGATGTTGTTATTGTGTAGATATTTGTAAAATATAGTCAGGCACAAGGCTATATTTGCGTGGGATAAATTAGGGAAATTGTGTTGTATAAACTAGGTTTGCTGACAACGTTTTGAAATAATTTCATTTTTAATGGATAATACAATTTTGTTTATAAACTCTTTTTTTCGATTTAACCCATAGATGGGACCCTAACAGGTACTACCACTCATACTCAGAGTGGACCAGGAAGCAATGGTGACGAAGGGGTGCTCCACATTCCCCAAACCTCCAGAACTGGAACCGCACCATCAGATAGAGTCTAATATCATTCCCAGGACATGAAGACCCTCAGCCACCGCCTTCTAGGATAAACTAGGATACTTTTGTTGTGGAAAACATCACACTAAGAAGAGATAAATTTTCTCAAAATCAACCTTTAGGAATTCTATTATTTAATGATTGGTTGGTTAAGTTTTACGGCATGTCAACACTTGTTGGGTTATTTTATACTAAATAAATTTTCTTTTATACATTCTTGATGGGCACTCAATTTTATAAACTCATTTTTCTATTGAACCCATAGATATGACCTTAACAGCTATGACTCTCCGGGTCAAAGAGCCCTTGGAATTAATGGTGATGAAGGGTTATCCCACATTACCCATAACTCTAAAATCGAAACTTCACCATCAGATAAAGTTTAACGTCACACCCAGGACATTAAGACCCTCAAAGTGGATCTGGGAGTAATGATGATGAGGAGATACTCCACATTCCCTAGAACTCCAGAATTTGAACTTCACCATCAGATAGAGTTTAACATCATACCCAAGACACTAAGACCCTTAGCCACCATCTTCTTGCTCATTTAGGTTCAGCACAAAGATAAGTTTAACAGTTTAAGATAAGTATATGACGTATATTACAATTTACACTGGTACTCCTTTAAATTGACCATTCACACATTTCCAAATGGACCCGCCACGTCACATGTATTGAGCCAGTAAGTCTACTGTTGGTTTGAATAACAGCAGCTAGCTGAGTACATAATGAAGCAGCGTCCAAGACAGTTGGTATATATAGAAATCAAGAATGATCCACTCATGAATTTGGGTGATTTGGGTGATTCCATTCCTTGAGTTCTGATTGGCTGCTTGACTGCTTGATTTGAATGACATCGTGGAGTCTTATAAATACCCTGTCATTCTGCAGTAGACTTTGCGACAATTCGGTTTTGTATTGGGTTACAACCTTTTGTTGCCATGTCTTCCCAATTCGACGGTAATTGAAACTTTGATTATTCCTCAACATGTAGATATTTATCTACAACGTCAATTCTTTTAAAATGATCCCGTAATGTTACTCTATCACGTCCACCTTTCGTTGTCTTTGCTGGCAAAGCACATGCTCGCATCGTCCTCACTCGCCGACAAAGGTTAGCAGAGAGAATCTTGCCGGAAGCGCACAATCCTGATTCATCACACAAGATCCAACGCAAACCTGATAATTGCAATTCAGTAGATCCAAGCCAAGTCACGTGACTAACAAATGTCATTCATCATTTCCCTTTATTGGCTTGACTAATGTTCTTACTACTGTTGGTCATTGCTGGTCTGTCTCGTGCACTGGTTGAGTCAATTAGCTGACCACCAACACTTCTGTGTCTCATTCAATAATTCAATTTAGATGATCAGTGAGAAAAGGCTCCCGGAAATCTACAGCATCTATTCACAATAAAGCCCGAACAGCTGAACCTTTTACCTGTTAATAATAGAGTTAAACAAGATGGTGGCCTTGATCCAACTTTCAACTATTATCTACACCTAACTTACATTTTTTGGGTTTTCTATCTCTTTATACTACACCTTGGGGATTAGAAAAAATACAAAATAAAAATAAATAAAAAGAAAAACTCCTATGGGCCTTTCACCGGGAATTTGATCTGCGCATGTCCGAGAAAAAAGGACGGGGCAAAAAATCCCACGGCCATTTCGAACGAAGGCCGCAACTAAGGTAGTTGTTTTTTTATTTTTATTTTTTTTTTAGCGAGGATCATGTGCCTTCGCTACGAACGACTATACCCCGTTCAATAAAGCCTGAGTTATTAAACCACCTTCGGCCTTTGTCTATTTCCTTTCTCGTTCTTTGAATGCCTTCTGTTTCAGCGTACCAGCCCAGAAGAACATAGAACCAAGCTTTATATGGGGCTAAAATACCAGCATCAACTAACCATAACCTAACCCCATATACTTTATTAAATGCCATCTTTAGAAGAACAAAGATGTCATCTAATAAACGTGTAATACAATGAGATTGAAACCCCCCAAAATCTAAATTACGTGTAGATAATAGTGGAAATTTTGGGATGACGTATGAAAAGCTACCTGTCGATTTCTGATTGGTTAGCACAAGGCCAGGAAGAGAATGAGAGAATGATGAGTTGTTAGTCTAGACTGAGCAGGTGAAGGACACTGCAAAAGAAGTAAGGATAAAGTCATTAGTGGTGTTTTCTCGGGGACTCCCACAAATGGACACACCATTATTGAACGATCAGCAATAACTTACATATAATTGCTATGTGCGGATACGTTTTGAGGACTTGGTAAGAAAAATTAACAAGATATGCTGGACGCTGCTGAAAAAGGTAAGGATTAACTCATAAGTGTCGTTATCCTGTGGACTCATACGCGTGGACACACCATTATTGAACGACAAGCAACAACTTACATATAATAGCTATGTGCGGATACGTGTTGAGGAATTGCTAAGAGCTAAGAGACAGATAACGATAGTGAAGGGAATCTGTACACGACTTGATGATGAGGAGGATGAGAAAGATGTTGATGATGATGATGATGATGATGATGATGATTTTCTGGAAGCAATCGTTGAAGAATATTCTCACTAAAGCAATAAAGAGCAGAACCAACTTCAAAGACAGTTCTAAGTTTTCTCTGAGCAAATGAATCTTTATTTATTTATTTGGTTTCCATGACTTCTAACGATTTAAATCTCTTTGATCTCAACCTACTCGTTTTTAAGAAGAATCGAACCCGTACCGCGACGTTGGAACTGGAAATGATTCAAGCATACATACAAACAATAAAGACCACTTAAAAAAACCAAAAAAAACCCTCACTTTTCTTAATTAATTTAGAACTCCGGTTGTGTAATTATAAAATCCTAGACAAAACATCCAGAAAATAGGACATTGGGTCGGAGGTTTCTTCCCCCGCAAAACAACCCCTACACCCCCCCCAAAAAAAAGCAGAAAAAATACAGAAAGATAAAAAAAAAAAAAAAGAAAAAAAACAAAAAACAAACTAATTACTCGTCTGGAATAGTTGTAGTTGATCGGTAAGAAAAGAAGAAGCAAGAATTGAGGATTTTTTTTTGTTTGTTTGTTTTTTTTATTCAATGTTTACAACGTTCGGATTTATAATAAGCGTACACGGACCTTCAAGGTTCATCTATTTTTATTTTATTTTTTTCTTCCACTTGTCCATTTGGATGCGATTTCAGATCAATAACTTCTCATTCCCATCGAACATCACTTTTTTCTTTTTATTATTATTTCGAGGGGAAAAGTTTTTCCTTTAAAACTCCTTTCTTTTTTCCGATGTGTATTTGTGTTCGTTTCTCTTCTTTTCACCTCAGATTCTATTCAATTTAAACACGCGACGTCTCTTTTTATTTCTTCTTCTTCTTATTTATTATCAGCGTTAAGAAGAAATCAGAAATAAAAAGAAAGACATTAACGTCGAGAAAAGAAACGAGACACAAGTCAAAAGTAAGAGGTGATTGAACGTGAACATTATATCTAGATGTACATTCTAAACTAGTTTGGCTCAAGGCTATATACACTGAGAGAATTTAATGAGGACTCAGACTCATTAGGAGATTAATGGTCAATCGGACAACTGTGATTACTTCACTTTTGGACTAATATCTTAGTAAAAGGCATGAACCCACTTATCCCCCAGCTGTGGTTGAATAGTACCACTAATGTTCTTCTGCAATAGCAAGACTGGAGTTTGAACACGCTAACTATGATCTTGCAGTCCGGCACGCTATCCACTACGCCATTGGGAATCCACAGAATAATAAGAAGGGGAAGAATAAGAATAAAGGATTATATAGATTTTGAGATTTAAAAGGGATACAAAATCCCGAAGAGAACGACTGACATTGTGTTAACTCCAGTCACGCTATTACGTTCACTTCCGGATTAACAAAATTGGGAAAGGTAGGAACACCATTATTCCTTCAGATGTAGGTTAAATAGTATCATTATTGTTCTTCTTCAAGGATGTCTTTGGCAGTGAATAATCCACAAAGTCTGATTAAACAAAGAAAAAAAAACAAACGAATAAAAAAGGTAGAATAAAAGGTTAAACAATGAAAGTAAAGGAGGAGGAGAGAGGGGCGAGAAGAAGAAGAAGAAGAAGAAGAAGAAGAAAAAGAAGAAGAAGAAGAAGAAGTGTCATACAGGATAGTAATAGAAAAAAAGGAAGGAGAAGGCGTGGTAAAGTAGTAATAATAACATGAGTAGTAGTAGCAGCTGTAGCAGTAGTAGTAACAAAAAAGGAAGAAGAAGAAGAAGAAGAAGAAGAAGAACAATAACAACAACAACAACAACAACAAGGATGACTAGGATAAAAGAAGAAGAAAAAGAAAAAGAAAAGAAAGAAGAAAAAGATCATGAAACATAGTAATGGGAAAAACGGAAGAAGAAGAAGAAGAAGAAGAAGAAAGAAGAAGAAGAAAGAGAAGAAGAAGAAGAAGAAGAAGAAGAAGAAGAAAGAAGAAGAAGAAGAAGAAGAAGAAGAAGAAGAAGAAGAATCTGATAGATGGAGATAAACAAATCAGAAGAAAAGAAGATGTGAATTTGGGGTGGATGTGGGGGTGGAGAGTCTATGTTGTCGACTCCCCCCTACCCCCCCCAAAAAAAAAAAAAAAAATCAGTTGTCTGTTCATTATGGCTGATTAAAATTTTGATTCATGACTGTGTCTGGCTTTCTGATAGCTTTTTGATGGCGTCCTCTGAAATAATTTGAAAATATTTTTTTTCGGCGGGAATACCACCATTACCTGTCATAACATTCACTTTCTTAAGAGGATTACTTCAATGTTAGAAATTTGAAATATCAATTAATTTGCTTATTAATTTGATAATCACTTTTATTGATTGAAGAAAACAAATTAAATAATTTTCAGAAGGAAATTCCTTACTTCAATCTACAAAGTCTGGAATCAAATAAAGATTTCTCTTGAATAAATATTTCCGAATTTCATTTTGGAAATTGAAATTTGTTTAGCCGTTCAAATCTTGTCGAATTGTCTATCGTAGCAAGCATTGATTTTAAAGTAGGCCAAAAGTAGTATCTTCTAGGTTGGTAGTTGGTTGGTTGGTTGGATTTTACG
This sequence comes from Doryteuthis pealeii, assembly GCA_023376005.1. Lineage (NCBI taxonomy): Eukaryota > Metazoa > Mollusca > Cephalopoda > Myopsida > Loliginidae > Doryteuthis > Doryteuthis pealeii. The sequence continues at coordinate 18,004,547 of CM042147.1, read as the reverse complement.
GCATGTCAACTCTTGTTCGTTTGGGTTATTTTATGCCGAAGTCCTTTTTGTTTTATTCATTCTTGATGCATACTTAATTTTTTTAAACTCAATTTTTTTACAAATTAAAAAAAAAACTATTAAATTAAATTTTCTCTATTTAACTCATAGATGGGGCCCTGATGCGTATTACCACGTCAGGGGTAATGATGATGAAGGGGTACTCCACATTCCCCAGAGCTGCAGAATTAGAACTTCACCACCAGGGACAATCATATAGATGCTAAGGCTTGACTTGACCACAGATTCATCGGAGGAGGCACGCCTACCTCCAGTTTAGCCTAAGTAAGAACCAAAGTGGATTGTCACATGTCATATACTGCTCAACCACTAGGATTCTATCCTTAAGCATCACGGATCGCCACTTGTAGCCAACGGGGTGCCCTATTTGGGGGGGTCTTACCTCTCTGCAAAACTCATGCTTATTCCCCCAAACATGACGATGATCACTATGGTCAAATATGTGTTTCATCAATACATTTCACAAAGAAGTATAAATTTGTCTCCAATTTTTCTTTTGAATTCTGGAAAATGAATAGGAAAAGATGAACAATAAAACATTGTCAGAAAGGTGAAAAAACTATGGAATATGAAAGTGAAGATCTTACGAATTGTAGTTGTTGTCCTTTGAACAGTCCCCAAGGGTTTATAAAAAGGACTGGAAATCACAGGAACAATAGCGACCCTTTAAACAACAGCACTGGAGACCTGGGGAGACTTCTTTTCACTTAAACTGTGAATAACCTCTATATATTTCTGGTGTAAAAAACTCACAAGGAGTGAAATGATAATAATAATAATAATAATAATAATAATAATAATAATAATAATAATACGAAACGCATAAAATTCTGTGGGACTTTGAAATAAAAACGGATCACCTTATCCCAGCAAGAAGACCAGACCTAGTATTGATAAACAAAAAAGAAAGAACTTGTCAACTAAAGGAATATGAAAAAATGGACAAATATCTGGACCTTGCCAGAGAACTGAAAAAGTTATGGAATATGAAAGTCAAAGTGATACCAATTGTAGTTGGTGCACTTGAAACAGTCTCAAAAGGATTAGAAAAGGGTTTGGAAAGTTTGGAAATCAGAGGAAGAATTGAAACCATTCAGAACACTGCGCTGCTGGAATCTGCCAGAATACTCAGAAGAGTCCTGGAGACCTGAGGAGACTTGCTGTCACTCAGACTCCAGTGAAATACCAGCAGCTAATGCTGATGTGAAAACTCAAAAGGAGCAAATAATAATAATAATAATCTGGAGACCTGAGGAGACTTGCTGTCACTTAGTCTCCAGTGAACCACCGCCTACTGAAGGTGTAAAAAAATTGATAATAATGATATTTATAATAATCTTATTATAATGTAGATTGGTGGTCCCTCTGTAACCGAAACTACATCATTGCTTCATGACAATACCTTCAAGAATTACGTAAGCTTATCGAAGAGTATTTAATTTACAGTCAAAATTATTGATGTATAGAATAGAATAAATCTCAATCATTAACGGTGTTTCTATGAAAATCTGGTTTGAATTTGCCTCAAAACATCCCATATTATTAGTGCGTTTAAAATCCTGCAATGTGTCTTATATATCACTAAGATATAAAGGTTCATATAATATATGCTGTGGTTAATTTGCATACTGGTTTTAACAAAACAGGGTTTAATAAATAATTACTTATTATATACTTCTTATTGATCTCATTTTGGGACTTTTCATGATTGCTTTGGAGTAATTGTCTCGTGGATAAGCAGCCCTTCAGGCAATGTCGATACAACAGCCATTTTGTTTTGGATATACAGATACTTTATGTATGTGTTTATACAATACCTCCACTACGGACAGGATGTGACACAAGGTCGATTTTAATAGTGTCTTTGGAACAGGATAAGGGGGAGGAGAAGCTCTGAAATTATTTTTTATTAACGAGAAGAGTATTTGAATTCAGGTTTACCTTCTCCTAGACTGGTTGCCATAACAGAGTTAAATAAACCAGTCTATCCTAATATTTACTATTTTAAGAGATTACCAACATATCTCTGCACATCTAACCATTTCTCCCAAGGATGAACAAGACTTTTAGAGATCCACAGTAGTTCTATCGTGTTTGATTTCTTTATATGTTTTCCCCATTATTTAAAAGGAAAGAAGCACCTTAAAATACATTTCACATCTACATCTTCAGTTAATTGATATGATGTCATTTAGGTTTATGGAAGCTTTTAATATTATTATTGTCTTATTTGTTGAAATAGTTCAAGCTGATTCAGTCCATACTTATTGTAAACCTGAGAATAAGATACAAGAATAAAAGATCAAAGAAATCTCGACTGTTATTTCCGATATTTCATCGTCTTAGAACAACGTAACCTTTACGAGAATTAGATTGTGTAAAACTGTGTTTAAATGTATATAGTTCAAGTGCTTACAAATATTTAACACACACACACACACACACACACACACACACACATACATACACATACACACACACATACATAGACACACACACACACACACACACAACACACATATATATATAAATATATATATATATATATATGTCAAATGAAACTGGAAGTGAATCCGATGATATGTTGAAAAAATGAATAAAGGAAAGAAAGTAGAGAATGGATAATATAGGATATTTTAATCAATTTACTTACACGTGTTTCGGTCAGGAGTTTATCCATGTGTACATTATTCTAACTATTATTATTTTTAAATAACCAAATGAATTTCATTTCAAATAAGGATTTACTCTGATGAAGGTCGAATTTTCTTTGTGTGCGGAACATTTCTACAATTTTTCTATTATTATTATTTCATTTCATTTGGTTATTTAAAAATAATGATAGTTTGAATAATGTACACATGGATAAACTCCTGACCGAAACACGTGTAAGTAAATTGATTAAAATATCCCATATTATCCATTCTATACTTTCTTTCCTTTATTAATTTTTCAACATATATATATATATATATATATATATATATATATATATATCCCAATCCCTCCGCATCAGTAGGATGTGTCACACCGTCAATTTTTAAGCTCAGTTTAACAGGTTCAAAATCAGATTTTTCATTCTCCTAGAAGAGTTGCCGAACTGTTCAACTATATACCCATTCAAAAAACTATTGCTCTACACGGTTTCGATCCCAAATAGATCTCATTCTGACGAGATCTATTTGAGATCGAAACCATATCTGACTCATATTTTTTTACTATTACACACACACACACACACACACACACACACACACACACACACACACAGAGGATATATATATATATATATAAACAGTATTAAAGCCACTTAATTTAGTATTCTGTAGAGTTAAGTAATATGAAATCTTTCTACACACACACACACACACACACACACACACACACACATATATATATATATATATATATATATATATATACACGCAACACGTGTTTCAGATATTCTGGTATCTTCTTCAGCTTTGATCAATACATATATTGATATACATATATATATATATATATATATATATACATATACACATATATATATACATAGGTTGTGCTTGTTTCTGTTAACAGAAAAATTACAGAAACACGCACAACCTATGTATATGTATATATATATATATATATATATATATATATCAATATATGTATTGATCAAAGCCTGAAGATGATACCAGAATATCTGAAACACGTGTTGCTTATGTGAAATAAAAAGAATAAAACATTTTTTCTGAGAACGATACATTTTGCAGACCTTTTTTTTTATAAAATATTACATTTTCTCCCGTTGGAACCAGAAATATTTTATATATATATATATATATATATATATATATATTATATATATATATATATATATGGAAACATTGAAATGGATGACATATATAAAAAAAGTCTCGTCTTACACAAAAGAAACCAGCAAACAGTCTCCAATAAGCACCCACAAGACTAGCACTCTCAATAATCCCTCATTGCTATACTTATCCTAAATCCTTTGATCTTTCTATCTCCCACCCGCAATAGTGATCTACCATACTTTGGTGGTGACCCTTCTTTTAACCTCCTCCCTTTCTATCACCTTCCTCTGCCTCATCCTTTTATCATTTCATCGTCTATATAGCAGTCTGTTATAGAATAATAAATATTTATTCTGATGATGTTTTTAAGACTAACAGAGGCGAAATATTAATTGAATGTAATTGTTTGTGTTTATTATTCACTTTTCCTTTGATTTCTCCGGATTTCCCTAATCTCCGCGTACCTCATATGGTAGAGACGTATCATTATCATTGACAAGTTAATTTTGCATTGATTGTGCGGTGCGTTTCGGTCGGCCGAGCGGTAAAGTCTCTGACTCTGCCTGCTGGAGTCCCGGTTTCTATTTCTGTCGGAGGGAAATCGTTAGTATACATCGCTGATGAGACTTAATAAAGTTGAAACAGTCTGTACGATGTTCTACGCGTCGCACGATCACTTGCCGAAGTTCGCTTGTCATGATTATTTTCTATAATTATCGAATTTTATACGATATACGCATTGTAATTGCCTTCAAGCTAAAATATAAATAATAATATATACTTTATTCAACATTGGTTCTAAAACAAACATCCAAATCTTATTACACTCATTTTACATCATATATTATATATATATATATATATATATATATATATATATATATAATATATATATATTAAAATAAGTGTATTTTTGGCAGCATTTTTTCTTTCATACAAGTTTTGTTGAACTGTACAGACAATTCTTGTCGGACGAGTTTTTGGTTGATCCTTTCTAATTTTCGGGCCATCTTTTTGGTGTCGGGGTGGAACTGGTGTAACATACCAACGGTTTCAAAACGAGCGCTTTCAGCAATACAAATTGCAATCATCAGGTAGGAAACCATGGTATGGTTTCGTGTCTCGTTTTTAACGAGAACGAGTAGTAGCCTAGAAGTGGGAGGTGATAACCATTGGTAGTGGGAGATTGTAGGAATGGTAGTGCTTCCACTATACCACTCCCCTTCTCACAACTTGTGCCACCCTCCCACAAAAATCACTACTGCATCGCTCGCTCGAACCACTACCATTCCTACAACTTCCTACTACCAATGGTTATTACCTCCCACTTCTAATTCCTTGCTACTACTCGTTCTCGTTGAAAACGAGACACGAAACCATACCATGGTTTCCTACCTGATGATGGCAAACTGTATTGCCGAAAGCGCTCGTTTTGAAACCTTTGGTGGACTGTTACACCAGTTTCACCCCGGCACCAGAAGGATGACCCGAAAATTAGAAAGGATCAACCAAAAACTTGTCCGACAAGAATTGTCTGTTCAGTTCAACAAAACTTGTACAATATTATATATATATATATATATGTATATATATATATATATATATATATATATATATATAAAAGTTTATTTGTAGTACAAAATTTAATGAGGACGCGTAGAAGCATATGCATTATGTAAATAAATTTATTTTTTTTCTAAAAAGAAAGGAAAAGGGTACCCTAGTTTTGATTTAAAATCAGAAATAAATTTCTTCTTTCGCTCAATACTCCTCAGAGAATTACATTGAAAGATGTAAAAAAAAGTGTGGTTTGAAGACAACGAATAAGACAGGAAGCAGTGAGAACAAGGAAAAAAGTTTGTTCTTTTTTATCTCTCAGAAAGAGAATTCGCAAAATATCCGAAACTTAAAACTCACGTGGGGGGGGTTCGGAAATTACGGGTGCCCCGTTTCGATAAACTGAGGCTTGAAATGCCGAAAAGGAGTAGCTGTTGTGACTGTTTCTGCACGCACAGGATGGGTTGAGTGCGAGAAATGAAGAGAGACTCAAGGATTTGAAGTTGTAGTTCGCTATTGGAACTACAAAGGACTGAGAACATCGCAGGATGGTAGGAGCGGGCACAGGCAGAGTTTCTTAATAGGTGTTGTCCTATGGTGGAAGGAGTATTTAAGCCTGCAGCTGTGGGACAGTGCACGTTGCCTGAACGGATGTTGTAGGGTATGTGCTGCTTGATCATTTTACATCAATATATATATATATATATATATATATATATATATATATATATATTGATGTAAAATGATTGTAATAATCTAAAGACTTATTGCGTATATATATATGTATATACATATATATGTGTGTGGGTATGTGTGTGTGTTGTTATCATTACACTCATTTTACATCAATATATATATATATATATATATATATGTATATATATATGTATATATGCGTGTGTGTGTGTGTGTGTGTGAAATGATTGTAATAATCTAAAGACTTATTGTGTATATATATATGTGTATATACATATATATATATATTATATGTGTGTGTGTGTACGTGTGTGTTGTTATTATTACACTAATTTTACATCAATATATGTATATATATATGTATATATATATATATATGTGTGTGTGTGTGTGTGTGTGTGTGTGTGTGAAATGAGTGTGAAATAATCTAAAGAAATGTGTGTTGAAGAGGATTTCTCTCGACAAGATAAACCATTTTACACCTCATCTACTTTGAGCCGAGATTTTACATTCATCTCGACTGAGCCGAGCTGTAATTTGCAGTTTCATCGACAAGATTCAAATGCGTCTCTGGTGCAAATCGGATGACAATCAGATGACGTTTAGAAAGAATGGCCAAAATTAACAGACGTCCAATTCATTCGAAAATCTCCTGACAGTTATTGATACGAACCGCGCAGAGGCAAAGGAGAGAGATTGGTAATAGAGGAGGAGAACAGGGAAAGTGTAATCCGGTTAGTTTTCTGACCGACAAACCTACATAAGTAAATTGAGAGGAAATAGGATTGGGGTGGGGTGGGAGTGAAAGATGGGAGATGGGGGAGGGTGGGAAATAACAATGGGAGAAGGTAAGAAAGCTGAGAGTGAACCGAAAAGAAAATCACGTGAAAGTGTGTGTATATATATATATATATATATATAATATATATATATATATATGTGTGTGTGTGTGTGTGTGTGTGTGTGTATATATATATACACACATATATATATATATACATATATATATATACACACACACACACATATATATATATAAGGTCTGTCGAGATTTTTGGTACCTTTTGACACACCTTGTATTCTGAAGAATCAACGTTCCATTCATTCTTCATTTCAATCTTGGTAAATAAACCTTTAAAATCTGTACTTTTTGACACACCTTGTATTCTGAAAAAAATTAACGTTACATGTATAGTTCATTCCTATCTTGGTAAATACAACTTCAGACTCGATACTTTTTTGACACACGTTATATATATATATATTCACCTGATTTGCTTTGCATGTCTCTCCTTAAAAACAAACGTATAGAGCACTCCCTAGTAGCCTAATATGTTTATAACAGTAACATTCCATTTATAAAAAGTGGGTGTATAGATGGCACGATGATAATATGCCTGACTGATGATAATTCAATTGGGTTTCGAACCCAGCCTGAAACAGCCTGCCTTGTCTAGTCTCAGTGATGAGCCATGAAATGGCAAAACAGGATTGTATTTGAATGAAAGTATATATATATATATATATATATATATATATATATATATATATATATATATATATAAATTTTAGATGAAACAAAGAAATCACAGTGCTCAACCACAAATTTGTAGGAGCTTTATTTATTTATTTGTTGAATTTTTAAATATAATTGTTTTCCATAGGCAACTACCCAGGTTTCAGGCTATTTTGCCATCATCAGGTTGCTAATAATTATTCTGGTGTTTATGCGAAGACATTTCTTGCTGTTATGTTTTTGGACCGCAAATTACGTCGGTTTATTATTGTGGACGCTCTTTATGCTTTGGATTTTATTTTTGAATTTTTCAATTTCTGCATTTTTAAATATATATATATATATATATATATATATATATATATATATATATATATATATTTCTCCATTGTTTAAAGTTAACACTATATCACTTATAGATAGAGCAATATTTAATAAAAATATATATTATTTTGTATATATTTAATTGCATGGAAAATAATCTAATACCATATTGCTTTCATGCTCTTTAGACTTGCTTGTTTGATAGGATTCAACCAAAATTGAGAACTCAAATTTGCATATACAGATTTGCTTATATAGTTTTGTATATACATGACCAACACGTGAAAACCATGAACTTTCTTAAAATCGCGCGTGTGTTCGCACCCCTGAGCTTGCGTAATTAACAAACACGGAAGTGGGAATTAAAAAAATCTGTAAAACGGGAAGTTTAACCAATAAGACCGGGTGCGTTTCCGTAATTTAATGCTATTTATACGTAAAATGCGATTGTAATGATATTATCTCCTGCGCGCTATTCTGCATTTGTGTTATCTTTTTACAGTTTGTTATGTCACACGTTCTAATACCATATTCCTTTTTACTTTAGTCTGGTTTTCACAAGTGGAATTCTCAATATCATTTCATAAAAGTCGTACTCAACTCCTTATTTTCGGCAAACGACCATATTTCAGTTTTTATTTTTGAAAGATTTTGTAAAAGCATTTTTGAAAGCAAAAAGAAAACCGAAAAGACTTCTCAAAAATGATTTGTATTGGAAATCTGTGGAAAAGAAGTTTAATCATCGATAATATCACTCCCACAAAAAAATATGTCTAAATCAATATTTATCGATTTTCTCTGATCGAATGAAAACCTTGACAGACATTTTATTTGAAAGTCTCGAATAATTCTGTTAAAAGATTTGAAGAATTTTAAGGCTTAAATTTGTCGACATCTTATAGTGGTAGTTGGTTGGTTGGTTGGAGTTTACGGTATGTCAACCCATTTGGGTCATGTTATGCCGATGATCTTTTTTATTCATTCTTGATGAGTAAGCAATTTGTTTTAAACATTTTTTCTATTTAACTATAGATGGAATTCTAACAAGTACAACCACTCCGGGTCAGAGTGGAAGCAATGGTGATGAAAAGGGGCTCCACATTCCTCAGATCTCCAGAACTGGAAACTTGCCATCAGATAGAGTTTAACGTCATACCCAGCACATTAAGACTCTCAGCCACTGCTCCTAGTGCAAATGAGAAAAATGGTTGCCATAAGGGCAATAGGATTGGGACATCATATAGGTGGAAAGGTTTGACGTGACCAGCCGATTGCTTGGAGGGGGCCTCACGACCACTCGTCTAGCCTAAGTAAGGCCCAAAGTGGAGTGTTGCATGTCATGGACTGCTCATCTACCATCCTTTAAACATCACGGGTTGCCACCCACTGCCAACCAATGGAACCATTGGGGGTCTTAACCCTCTGGGGAGGTGTAGTCAGTGAATTCTAAAGCCCCAACCGACAGTGTACCGTAGCGGTTTTACCTGCTGGGTTCACAGCTATGGATTAAATAAAAAAATGAGTTAAACATGATTTTAAAAAAAATTGAGTTAGAAAAATTCAATACCCCTTAATAATAATAATAATAATAATAATAATTAATAATAATAATAATAATAATTTACTATAAGAAATTTAAGACATTAAATTTATTTGTTAATAATAATAATCATAAGATTCATAATTTACTATAAGAAATTTAAAACACTAATTTTATTTAAAGTTACTTCTTTCCCTTCCAAAAAGACTGCATAAAAACCATTTATTAAATGAAATGTCCATTGAGAAAATACATCTTCAGCAATAATGATTTTAAAAAAATGACGAGTTACATTGGTTATACTACTACAATAATATCAAAGAGACTAACTTTATGTGTCCGGTTTCAGTTCCATATACCAACATTTAAAAAAAACATAACTGCTTTATTATAACATATACTTAATATTTTAGTTAATAATATAAAAATAGTTCATTCAACAATATAAAAAGATTTAAAATTCTAGAAGCTTCATTCATAAACCACTAAAATAAACGAAGAAAGGTAAAATCTAACTAAACAACCAAACAACAACTCCCGCCATTCTTTTTCCAGTGAAACACTGCACATCCAAAACAGGAATAAGAATAGGATCTCATCGAATGAGAACTCACATCTTATTCTGTCGCAGCAAAGCCAATTCAGCTACGAGAGCGTGGATGATGTTGCAGAAGTCCAGTGAATAGCCCTGCCTCACATTGTTAAGGCCATATTTAGTTTTTGTTATTGTTTTAAACATTTGTGGTGGCAAGAGTATTATTTTGATATTAACACGATAAGCGTGTGGAATAATGACAAGAAACCTTTTAAAAATATTCAGGGATATTGACTGGTTTCACATGTAAGAATTGGACTCTCGAATCCTTCTCTCTGTACTCTTTCTTCGGAGTTCTTTCTCCCCCCCCCTCTCTCTCTCTCTCTCTCTCTCTCTCTCTCTCTCTCTCTCTCTCTCTCTCTCTATATATATATATATATATATATATATATATATATATGTGTGTGTGTGTGTGTGTGTGTGTGTGTGTGTGTAATTGGTGTGAAGAACATGTATGCTTCTTTGATGATATATCCCTTGATTCTAATTTTCTGTTTATACTATATATATATCTATATGCTATATATATATATATATATATATATATATATATATATGTGTGTGTGTGTGTGTGTGTGTGTGTGTGTCTATAATATGCAATTATGAGGTTTCTCATTTATCTTATAGAAACACACACACATGTATATCAATGTGTATGTTTGGCACTATTATACTAGAAAAAGCAGTAGTAATCCAACGTACAGTGTTATTAGAAGAGTGCTCAATATCTGTGATAGAGCGTTAATAGATGAATTGGATTTTTAACACTTTCATTGTCTGAAGACTGCCGAAGAACAAAAAACGAAATGGTAGCAAAACTGTTCCAATGATAATAAATATAACCTAAACCTTTTATTATTCATTCATATATATATATATATATATATATATATATATTATATATATAGAGAGAGAGAGAGAGAGAGAGAGAGAGAGAGATTGATATATATATATATATATATATATATATATATATATTATATATATATATATATATATATATAAAATATAGTCAACTGAAAGTGTGTCTCAAAACAAGCTCGGAAAGCCAACTCAGCTACGGGAGCATTGACGGCACTGTGAAAAAGAAGTTTAATCATCGATAATATCACTCAAAACGCCCGCAAAAAAAAAAACGCGTCTAAATCAATATTTATCGATTTGCTGAGAGCGAATGAAAACCTTGACTGTCATTTTGTTTCGAAGTCTCGAATAATTCTATTAAAAGATTTGAAGATTTTCAAGGCTTAAATTTGTCGACATCTTTGTTGATTATATCTTCGATAAAAAGACAACCCGGACACTGAGTAATACTTCTTTTCGATTCAGTCGACTTTTTTGTTGTCTGATTCAGGAGATCTCCATATTTCAACAAACGAAATAAAATTACCATCAGTATAAATCAGTATGTGAATAAGAAGTTTAGCAACCAATACGAGGCAACAATAGGAGGTGACTTCTTAACAAAAGAAGTCATGGTGGAAGACAGTATTGTTACAATGCAGATCTGGGATACCACTGGCCAACAAAGGTTTTAAGGGGCTTGGTGTTGTTTTTTACAGAGGAGCTGACTACTGCGTGCTAGTTTTTGATGTAACAGCACAAAACACTTTAAAAATGGAAGGTTAGGGAGATGAATTTCTTATACAGGCCAGTCCCCGAGATCCTGAGAACTTTCCCTTTGTTGTGCTAGGAAATAAAATTGATTTTGAGAACAGAGCAGTTTCTGCAAAAAGAGCTCAAGGATGGTGCTACGGCAAGGGGGAAATAGTTTGGTTTGTTTTGTTTTACGGCATATCAACCTCAGTGGGTCATTTAATGCCGATAAAGTTTTGAAATAAATCAATTCTTAATGGAAAATACAATTTTTTAATAAATACATTTTTCTATTTAACCCATAGATGGGACCCTAACAGGTACTACCACTCCGGGTCAGAGTGTACCAGGGGGAAATGGTGATGAAGGGGTGCTCCACATTCCCCAAACCTCCAAAACTGGAACCTCACTATCAGATATAGTTTAACGTCATTCCCAGGACATGTAGACCCGCAGCCACCGCCTTCTAGCACCCATATGATAAAAAAGGGTTGGGGCTTGCCATAAGGGCAATAGGGTTGGGAAAATCATATAGGTGCTAGGGAAGGGGGAAATTCCATACTTTGAAACAAGTGCAAAATAAGCTATTAATGTTGAACAGGCTTTTCAAACTGTGGCCAAAAATGCATTGGTCCAAGAAGCAGAAGTGGATATGTATAATGGATTTCCTGACCAGATTAAGCTTACAAGAGAACAAAACAAAAACAAAGTCTTAACTTCAAATGGTTGTGCATTTCTGTCCATTCCTGGCAATTAGACCGTTCTTTTCGAGTTCTTTAAAATTCTTCAGCATTCATTACTAGTAAAAGAAAATAACTGTGTCATATACAGCAGCAGTATAACAAAAAACTCAACACTTAGATGAGACCCTAAGAGGTAATACTACCCCGGGTCAGGGTGAACCTGGGGGTGTAGTGGCAATAAAGGGGTACTCCACCCCCCAGATCCCTAGAATCGTAATTTCACTATCATTTGCAGTTAAAACTCATACCCAGGACACTGAGACACTCAGCCACCACCTTCTAACCTATATATGATAAAACAGTCGGCGCGTGTCATAAGGGCAATAGGGTTGGGACAATCATATAGGAGCTAGGACTTGTCCATTTCTGTTGTATAAACTAAAATAATAACAATCAAATCTCGATCGTTTACAACATAATCTGAAAATAAACAAGAAAACAAAAATACAAGACACACACACACACACACACACACACACACACACACACACACATATATATATATATATATTATATATTATGAAATACTAAACGATTAAGAAGCCTTTGCTATCATTTGTTTCAAAGTAGTGTATTAGTCGTCCTGATTTGTCCTGAAGAAGAGCGCGCCTAATACGCTGCCTTGAAACCATTGGTAAGACACGCTTTTTAATTTGATAGTATTTCATAATATATAAATATACTTCTTACACCTGTAATCGAGCTCTTTATTTCCTTTCTCTAATACAAAAGTGTATATATATATATATATATATATATATATATATATATATATATATATAGAGAGAGAGAGAGAGAGAGAGATGAGAGAGGGGAGATAAGAAGAGAAATACGCATACTACCTCGAGCAAAATATATCTATATATGAACTTACCACTGGTAGAAAACGTTTCTTCCGTTATTTTTAATTCACGGAAAATAAACTAAGATCAAATTTGAGACAAAACATATTCTATTTGATAGCCAAACTTTCTGGATGTTTGGAACGTGGGTCAAATTAATCAAAATAATTTAAAGTAATTAATAATCGGGAAGGCATGAATCCAATTATTCTTGGAGAAGAAAAAATATGCTAATAATAACTTATGAAGAAAAAAAAAACATACATCTAAGATCTCGTATGTAAATATATTCAAACACTTTCTAATTAATACCTTATAAAAATTGACTTTTGGCTTCGATTTTGATATTGGTTTGTACCTTGAATCCTCGCTTCTTTTAATAATCAATAAGATAATTAATTATATATTTTTTAGATGAAAATTGATAATTTGTAGTATTTGAAATTTTCGGACTGTTGTTCTCATCTTTATTGTTATATACCTAACGTTTTAGACCATGTGCCCTCCGATCTTTTTCAGGTGTTTTTTGCCGAATTTTTCGGATGAAGCTTGATATTTTGTATTATTTAGAATTTTCGGACTGTTGCCCTCATCTTTATAGTTATATACACAACCTTTTTGTCCATGTGCCCTCCAGTCTTCTTCGGGTGTTTCTTGTCGAATTTTTGAGATGAGGCTTGATAATTTGTATTATTTGGATTTTTCGAACAGTTGCCCTCATCTTTATACACAACGTTTTAGCTCATTTGCTCTCTGGCCTTGTTTATGTGTTTCTTATCGAATTCAGAAACCTTGTCTTTGAACCCGGGAACCTTCTCAAACTCGGGAAACTTCTGATCAAACTCGAAAACCTTCTTGTCGAATTCGGTATCCAGACGGATACATTGCGCAATGGTTATAAGGATTGATTTATTACAGTTTTAAAGGACACTCATCCGTGATAATAACTGAATACTTAGTACAGCTTAAAATTTGTATGCTGTCATGGTTAGAGGAATAAGAAGAGTCTACCGCGGTGGATTGAATAAAGGGTTTGGTTCGAAGTTCCGTGAAGGCTCCAGATTACGACACGACGGTTCCAGAGCTCGACAATAAGGTAACCGAGTTCAAAGAGAAGGTCTTATCGAATACAAATAATTCTTTAAACAGAATTATTCAACTTAGAGATGAAACTCTAACTCTAACTCTTCTGGTCAAAGTAGATCTAGAAGTAATGGCAATGAAGGGGTACTCCACACTCACCAGATACAGAACTGGAAGAACTTTACCATTAGATGCAGTACAGGGGGAGGGGTTCGCTTCTCCATGGGGGACAGTCAACGTATTCTAATCCACACCAACAGAGGGGTGTATATATAAGGGGCATCTGAGTGCGACTGACTTGTGTGTATATGTGGGACTGGTTTGTGTATAAGGGTGTGTGTGTATATATTTATATGTGTGTGTGTATGTGTAAGTGTGTGTATGTGTATCTGTGGCTCAATTGTGTACGTATTTTGATTGTAGAAATTAAACTATGATGATCGGTTTTACAAGGAAGGCGTAAAAAGTACTTTAATTTCCATCCTCCTATTGTTCCACATTTCGGGTTGTTCTTTTGGGAATTCACAGACGATTCCAACTGATTTATTCGGGCCATAAATTGGTCAATACAGAATGCCATTGTCTCGGAATTCTTGCGAACTACTTAACATTTCGATTGGCTAAATGAGATAATTATGCTCGATTGATTCGAGAGATGGAAAAACATTGCCAAAAAAAAAAAAAATGTCAGTTCCCACGACTCAGTTTTTGTTTCCGCCTAAGTGCTTCAAGATTCATTCAAATTGATCCAATGCTTGACCAGTTTACAACTTCCATCATTTATCTTTCATTTTAGAAAGAAAAGAGAAAACAAAATTGATATATTGTCTGTAAGATGAAATCATTAGCTGAGTTAAGCATCGCCCTAGAATCGACTTAGAGAAATCGATCTATAAATGCCCGGTCATTAGAAATTGATTATCGAATGGCCGAACTCTGTCACCCACAGACATGACTGTAAAATGACTAACAAATACTAAAGTCAAGTCATGTGGAAAAATAATTGTTTAGGACAACAACTGGACAGTTACAAGTTTTATGAGTAAAAGACTAATCAGATGACTCATATTTGTCTCGTTATGCCGTAGAAAGGAAAACTTAGTAAAACATTTCAATATATTCTATATGGAACTCGTTTTAATTAAGAATTTTATGGTTTGAAATAATAGTTAAGAAAAAATCTTGTAAATATTATTCCTCAATCTTCCTAAAGTTTCCGATTCTTCACTCGCTTCGGAAATTTTTACGAAATTCTTCACTCTTCATAAAGTTCCGGACTCATCGCCCCGAGGTTTCCCAATCTTTTCTAGCTTGTCAATTCTATACGAAATTCCAGAGTCTTCAGAAGGTTTTTAACTCTTCAAGAGGTTCCTGACTTTTCGTGAGGTTCCCGACACTTGTAGAATTTTCATTTTCGTTTCGTCTCATTTGAAAATTACATTTTTGAAGGAGCTCCATGACATCATTCCTTAATATTTCCCTGTTGAGGGTTAATATGTCCCATATATATATATATATATATATATATATATATATAACAACCCAACACTTGGACATAGGTAGAACTGTTTATTCTTCCATGAATAAACGCATTCTATGAATTTAAAAAATATATTTTTCATACTTGCATACCGTTGGATTTATTTACAATCTCCTATGACGTCATTATTTGAATAAAATCTCCAAAAATTCTTCGATGCCTCATTTGATCACTAAGGTTTACATGCCATAGAGACAACAATATTGAACAAATCAAAGTTATCAGAATGTTAAGTTGTTGCAAAATTTATGAATAAGTTAGGCTTCAATGATGCTCGTATCTATTTTTCTAAGTGGTATTGGTTTATTTTTCTCAGCATCAAGGGATTTGAAGAGAATTATATTATATTTACCTTTATGAGAAAGAACACGTTCAATTGTCTGGAGAATATTTCGTATTTATTAATATTCTGTTTTTAAATTCTTGTTATTTTTCGGAATATTTCAAAGTTCAGTGCTCCTCATTAGTTGAACACATAAGAAATTACTAAAACTGATAAAATATATTCAAACGAAATAAATATGTTTGTCCTTTACATTATAGGATGAAAGTCTTGTATCCTAGACACTTTCAACTCAAATCAAGGTGTTGTACATATATATATATATATATATATATATATATATATATATATATATATATATATATATATAT
>CM042147.1:17960513-17980513 GCA_023376005.1 Doryteuthis pealeii | reverse complement strand
AAGAGAAGAGAGAGAGAGGGTGGAGGGAGAGAGAAAAAGAGAAAAGAGAGAGAAAGAGAAATAAAGCGAGAAAGAGAGAGAAAGTGACAGAAAGAGAGAGATAAAGTAAAGAGAGAGAGGGGTAGAGAGAGAGAAAGAGTGAGGGAGAGAGAGAAGGGAAAGAAAGAGAGAGAAAAATAAGAGAGAAAAAGAAAGAGAAAGAGAGAGAATGAGAGAAAGAGGGAGAAAGAAAAAGAAATAGAGAGAAAGAGAAAAAGAGAAAAAGAGACAGAAGGAGAGAAAGAAAGAGTGAGAAGGGGAAGAGAAAGAGAGAGGAAAAAAGAGGAGAGGAAGAGAGAGGGGAAGGAAAAGGAGAAATAGCGAAAGAGAGAGAAGAAAGAGAGAAAGAGAGAGGGAAGAAAAGGAGAGAAATAGAGAAAGAACGAGATGGAAAGAAAGAGAAAGATAGAGAGAAAGGGATAAATATATATATAATATATATATATATATATATATTATATATATTATATTATATGAGAATATCCTTTTCAGGAATTAACCTCAGGTGAATATTCTACTTATGTAATCGCTACATTGTGCCTGCAGGGTGTCGGATTTGTAAAAAAAAAAAAAAAAAAAAAAAAAAAGGAAAGAGGAAAATGCACGCTACTTATTTTGTTGTTTATTTCTTAAAATTATTTATTTATTTTTATTGTTTTTTTAAAGGAAACTGTAAGGGATTCGGCGCCATAGTTCCGGTAGTAAAAAAAAAAAAATCTATTTTTTCTACTCTACAATTCAAATTTTTTTCCTCTTGTTCGTTCATATAATATATGCATTACACTTCGAAAGAAAAAAAAAGATTAAAGAAAAGTAAGTTAAATCCAAAATAGAAAGTTCTATGACTCCGAGTTTCCAATTTAGTAGAAATTGGTCGCATGAACTTCTCATTAAGAAATGCGGATTGTGGAAGATAAATAAATAAATACTTATAATACTCTTGTTCCTTAATCTTCCGACCGCTATCATCATACAACGCTCTCTAGTTGGAAATGGGACCGTTCAAATCGTCCACTATGGAATGCAAAAAATGTAAATCCTGATTATCTGGTGTTGCTTATCCATCGACTTTTTATTTTTTATGAGTGTCGTCACCTCAGCTAAATAATGTACCATTGAATTTTTATTGCAAAGAAAAAAAGGTTAGAAGGAAGGACACTTCAAATAATCAAACAGAAACATTATTATAAGAGAGAAAAAAGAAAGAAATTGTGTAGGGGGAAAATTGAGAGAGTGGGTTAGCGCGCGGAAGCTAAAGTTTCAATTGAACATAAGAAAAAGATGAAAATAAGGAGAGAGAGAAAGAAAAGAAAGAGAGAGAGAGAGAGAGAGAGAGAGAGAGAGAGAGTGTTGGTGTGTGTGTGTATGGTGTACCTGTGTGCGTGTGTGTGTGTGTGTGTGTGTGTGTGTGTGAGAGAGAGAGAGAGAGAGAGAGAGAGAGAGAGAGAGAGTTAAATTAAGATTATCATACTTTTTATATATTGAACTATTTTGCTATAGCTTCTAAGTCAACATGTTAAATGTTGTAAAAATAAATTATGATACTGTGGTATATCCGCAGGTCCTGTTAGTGGGTAAATACTACTCGTAATAATAATCTATTGCTTTTATTTTTGTAGTATTCGTGATAACATTTCAAGCAGTAATACGACGAAAGCACTCAAGGAGTGCCTAACCCTGCCGATGAAAAGTTGAATAACTTTGTTTCCCCGACACAACAAAAAGCTTTTACGAAATCAGAGACACATAAAGACTAAATAACATTTTAAGATATTCGAGTCCATTTTTCCAGTGCAATGTTACTCAAAATATCATACTTTCTTCTACATCAGGTAAAAGAAATATTCAATTGGCATATTTTGAGGATGTTCACCTTATTTTGTAATAAATTAACTAATGACAAATAATGTAACGTTTCAGGATCTATTGAAAGGAGTAGGGAATGTGATAATTATCGTTATATACTTACCTGTTGTGGGCGGGGGTTATAGTGTAGTATCTGTTCCAGATTCTATCCTTTGACGGTTACCTTCTATACCCGGCCTCGGCTGGGGGTCCAGTGTGCTTCGGCCTCTGGACCGGTAAAGTACAATTAATAGCATCGATCCAAGGGGGCTATGCCCCCCAGATCGTTGCAATTTTTATGTGCCCACGTAAAAACGAGACCTGTGTCCAGCCCTCATAAGTGGGATGAGCAGGCAAATACCCTTACCTTCTATACCCGGCCTCGGCTGGGGGTCCAGTGTGCTTCGGCCACTGGACTGGGTTAAGTACAATTATTAGCGTCGATCCCAGCGGGCTATCCCTCCAGGCATTACCTGCTCCTTTGTGGACAGAGCTGGGTTTATTGCCCAGCGCCTGAGGCACCCCCCTTGAGGGGGAATGCCGAGGGGATCGACGCAATTTTTGTTCTTCGGCTTGTGGGTGGGCCCACATTAAAACGAGGTCTTGTGCCTAGACCATACAAGTGGGGTATGAGACAAATATCCTTATCTGATCAGAGGGTAGTGTAGCGGGTGACTACAGATTCAACTCGCAGCCTCTTGATCGTGAGTGGTGGTTCGTAGTAACACCACTGTCACCCCTATTAGCTGAAGTGGTTCGGCCGCTAAGAGGACTAAATGCCATGATGGTTCATCTCGAAAAGGAAGAATAGCTGTTTTCAGTCAGCCCAGGTCGCTGGGCAAAATAACAACATGATCCGATGGTATCCACGCATTTTTTTTCACTATGAGAAGCAGCTATGAGTTTTGGTTTGTGCGTAGCTTCCCACGTTAAAAAAAAACTTGTCACACCCAAACCTAGTGATAGGTCTTTGTAAATACGAAAAATGAATGTCTTTAGTCGGCTCAGGTTGCTGTGCAAGATAACAGCTTGTTCCGATGGGATTCATGAATTTTTTTGACTAGCCACATATGAGCCTCGGTTTGTGCGTGGCTCCCCACGTTAAAAAGACCTTGTGTCACATCCTAGCCTGCTGGGAGGTCTTGGTAAAAAAATAATTTTGAAATTCTGATTGTGGATTACTCCCTTCATCACCATTCACTTTAAGGACCATTCTGACCCGGAGTACTAGTACATGTTAGGGTTCCATTTATGGATCAAGTAGATAGAATGAATTTTGAAAAAAATGTTTTAAAAATTTGAGTTTAAGAATATTGTCTACCGAACTAAAAGGGTTTTTTTGGTTTTTTTTTTAAATGTTTTTCTTCCTTTCTTGCTTAAGTTGAAAAAAAATTGGTTTCCTTACGCAATGACAAACTTTCTACAAGTCTTACAAAAGTGAAATAACTTCTACTATCTCTGGCCCACAATAGTTGTTTATATAATAAAATTCACACACACACACACACACACACACACACACACCACCCATGCACACTCCCAGAGAGAGAGAGAGAGAGAGAGAGAGAGAGAGAGAGAGAGAGAGAGAGAGAGAGAGAGAGAGAGAGAGAGAGGCGTTTCAGAAAATTGTTAATAACTTGACCAATTTTTGTTCAAATGATCTCAAATTTTAACAGCATAAATTCTATGTTTTTTAGGGTTCTTTTTCTTTTCAATGAATAAAATAAAAACGTCTTCTGCATAAAATTACCGAATGGGTTGACATGCCGTAAAACCCAAGTAAAAAAATGTTCCAAAATGGTCAAAATGGCTGCAAAATCCAATCTAGCCTTTGCTGAAACCAAAACGTTTTCCTCACAGGAAATATCATTAATAACACTTTCCCGCCATTTTTATTCCGCGAACATTTTCGATGTTTTTTTTTTTTCGAGAATCTTAAGATAGGTTTTCTACCTAACAGGATTTCCTTTCGGCAAAACCGAATGTTTAGTTTTCCTCCTGACTTGTTTTTTTTTTTTATTTTGTTTTTCTTGTCTTGTATGTTTTTTTCTTTTCTCCTCTGCATTTTGTAATAACATTCTTCTGAAGGCGAAAACCTATTATTTCCTGTTTTACTCGCTACAGAGGGAAGAGTTACTCGAGGAAATAAAAAATTCATCAGAGAAGAAACTACTTCTCCTTCTTTTCTCAACTTTGTTTGAAGTACTCCGCCTACGAAGATGGAGGGAACAAAAAAAAAAGGGGAAAGAAAAACAAAGTCCTTATTCTTGTGGAAAGAAACAAACTTCAAATCTGGTTGTAAAGGAATTTGGTAAGATTAGATGAAAGAATAAAACAATAAAACATCCATTGAAGGTTAGTTGGGTTATGTCCCTTACATAAGAGTAACAATCAAACCAAAATCTCCATCAACTCTGCTTTGAGATTAATTCATTTCTATCAACAGTAGCAAGCCTTATTCCCATTATAAAACATCTCTTGCTTTCTTTGTTTCTTTGTTTCTTTGTTTCTTTCTCCCCCCCCTCCACACATACACACGTAAGGTGAGTCAAAAAAGTATCGAGATTTTTGTAATTTTTGACACACCTTGTATTCTGAGAAAAAAATCGTTCCATTCATTCTTCATTTCTATCTTGGTAGATAAAGCTTTCAGCTGGGTACTATTTTGATGGACCTTGTATTCTGAAAAAAAAAATGAATGAATGGAACATAATTTCGAAAAAAATACAAGGTGTGTCAAAAAGTACAAAAAATCTCGATACTTTTTTAAGCACCTTGTATATATATATATATATATATATATATATATATATATATATATTATATATATGAGAAGTAAATAAACAAACAATGTGTTTTGATATGGCTTTTTTAGCCGACAATTTTTGGGAGAATATGTGCGTAATTGAAGTCGTACCTAATTTTGAAAATTAATTAATTAATAATTAATTAATTAGGCGGGCATACCTATTCAAATGTAAGGCTAAACAAATCGAGAAAAATCAATCTCTGTATGTACATTTCGGCCTATTATCGAAAAATCTGGCAAAGGCCGGTTGGTGTAATGGTCACGGTCCCCGCCTGTCAGCTTGACAGTCAGGGTTCGAATCCCGCACAGAGCGGTTTTCCTGTCTATAGCTCTGCTGATGAGGTCTAATAGGCCGAAATGTACATACAGATATTGATTTTTCTCGATTTGTTTAGCCTTACATTTGAATAGTTATGCCCGCCTAATTAATTAATTATTAATCAATTAATTTTCAAAATTAGGTTCGACTTCAATTAAGCACATATTCTCCCCCCAAATATATATATATATATATATAATAATATATATATAATATATATATATATACTAGCAAATATATGCACCTCCGGGTGCAAGTATTTAAGTTTTAATGTAATAAAATATTGTATTAAATTAGAAAGGCCAATGAAACTAAATAAGAATACAGATAAAAAGATTTGAAACAGAGGGAGTATAATAAAAAGATTTGAAACAGAGGGAGTATAATAAAAAATGGAACAACTGAAACTTTCTCTTCCATCACTCTCGTCTTTCATTGTTATTTTTTCTAATTTAAGTATTTAGTTATAAGAGGAAGTAAAGAATAAAATGACAGTTATTTTATCTTGTTAATGGATTTCATTTAAGATTCATTGAAGAGATTTTGCTTATATTCATTAAAATAAAAACCAAACAGTTAGAAATCAATGATACTAAGCACATATCTATTAAATTCGATTTTTTAATATTAATATGCAAATTAGCCTTCCCGTTTACACTGTAAACCGCTATTTTGTTGTATATTTAAATATAATTGCACGTTGTCAATATGTAGACATAGTTAACAGTATTAATAATGTATGACAATTTTATTAATAATTGAGGTTAAATAAAAAATAAAATCATGGAGAAAGTGATGTCTATAACTAAGAGAATTGTGACTTGAGTAGGAATATAGTTTCGGTTACAGACAGAAAAAATACACAATCTATATAATATAGAATATATATATATATAATATATATATATATATATAATATATATATAATATATAATACACATACAGAAAGTTAAAACATACATATTCACAAACTCAAATATGATGATGTATAGCCAACACGCGCAAACCATGAGGTTTATAAAAAGCGTGAGTGCGCGCATATCCATAAACCATTGGGTTTACAAACAGAAAATCATACCAGTGGGGCCGAGTGTGAGGTTTTCAAAAAAACAAAAAAAAAAACAAAAAAGCAACAACAAACAGTGGACTGACGAGACAATATGTAGAAATAAATTCATATCCAAAACAAGTTATATATCCATTTAGTTACAATTCTTCGTATATGAAAAGATATATATGCAAATCTTTATATATATGTTTGAGTTCCCCAGTTTAGCTGAATCCTATCAAGGAAAACTTTATTAAGACTTGTATAATGAAAACAGGCAACAGCTGATAAAACATCCGTCGATTTCGATGTGGGTATTATGAAATTCTTTTAACTTTAAGAAAAAGAAATGACGTCACTAACATAAAATATAACATACATGAAAAAATAAAGGAGTAAAAAAAGATAGGGGTTAAGGAAAGAGAGAGAGAGAGAGAGAGAGAGAGAGGAGAGAGAGAGAGAGAGAGAAGAGAGAGAGAGAGAGGCGCAATGGAAAGAAAGAAGAGCTGTTGTATACTCTCTTTCTTTTCTTACTTCTATTCTTCTTCTTCCAGCGTCTCTTCTAGCGTCTGGACTTTGTCTTGGGGACTTCGTGTCTGGTCTTCCATTGGGGATTTCTCTTTATCAGAAGCCCTGTGTCATTGGTAGTTTTTAGATAATAACACAAAACTTCAATTTACTTAGATCATATTTCATTCTGAAATCCCCACCAGACTACCTGCGCAGATTGAGTCAACTGCGTGTATAACACGACTTACCACCGTCGTGGCTTTTGGCCGATCTGACTAAACATCTCTTTCTAATCTAAACCGGAAGAGGGTCTTCTCCACCGATTCTCACGGTATCCTCCAGAAGGATCAGGACTGAGGTCAAGCCTTGTCATTCAATCCTTCAAGGCCACCGGCTAAACTTATAACAGCCATTTGGGTTTCTACACTACTGTACATAAATATTAGGAATCTAATAATTATGTAACAGAGCGAGCGAGACAGAGAGGCAGGCAGACAGACAGACGAAATCTAAGGTGGAGAGTAAGGAGACAAAAACGGAGAGTCATTCTGGTAATGTTCCTCCTTCCAATATCTTGAAGACCATCTGAAATGACCAGATTGACCCCGAATAATAAAAGAGACTAAGACAATCGAAGAATCAGAGAATAGAAACACAGAGAAGAAGTCGAAAGTTAGCACATTTGTGACAATGATAGATAATGTAGATAAACGATTTTTGTAAATAGTCAACGACATTCCCCAAAAAAGGTCACACAAAAAGGTCAGTAGATTAGCATTAAGAGAAACCAACATCTATAAATAATGAAAACTGATCGATTTCTTTATCACATTAATATTGATATTTTACACTGTGGTTGGCAGAGACTGACCGCACGGGCTTCCTACGTCGCTCCGAAAAGTTTCTTACTGTCTAATTTTCTACTGTCTAATATGGCCATACATCCATCACTAAAGCGGTGTCATCTAATTATAATAGAGTTTCTGTGTCTTTCTCTCTGTAACCGAAACTATGTCACTGCTTACGTCGTAATTCCCCAAGGAATTGCGTAAGTTTATCAATGTGCATCTATTTTATATTTAAAATCCTTAATTAATATATAGAATAAATCTTATTTATTAATGATGTCTCAATGAAAATCTGAGATTTGCCTCAAAACAACTCATGTTATTAGTGCGTTTATAATCCTGAAATGTGTCTTATATATCACTAAGTAAAGACTTATTTAAAAAATGGTGTGTTTAATTTGCATACTGATTTTAACAAAATAGGGTTTAATAAATAATTACAGCTATTGATCTCTAATATTGTTTTATTCTTCAACATATTAAAATCAATCATATGAATGATTTTATATAGAATCTAACAAAGATATAATTAAAATAAGTGTAATCTTTTTGCATGCGTTCGTATTTAATTTCGATAGTCTTTCTAATTTAATATATTTAATTACCGTAAAGCTTAAATACTTACGCCCGGAGTGCGCATATATGAAGGATTGACGTAGATACGCAATTCTGCAAAAAGGTTGGCGGGTTGTGTCCATTTAACTCTTTGCCTACTTTAAGTCGCTCACAGTGGCTCTCCCATCAAGGAACTGTTTATACTCATACCACACCCAAGCAAAGTACAAAAAACAATGGTAGGATCATTATAATTGAGCAGAATGACTCAGATTAAATTAATTAGGACTATTCGAGAATAAGGCTTAGAGAATAAGCTAGATGGAAGCTAGACAAGAAAGCTGCGTGCGATCTTAAACAAATCGTGGAAACAAAACCCTGGAAGGAAGCAGCTGTATGGCCACTT
Source organism: Doryteuthis pealeii (assembly GCA_023376005.1). NCBI lineage: Eukaryota > Metazoa > Mollusca > Cephalopoda > Myopsida > Loliginidae > Doryteuthis > Doryteuthis pealeii. The sequence continues at coordinate 17,972,134 of CM042147.1, read as the reverse complement.
AACTCAGTCACACAAACCATCCGCGTGAGACGAACAAGATATGCTGAATACTGCTGGTGAAGGAAGGACGAACTCATAAGCGACCTCTTCCTATGGGTACCTGCACACGAACAGTGCCAGGCCGTCCACCTAGTCGGAGGCCCGTAACATAATGTATAAAATCGTTGGAAATGGACTCATCGACAAGAGTTCAAATTCTGTATGAGGCTGTTTGCATTTCACATAGCGCAAATACTCTTGGGAACGGTATGGGTGAATAGTAGGGCTGACTGGCCTTTTAACCTTGGCTATGTAACCAGTCTAGGAGGAAAACTCTGAAACCGGTTAAACTCCGCTTATGAAATTGTGTCACATTCTGATCGTGCAGAGGGGTTTGGTAAATATATACACCCCACCTAGCCCCCATATGTATATATATATATATATATATATATATATATATTTACCAACCCCTCCGCACGAGGTCAATTTCTTAAGCGGAGTTCAACAGGTTTGAAATCAGAATGTTCCTTCTCCTAGACCGGTTACCTAACCAAGGTTAAAGAGCCCAGTCTGCCCCACTATTTATCCATAGCTGGAGGTAGAGTAGGATCCATGCCTTTCCCAAGGGTATTAGCGCTAAGTGAAATGTAAATACCACATCCAGGATTTGAACTCGGGGTGACGAGTCCATTTCCCATGACTTTAACCATTACACCACGCCCCCATATATATATGTATATACATACAGATGCTTTGTCGGAGTAGAAGGTTATTCGAAATCAGTGTTTTCTCCCCCTGGACTGGTTATCACACCAGTTTGACCTACTATTTACCCGCATAGTTGTAAGGAGTAAAGTTGAATTCATGCAAAGTGAAAAACAAATAGACACCCTTATTTAGGATTTGAACTCGGCTTCCAACGATTCCATTTCCTACAATGATAACCGTTTCAAATAGAGCGCTATGCATGTTGCAATATCCCCGACACTGTGTCAACATGACCGCTATCTTTTCAATGACGCAATTCTTTTCCAATAAGTTCGCTGTATAAAGATGTTTTACTTTTATTCTCTGCTCCGCCTCGTAGGACAATCCTTAAATCTTAAAGGCTTGATTTTGAAATCTCATCAAAGGTCAAAGGTCACTCCTTTTTCTACCGGCCATCGGCGACCTTCTGATTAGACTATTGAGCAATCAGTACGTTTCACAAACAAAATACTTGTATTATTTAATCTGTTTTCAAGATTTCTATGTTGATTTCATGGAACATTCGAAATGCCTAACAGATTGGTTGGATGGTTGGTTGGTTGGTTTTAGGAGTAGGTTCCAGTAAATAAGAGAATACATTAATTATATAGGTGCAAGGGCTTGACATGACCAGCCGATGAATCGTGTGTTCCATGTAATTCATCGACAGGTCATGCCAAGCCCTAGCACCTGTGATTTATTTATTTACTTATTTACAGGCATTCCATTATATCAGTTGGACATGAGGACGATTCACGTGGGGACTACGCACGAACCGAAGCTCTATGATTGTTCCGAACATATTTTTCATATAGTTGCTTGAAGATGGTGGCTGAGGGTTAACCACCAGTATTTATTAATACACATGATGTTAAGGAAAATTATTTCTATAAATAAATAACACCCCCACACACACACATACACACACACACACACACACATATATATATATATATATATATATATATATATATATATATATATATATATATATTGACATTAAATGACCTACAAGGATGGTTATGCTATTAAACCAAACAAATAACTAACTAACCAATAATTTATCTTGATGTAAAATAATAATTACTATGCAAGTAAGTCTGTGACGTCAGCGGTGAGTTGACGTGGGACGAATGTGGAAAAATTGATAAGTGTAAAAATGGAAATTAATAAGAATAAGTAGATGTGAGAGTGATGACGAGGACGTCAATAACCTTTGCGTCTGATTGGCCGAGCCGGCTGATGAATTCGAAAAAGACGAGGGAGAGATTTGGCTGGGTGATGAGACGAGACGGATCACAATGGAGGTCTGCTCGAGGCCAAACTCTTGTGTTCGTTAATCAAAAACTAAGCTGCTGGATGGCATGCACTCGTATGTCCATGTCAGGTTTCCATAAAAGGACGTCGCTTATGAGTTCATTCTTACTTCTCCAGCAGTGTCCAACATGTCTTGTTCGTCGTACTCGGATGGTTGGTGTAACAGCGGGTTCCTTAAGGCTTCTCTGTGGGGTGCTGTTTCCACGATTTGTTCAAGATCGGACGCAGCATTCTTGTGCTGCTCTTTTGATAGTTTCCATGTGAGAACATCACTTATGAGTTCGTCTTTGCTTTTCCAGCAGTTAGAAAGAGTTAAAGGAAACGAATCCAACATCAGCATAAACATCCCACTCTGTAAAGTTCTAACTTCTTAAAATGGGACCAGAATGTTGCATTAAGAAGAAATAGATTAAAGATTTTTAAATAAAACTAAAAACGTGACTTGTGTTTTTTTTCGGTTGGTTTAAGTTCCAGTGTTTATCAGGTAATCCGGATTTTAAAAGTTTTCCCGTGCTAGATTATCCCATATTTCCAGAAACCTCTTTTCTACACTGGAAAGATGGAAGGAATGTATCGATTATATAATCGAAGTGTTAGTATAAGTCAAGGTCATGGATTAAGTCGACATGTTAACGAATAACAAGATGTACACATTGTGCCATTGAAGAAATTTTAACTGAAGAATTTCTTACGTTACTCTTAGCAAATTGTCACTATCTCTTGAGTATTAAGGGAATTGAATTCTAGCTGGGCATTTTGGATATACCACAGTGTGATAATTTAATTATTACATTGAGTAATATGTTTGGTTAAGAACTATTGAAAATAGTTGGATATGTAAAAAGTATAATAATCTTAATTTAAACTCTCTCTCTCTCTGTCTCTGTCTCTGTCTCTGTCTTCTGTCTGTCTCACTCTCACGCTCTCTCTCTGCCTATGTCTTCTGTCTGTCTCCCTCTCCCTCTCCCTCTCTCTCTCTCTCTCTCTCTCTCTCTCTCTCTCTTCTTTCTCTCTGTCTGTCTGTCTCTCTGTCACTGTCTTCTGTCTGTCTCACTCTCACTCTCACTCTCTCTCTCTCTCTCTGTCTCTGTCTCTCTCTCTCTCTCTCTCTCTCTCTGTCTTCTGTCTGTCTCACTCTCACTCTCACTCTCTCTCTGTCTGTCTCTCTGTCACTGTCTTCTGTCTGTCTCACTCTCATTCTCTCTCTCTCTCTCTGTCTCTGTCTGTCTCACTCTCACTCTCACTCTCTCTCTCTCTCTCTTTCTCTGTGTCTCTGTTCTGTCGGTCTGTCTGTCTTCTGTCTATCTCACTCTCACTCTCTCTCTATCTCTGTCACTCTCTCTCTGTCTGTCTCTCTGTCTCTGTCTTCTCACTGTCACTCTCTCTCTCTCTGTCTCTCTGTCTCTGTCTTCTCACTGTCTCCCTCTCTCCCTCTCTCCCTCTCTCCCTCACTCTCTTGTTTTCTTTCGTGCATTTCATCTTTTCATCATGTTCGATTGAAACAGGTTAGCGTTATCGTTCCACAAATACACAAGAACACACACAGAGTCAGACAGAACTTACACATACAAATAGACACAATAGACACACACACAAACACAAAAACTCAAACACCCAAGCACACCAATAGACACAGCCATACGCATACACTGCGACACACGGCCCTACACACAGAGATATACCCATACGCACATATACAAATACAGGGTTCCATAAAGCCCGTATGCTTTTAAAAGCATCTTTTGACGTTAAAGTACACACTGACTTTGTGGACACTTTCGATATGTTGGCTCTTCATCACGAAGGATGCTGCTTGATTACTCAAAAGAAGGATTTAGTTTAGTTTATGAAAAACAATAAAAATGAAATTGAATTATATTTTATTATTCAATTTTTATCTTATTCTTTCTAATACCAATTACATTTTTTTTTCTTTTGTTTCTTTTTAATAAGATAAGCGATTTTCTTTTTATATATTTTTTATAAAAAATATCCACGGCTTTGTTGGTGTCATCATAGTTTATCCCTACGCAAACCAGAAACGTTCGTCTTATATTTAACATAACAACCATCATAAAAAGTTAACCAGTTCTTTTCGCAAAAATATCATAAATATACAGAGAGATTAAAAAGCAACCCCCCGTTGTAAACTATTAATATTTTTAATATGCACTTACATCTGGCTAGTTCTCAATATTTGGGAGAATATTGAAGACATGATCTTTATGCACGATGGTACTCCTCCATATTTTGCTATTGTCGTTCGTGAATAGCTTAATCAAATTGAATGTTTGATTTTTTGCATGTAGACTATTAAGTGGAGGTAGGTATTGGTATAAATGTTATTCAAGTGGTTTTGTGTGTAATTTGCGTTTTCTTTGGAGGAAACTTTGTGGTAGCCTGATTGGGGAATGTTATCTCGTTTCAATTGTGTTCACCTTGAGCTTTTTAGACAATTAGAGTATGGTATAAGGTATGCGTTTTATGTAAGAATGGTTCCAGTACAAACTAATATATATATATATATATATATATATATATATATATATATAAAGTAAAAGTTGTCGGGGCGCCCTAAAGTCGGTATCACCCAGTCAGCGAGAGAGTCTATCCCCTTTTCAATAGCGCTAGACCAAGGTTGATATAGAAGGCTATCACAATGCAGGTGTAAAGAAAAAATAATAATACGGTAACAATGATGCTGTGTGTTAACCTGTATTTAATTCTTGGATTTTCGAGATAATATCTCTTTTTAAAAAAAGATCACTGGAACTGAAGCGGTCTAGTTCCAGTGATCTTTTGAAAAAGAGATCTTATCTCGAAAATCCAAGAATTAAATACAGGTTAACACACAGCATCATTGTTACCGTATTATTATTTTTTCTTTATACCAGCATTGTGATAGCCTTCTAAATCAACTTCCTAACCAATATATACACAATGCTTCAAGCAAATTATAAAACTCTCTTATATATATATAAGAATGGTTCCAATACAAAAAAACATATATATATATATATATATATATATATATATATATATATGTGTGTGTGTGCGTGTGTGTGTGTGTAAAAACATTTACATCTCAAAACGGACCTAATTATCATTATGCTGATGATTTTTTATAAATCGAAATATTTTTCATACCATTATATATATATATATATATATATATATATATATATATATATATATATATATATATATATATATGGGGGTGGAGTTCATCTGCTTAGTTGACAAAAATTAGATTTTCAAATTTTTTTATAAACCTTTTGTCTTTGTTTTTATTGGAAAGTTATATTCCATTTCTTTTATTTAGATTATTATTTTATTAGATTGTTTGAGTGTATTGTTACTAATTCAATAAAATTCCGATAGAAAAAGAACTCAACAACCATTTATATTAGAATGGCATGGTTCTGAAATTATTTTATATTCTGTGGAATTGGAAAAAGCATTCATAATATTCTTGAACCGTAACAGAATCAAAGATTTCTTTGACCAAAAGATAATCCCAAATATGACCTTGTGCTCAGAGGTTAGAGTTGAAGGGCCTTCGTTTCAAATGGATACACGCGATCAATTTTTGACGCTTAACATCCATGAAAATTGTTAATGGAGCGCATATTCTAAGTAGTGGAGAAAAAGCAAACAAAACACATTACACACACACACACACACACACACACACACACACACATATATATATATATTATATATATATATATATGATGGGTTTTTATTTTTCTGCTTCTTTTACTTCATATATATATATATATATATATATATATATATATATATATATATATGTTAAATATATATAAGTAAAAAATATAATATATATAAGTAAAAGAAGCAGAAAAATATATCTTTAGTGTTTATTATTCAAATATTCTATGAACTTGAGGCGATGTTCAGTTATTTTTATTGTGCTGTTGTTCTGTTATTGTTCATCTTTGAGTTTTTCATTAATATGAAAGTCAGCAACAACAGTAGCAACTACAATAACGGTATCAATAATAATAATAATAATAATAATAATAATAATAATAATAATGGTGCCCTTGGATCAGTCCCTAAAGCTTAAGAAAAGAATTTGGGTGAATTAAATATCAGAGGAAGAATTGAGACCATCCAAACTACAGATTGTTGGAATCGGTTAGAATATTCGGAAGAATCCAGGAGACCTGAGGAGATTTGCTGTCTCTCAGCCTCCAGTGAACGATCGGTTACGGCTGGTGTGAAAACTTTTTAGGAGAAGAAGAAGAAGAGAAGAAGAAGAAGAAGAAGAAGAAGAAGAAGAAGAACAACAACAACAACAACAACAACAACAACAACAACAAGTACAAGTACAAGAACAAGAACAAGAAATACCAAATCAGGAAAATATAAGAAAAGTTGGATTAAAAGAAAATGACACGTATTGGGAATACTGGAAGCAGGCACCGTCAAAGAAATACATGTGAAAGAAAACGTAAGAAAAGAGTAACCCAGAAGAACAGGAAGACATCTCGAAATCAAGCTCTGCAGCAGAAATCTCATCAAGGAAATAGATACCTGTTCTGTACTTTATTTAATGTACTCTAGACCATTCTTAAAATGGAAGAGGGAGGAACTCAGACAAATAGATCAAAGACAAGAAAACTTAGGACTACGCACAAGGTATTGCAACTGAGAGATGGGATACACAATACGTATCGAGAAAAGAAGGAGAGGAGGATTCGCCAGAACTGAAATTGTGTAGATGCGACAACTCTAGGAGTCGGAGAATACATTAAGAATAGTAAATAAAGACTATGTTGATTATGTGGGTCGATTTAAAGAAGTATTTTTGTAATAGGAATAATTCTATACTTCCTACTGTTAAACTGTTCTCGTTGCTGGATATGGTTGCGTCTGTCTGTGTCCGTTGGTGGATCTGTTGTTGGGGTGGATGGCATTCTCTCCCTTCTTTGTGTCTGGAACTTACTTGGGAATCTTTTGTTACCGCACAGATCTCTGTGCGACTCCTACGCTGAGTTGGCCAGGACCGGTATCGAACATGGACCCTTGCGATTCCTAGTCAAGTGCTCTAGTACTGATCTAAAAAGTACAGTTTTTTCAATCCATTTTCTTTCTGGTCATTTTTCTTGTATATTTGACAGGAAATGTAGATTTTCCTCAACATTTTGGCTTTGACGTTTTTGGTCAATTCAGCTTCAATAAATCATCAACAAAAAAGACAAAAAAAAGACAAAAAAGATACAATAAAACTTCCTATCAACCAAATTTCGATTTAGATCAAAGCCATAATATGCAATATTTGCACTCGTAAAAATTCTTATATCAGCAGATTTTTATTAACTTTCACCAATGAAATTGCGTGCCAAAATAATTCTCTCTCTTACAACATTCAACTGGTATGTACAATTCCTTACGGAAATTGATAGCTTTCAAGTAAAATCAATTGTCTGGCTTTTGTTAGTTAATTTTATCCCTTTCACATTGGTCTTATCTATCTATCTATCTATCTATCTATCTATCTGTCTGTCTGTCTCAGTTCGTCCATATGTATCTATCTATGTATCTACCTATCTATCTCAATCTGTTAATATCTATCTTGCTATTTCAGTCTATTTGTATCAATCTATTTGTATCAATCTATTTGTCTATATCTATCTATCTATCTATTGGAATCTATCTATCTATCTATCTATCTATCTATCTATATGTCTGTCTGTCTGTCTCAGTTTGTCCATGTGTATCTATTCATGTATCTATCTATCTATCTATCTATCTATCTATCTATCTATATGTCTGTCTGTCTGTCTCAGTTTGTCCATGTGTATCTATTCATGTATCTATCTATCTATCTATCTCAATCTGTTAATATCTATCTTTCTATTTCAGTCTATTTGTATCAATCTATTTGTATCTATCTATCTATCTATCTATCCATCCATTTAACACGGTCTATTTTATCTATCTGTCTTATCTATTTAAAACAGTCTGTTCATATCTATCTATCTATCCATCTATCTATCTATCTAGATAGATAGATAGATGGATGATAGATCTATCTATCTATCTATCTATCTATTTATCTAGATAGATAGATAGATAGATCTATCTATCTATTTATCTAGATAGATAGATATATAGATAGATAGATACATACATACATAGATCGATATGAACAGTGTTAGATATCTAGATAGATAGATGAATAGATAACAAACATATATTTTTGAGAGTGAGAGATAGAAAATTTGATAGACATGAACAGAGGAAGATAGATAGTCTGTTAATATATATATATCTACCTAGCTCACTCTGTTCATGTCTATCAAACTTTCTATCTCTCAATCTCAAAAATATATGTTAATTATCTCTCTCTTTCTCTTTCTCTTTCTCCCCTCTCTCTCTCTCTATATATATATATATATATATATATATATATATGTGTGTGTGTATATATATATATATTATTATAATGGTATACACAGGAATAACCTACTTGAGTTCCACCATAAGGATCTTCAGGGTTAAATCCATTGGATTAATCAAGATATTTATTAATTGCAGTCGATTACACGTGTGTGTCTTTCGCGTGTAATCGACTGCAATTACTCAATATCTTGATTAATCCAGTGGATTTAACCCTGAAGATCCTTATGGTGAAACTCGAGTAGGTTATTACTTGTACCTGTATTACAATAAATTTGCTCTACTTACGTATTGAGCACTTTTTATTTGTTATATCACTGTCTTACCTTTCAGAATTTTGTATCAACTAAACATTGTGACCATCTTCACCGGTAAGTCACTTTTCAAAAATAACACACACACACACACACACACACACACACACACACATATATATATATATATATATATATATATATATATAATAAGATAAATATATAAAGGTTTTACATATCTATTTATTAGGTGACAAAGGAACCTTCACAACCATATTGGTTTCATACGATGCAATGGTTGTGAATGTTCCTTTGTCATCAAATAAATAGATATGTAAAACCTATATATTTATCTTATTATATTATATAACAGCTCTATTTTATATTGAGCACTCTACCAATAATACTGCCTTTGGTACACCAATTCCAGCAAAAGCTGAAACAGTGACCATCCCACACTATAGCTAATATATATATATATATATATATATATATATATATATATATATATATATATATATATATATAATCTGTCTGTTCCAATGCATACCTATCTATATATTTATCTATCAATCTATCTATCTATCACAGTTTGTTCATATCTTTCTCAGTCTTTTCATGACTAGCTATCTATCCAAATGAAAACCCCCCCCCCAAAAAAAAACATCATTTATATATATTGTATACGTGCGAGTTTATTCCTATATATTTTACGAACCACTTTTTAAAATGTACGTGTTGAAATTATTTATGTTATTTATCTATTTACTTATCTAATATAAAACCTTGAATTTCGCCAAACAATTCTCTCTTGTTGATTCTGTATTTCGTTGGCATTTCTACAAATCCATAAATTATTTCTGTCTCCCTCATCATGATGAAAGAAACGCATCTTGGCAGAATCGTAGCGAGCAATTCGATATCGATATACACTTAATCAAAGACCTTGACTCCTACAAACACTTCGATTACATAATTTATACATTCTTTCTCATCCTTCTAGTGTGGAGGAATGTTTCCGGTGAAATATCCGATAATCCAGTCAGGGGAATTTCTCGATCCGGATTATCAAGAGCAGAAGAATGGCATGGAAATAGTTGCATCACAAGATGAAAATGTCAGCAACTGGATTGAAAGAATGTTCGGCTAAGTAATGGTGGAAACAATATGACCTTGAGGAAACGGTGACAATAATAGCTCAGGCATTCAAGGAATCTCTCGGTTTATCTCCTTTTCTGTCCTCTTTTTCACACCCGCGCGCGCTCACACACACACAACATTTTTTAAACTTTTTGTTTACGAAGATCTAACGAAATAGAGTTGCTTCCCTTTGATCAGTAGGGGTTTGATGGGAACCCGGAAATGGGGTTTCCGCCATTTTACTTTTGGACTGGGATTTGGACTGCGTAGATGCAGCTTACCACATACACAGCACGGTTGAGCAAGTTAAGTCACTTTTAGGTTAGAAGCATTCTCTACCCTGTGTTAAATAAAACCTTGTTAATTTTTTTTTTAGACTACAAAGTTTTAACTTAGTGATTTTGACTTTTAGAGGTAAAAAATGTTTATTTATGAAAGAACCATTTTTACCCTTCAACTTTTTTGTATGAACCCCCTCAAAAAGCAAAAAAAAAAAGCAAAAGCAAATGAGGAAACAACACGCAAATGTAAATGTAAATGTATACTGTATGCAATCACCTAACATCTTGGCATAGAATAGCCCTAGATGGGTTGACATGCCGTTAAAATCAACCAATCAACGTTCGTTATGTGTAACAGTTATCATATATATATATATATATATATATATATATATAATATATATATTTGTAATAATATTTGCTCTACTCACGTATTGAGCACTTTATATTTGTTATATCACTGTCTTATCATTGTGAAACTTGAATCAACTAACCATTGTGACCAATTTCAAAGGTAAGTCACTTTTTCCACAAATACCATATATATATTATGAACTTGATTACCACAAATACCATATATATATATATATGGACTCTCTCGTCGATTTCGACGCATGAGGATTCATACAATGAACAATCCACACAGTGATTTTTTTATAGTGGTGAAGGCTTGTGTTGGACCATCCGCACTTTTTGCCACAGTCGATAGGAAAGAATTGGTGCACGAATATCACAAACCCAATCAACGACTGACCTCAGGAATTTTGAATTCAGAGTTTTGCCTCTCCTAGACTGGCTACCTACCCAAGGTTAAAGAGCCCAGTCTGCCCTACTATTTTACCCATAGCTGGAGGGAGAATATATGGATTCATACCTTCTCCAAGTGCAGATGGTCCAACTCAAACCTTCACTCTAACCGCTAGTTATAAAATAACCATTGACGGGTTGACATGCCGTTAAATCAATCGATCAACACATTTTCATCCTATTTTTTGCGTTAAATATTGTCTTTAAAATTATGCATATTGTGTCTTCTGATTTTGGTATTAAAATTTCAAATTTAACTGATTGAAATTAAAATATTGAAATTGATATCATTTTGAGATTTTGAAATATTGGTTTGATTGCCATCGTTTAATTGGCCTAGGCTGTGCTGGCGTCAATGGAGTTTGTTGTTAAGATGATGGGTTGGAATTTACAGCATGTCAACCCTTGTTGGGTTATTTCATAACGAAGTCATTTTGTTTTATTCATTCTTGTGTGCTATTCAATTAACATTTTTACGTTTTGAAATTAAAATATTGAAATTAATATCATTTAAGATTTTGAAAATTTGGATTGATTGCTATCGTCTAATTGTCGTTGACTGTGATGGCGTCAATGGAATTAAATGAATTAAATAATCAATATTCTTCAAAGTAAAACTTAACAGATGCGAATATTCATGGTGACATTGTCATGGAAATTGGAA
>CM042147.1:17956143-17960413 GCA_023376005.1 Doryteuthis pealeii | reverse complement strand
TGTGTCCAAAATTACAAAAAAATCGTTACTTTTGTTGACTCACCTTGCGCTGTGTAATGTGTGGAGGGGGGAAAAGAAAGAAAGAAACAAAGAACACACAAAGAAAAAAGGGGAAAGAAAAACAAAGTCCTTATTCTTGTGGAAAGAAACAAACTTCAAATCTGGTTGTAAAGGAATTTGGTAAGATTAGATTGAAAGAATAAAACAATAAAACATCCATGGGTTAGTTGGGTTATGTCCCTTACATAAGAGTAACACATCAAACCAAAATCTCCATTCAACTCTGTTTGAGATTAATTCATAATTCCTATCAACAGTAGCAAGCCTTATTCCCATATAAAAAATTTCTTTCTTTGTTTCTTTCTTTGTTTCTTTGTTTCTTTTTCTTTTTTCTCCCCCCTCCACCACATACACACGGCCAAGGAAGCAAAAAAGTAACCAGATCCTCAGCCCAAAACGTAAAATCAATCTCTGTAATGTTACATTTCGGCCTATTATCGAAATCTGGCAAGGCCGGTTGTGTAATGGTTACGGTCCCGCCTGTCAGCTTGACAGTCAGGGTTCGAATCCTGCACAGAGCGGTTTTCCTGTCTATAGCTCTGCTGATGAGGTCTAATAGGCCGAAATGTACATACAGAGATTGATTTTTCTCGATTTGTTTAGCCTTACATTTGAATAGTTATGCCCGCCTAATTAATTAATTATTAATCAATTAATTTTCAAAATTAGGTACGACTTCAATTAAGCACATATTCTCCCCCAAAATATATATATATATATATATATATATATATATATATATATATATATAATATATATATATATATATAATAAACATTGAATAGACAAAATACAGAAAAATTAAAAATACATATTCACAAAAAAAAAATCAAATTTCAAAACTATGATGTTACAGGCATAGCCTGCACGCGCAAACCATGAGGCTTATAAAAAGCGTGAGTGCGCGCATATCCATAAACCATCGGGTTTACAAAACAGAAAAATCATACCAGTGGGGCCGAGTGTGAGGTTTTCAAAAAACAAAAACAAAAAAACAAAAAAGCAACAACAAACAGTGGACTGACGAGACAATATGTCGAAATAAATTTATATCCAAAACAAGTTATATATCCATTTAGTTACAATTCTCCGTATATGAAAAGATATATACGCAAATCTTTATATGTATGTTTGAGTTCTCCAGTTTGGTTGAATCCCATCAAGGAAAACTTTATTAAGACTTGTATAATGAAAACAGGCAACAGCTGATAAAACATCCGTCGATTTCGATGTGGGTATTATGAAATTCTTTTAACTTTAAGAAAAAAAATGACGTCACTACATAAATATAACATACATGTAAAAATAAAGGAGTAAAAAAAGATAGGGGTTAAGGAAGAGAGAGAGAGAGAGAAGAGAGAGAGAGAGAGAGAGAGAGAGAGAGAGAGAGAGAGAGAGAGGTGAGAGGGCGCAATGGAAAGAAAGAAGAGCAGTTGTATACTCTCTTTCCTTTCTTTACTTCTATTCTTCTAGCGTCTCTTCTAACGTCTGGACTTTGTCTTGGGGACTTTGTGTCTGGTCTTCCATTGGGGATTTCTCTTTATCAGAAGCCCTGTGTCATTGGTAGTTTTTAGATAATAAAACAAGACTTCGATTTAACTTAGATCATATTTTATTCTGAAATCCCCACCAGACTACCTGCGCAGATTGAGTCGACTGCGTGCATAACACGACTTACCACCGTCGTGGCTTTTGGCCGATCTGACTAAACATCTCTTTCTAATCTAAACCGGAAGAGGGTCTTCTCCACCGATTCTCACGGTATCCTCCGGGAGGATCAGGACTGAGATCAAGCCTTGTCATTCAATCCTTCAAGGCCGCCGGCTGAACTTATAACAGCCATTTTGATTTCTACACTACTGTACATAAATATTAGGAATCTAATAATTATGTAACAGAGCGAGCGAGACAGAGAGACAGGCAGACAGGCAGACGAAATCTGAGCTGAAGAGCAAGGAGTCAAAAAGGGAGAGTCATTCTGGTAATGTTCCTCCTTCCAATATCTTGAAGACCATCTGAAATGACCCGATTGACCCCGAATAATAAAAGAGACTAAGACAATCGAAGAATCAGAGAATAGAAACACAGAGAAGAAGTCGAAAGTTAGCACATTTGTGACAATGATAGATAATGTAGATAAACGATTTTTGTAAATAGTCAACGACATTCCCAAAAAAAGGTCACACAAAAAGGTCAGTAGATTAGCATTAAGAGAAACCAACATCTATAAATAATGAAAACTGATCGATTTCTTTATCACATTAATATTGATATTTTACACTGTGGTTGGCAGAGACTGACCGCACGGGCTTCCTATGTCGCTCCGAAAAGTTTCTTACTGTCTAATTTTCTACTGTCTAATATGGCCATACATCCATCACTAAAGCGGTGTCATCTAATTATAATAGAGTTTCAGTGTCTTTCTCTCTGTAACCGAAACTATGTCACTGCTTACGTCGCAATTCCCCAAGGAATTGCGTAAGTTTATCAATGTGCATCTATTTTATATTTAAAATCCTTAATTAATATATAGAATAAATCTTATTTATTAATGATGTCTCAATGAAAATCTGAGATTTGCCTCAAAACAACTCATGTTATTAGTGCGTTTATAATCCTGAAATGTGTCTTATATATCACTAAGTAAAGACTTATTTAAAAAATGGTGTGTTTAATTTGCATACTGATTTTAACAAAATAGGGTTTAATAAATAATTACAGCTATTGATCTCTAATATCATTGTTTTATTCTTCAACATATTAAAATCAATCATATGAATGATTTTATATAGAATCTAACAAAGATATAATTAAAATAAGTGTAATCTTTTTGCATGCGTTCGTATTTAATTTCGATAGTCTTTCTAATTTAATATATTTAATTACCTTAAAGCTTAAATACTTACGCCCGGAGTGCTAATATTCTTCCTAGTATATGAAGGATTGACATAGATACGCAATTCTGCAAAAAGGTTGGCGGGTTGTGTCCATTTAACTGTTTGCCTACTTTAAGTCGCTCACAGTGGCTCTCCCATCAAGGAACTGTTTCTACTCATACTACACCCAAGCAAAGTACAAAAACTGATGGTTAGTTCATTATAATTAAGCAGAATGACTCAGATTAAATTAATAATAGGACTATTCGAGAATAAGGCTTAGAGAATAAGCTAGATGGAAGCTAGACAAGAAAGCTGCGTGCGATCTTAAACAAATCGTGAAAACAAAACCCTGGAAGGAAGCAGCTGTGTGGCCACTTAACCCTGTCACACAAACCATCCGCGTGAGACAAACAAGATATGCTGAGTACTGCTGGTGAAGCAAGGACGAACTCATCAGCGACCTCTTTCCCTGGAAACCTGCACACGAACAGTGCCAAGCCGTCCAGCAAAGGCCTACATTGACCAGCTCTGCACGGATACTGGATGCTGCACAGAGGACCAGCCGAAGACAATGTATCATAGGGCCGGCTGTCGAGAAATTGTCATGGAAATCCGTGCTACTAGCGTGAAAGAATTAGGATGATGATGATGATGATGATGATGATGATGATGATGATTTGAAAAGAATGAGTTCTCAGGTGAATAGATAGTGAACATTGAAATTTTCCATCACACAGGTAAAAAATACCAAGAAACTTTGGTAGAACCGTGGTGGAAATTTGGTAGGCAAAGTGTTAATGTTCTATATTCTCATCAACACAGAAATAGATAATAATATATAGACCTTCCGAATTGAATAAACAAAAAAAAAACATCTAAATATGGAATACTGAATACTTTCAACCAACGCGATGAGAACATTTATTTATTATTCAGTTATATGTTCTCAACTGAGAAGTTGAAAAATTGCAGCATCAACTGTATTATCCATTTCTGTCATTGTATGCAAACAGAGAGACAGATTATTCGCCCCCCCCCACGCCCCAGCCGCGATTCAAGGATGTCTGCAAGAAGGATCTCGGGTGCTTTGGCATTGCCCCTTCCAGCTGGGAAAATTTGGCTCAGGACGGCATTCGGTGGCGGCAGAATCTCCATAGAGGATTGCTCAGGTCAGAAGTCACCCTGACGCAACACCATGAAGCCAAGAGGTCTAGAAGAAAGCAGTGGCAATAAAGCACCGACAAAGAATCTGTATATATATATATATATATATATATATATATATATATATATATATATTCTTTGTTGGAGTAGAAGGTTATTTGAAATCA
>CM042147.1:17941143-17948643 GCA_023376005.1 Doryteuthis pealeii | reverse complement strand
GAAGAAGAAGAAGAAGAAGAAGAAGAAGAAGAAGAAGAAGAAGAAGAAGAAGAAGAAGAAGAACGACAACAACAACAACAACAACAAGTTCAAGAACAAGAACAAGAAATACCAAATCAGGAAAATATAAGAAAAGTTGGATAAAAAGAAAATGACACGTATTGGGAATACTGGAAGCAGGCACCGTCAAAGAAATACATGTGAAAGAAAACGTAAGAAAAGAGTAACCCAGAAGAACAGGAAGACATCTCGAAATCAAGCTCTGCAGCAGAAATCTCATCAAGGAAATAGATACCTGTTCTGTCCTTTATTTAATGTACTCTAGACCATTCTTAAAATGGAAGAGGGAGGAACTCAGATAAATGGATCAAAGGACAAGAAAACTTAGGACTACGCACAAAGTATTGCAACTGAGAGATGAGATACACTATACGTATCGAGAAAAGAAGGAGAGGGGGATCCGCCAGAACTGAAATTGTGTAGATGCGACAATTCTAGGAGTCGGAGAATACACTAAGAATAGTAAATAAAGACTGATTATGTTCATTATGTGGCTCGATTTAAAGAAGTTCTTTTGTAATAGGAATAATTCTACACTTCCTTCTGTTAAACTATTCTCGTTGCTGGAAATGGTTGCGTCTGTCTGTGTTTGTTGGTGGATCTGTTGTTGGGGTGGATGGCATTCTCTCCGTTCTTTGTGTCTGGAACTTGGGAATCTTTTGTTACCGCACATATCTCTGTGCTATTCCTACGCTGAGTTGGCGAGGGCAGGTATCGAACCTGGACCCTTGCGATTCCTAGTCAAGTTCTCTAGTACTGATCTAAAAAGTACAGTTTGTTCAATCCATTTTCCTTCTGGTCATTTTTTTCTTGTATATTTGACAGGAAATGTAGATTTTCCTCAACATTTTGACTTTGACGCTTTTGGTCAATTCAGCTTCAATAAATCATCAACAAAAAAGACAAAAAAAAAGACAAAAAAGATACAATAAAACTTCCTATCAACCAAATTTCGATTTAGATCAAAGCCATAATATGCAATATTTGCACTCGTAAAAATTCTTATATCAGCAGATTTTTATTAACTTTCACCAATGAAATTGCGTGCCAAAATAATTCTCTCTCTTACAACATTCAACTGGTATGTACAATTCCTTACGGAAATTGATAGCTTTCAAGTAAAATCAATTGTCTGGCTTTTGTTAGTTAATTTTCTCTCTTTCACATTGGTCTTATCTATCTATCTATCCATCTATCTATCTATCTATCTGTCTGTCTCAGTTCGTCCATATGTATCTATCTATGTATCTACCTATCTATCTCAATCTGTTAATATCTATCTTTCTATTTCAGTCTATTTGTATCAATCTATTTGTATCAATCTATTTGTATATATCTATCTATCTATCTATTGGAATCTATCTATCTATCTATCTATCTGTCTGTCTGTCTGTCTGTCTGTCTGACTCAGTTTGTCCATAGGTATCTATCTATGTATCTATCTATCTATCTCAATTTGTTAATATGTATCTATCTATTTCAGTCTATTTGTATCAATCTATTCGTATCTATCTATTCGTATCTATCTATCCATTTAACATGGTCTATTCTATCTATCTATCTTACCTATTTAAAACAGTCTGTTCATATCTATCTATCTATCCATCTATCTATTTATCTATCTGTCTATCTATCTCTATCTATCTACCTTTCGATAGATAGATAGATCGATATGAACAGTGTTCGATATCTAGATAGATAGATGAATAGATAACAAACATATATTTTTGAGATTGAGAGATAGAAAATTTGATAGACATGAACAGAGGAAGATAGATAGTCTGTTAATATATATATATCTACCTAGCTCACTCTGTTCATGTCTATCAAACTTTCTATCTCTCAATCTCAAAAATATATGTTAATTATCTCTCTCTTTCTCTTTCTCTCTCTCTTTCTCCCCTCTCTCTCACTCTCTCTCTCTCTCTCTCTCTCTCTCTCTCTCTCTCTCTATATATAATATATATATATTATATATATATATATATATATGTATATATATATATATATAAATTATTATAATGGTATACACAGGAATAACCTACTTGAGTTCCACCATAAGGATCTTCAGGGTTAAATCCATTGGATTAATCAAGATATTTATTAATTGCAGTCGATTACACGTGTGTGTCTTTCGCGTGTGTGTCTTTACACGGGTGTGTCTTTCGCGTGTAATCGACTGCAATTACTCAATATCTTGATTAATCCAGTGGATTTAACCCTGAAGATCCTTATGGTGAAACTCGAGTAGGTTATTACTTGTACCTGTATTACAATAAATTTGCTCTACTAACGTATTGAGCACTTTTTATTTGTTATATCACTGTCTTACCTTTCTGAATTTTGTATCAACTAAACATTGTGACCATCTTCACCGGTAAGTCACCTGTTCCAAAATAACACACACACACACACACACACACACACACATATATATATATATAATATATATATATATATATATATGATATAATAAGATAATATCTAAAGGTTTTACATATCTATTTATTAGGTGACAAAGGAACATTCACAACCATATTGGTTTCATACGATGCAATCATCAGGTGAAGATGTTGTGAATGTTCCTTTGTCACCAAATAAATAGATATGTAAAGCCTTTATATATTTATCTTATTATATTATATAACAGCTCTATTCTAAATTGAGCACTCTACCAATAATACTGCCTTTGGTACACCATTCCAGCAAAAGCTGAAACAGTGACCATCTCACACTATTATAGTAATATATATATATATATATATATATATATATATATAATATTATATAATCTGTCTGTTCCAATGCATACCTATCTATCTATTTATCTATCAATCTATCTATCTATCACAGTCTTTTCATGACTAGCTATCTATCCAAATGAAACCCCTCACCCCCCCAAAAAAAACAAAAAAAACCATCATTTATATATATATTGTATACGTGCGAGTTTATTCCTATATATTTACGAACCACTTTTTAAATGTACGTGTTGAAATTATTTATGTTATTTATCTATTTACTTATCTAATATAAAACCTTGAATTTCGCCAAACAATTCTCTCTTGTTGATTCTGTATTTCGTTGGCATTTCTACAAATCCATAAATTATTTCTGTCTCCCTCATCATGATGAAAGAAACGCATCTTGGCAGAATCGTAGCGAGCAATTCGATATCGATATACACTTAATCAAAGACCTTGACTCCTACAAACACTTCGATTACATAATTTATACATTCTTTCTCATCCTTCTAGTGTGGAGGAATGTTTCCGGTGAAATATCCGATAATCCAGTCAGGGGAATTTCTCGATCCGGATTATCAAGAGCAGAAGAATGCATGGAAATAGTTGCATCACAAGATGAAAATGTCAGCAACTGGATTGAAAGAATGTTCGGCTAAGTAATGGTGGAAACAATATGACCTTGAGGAAACGGTGACAATAATAGCTCAGGCATTCAAGGAATCTCTCGGTTTATCTCCTTTTCTGTCCTCTTTTTCACACCGCGCGCGCTCACACACACACAACATTTTTTAAACTTTTTGTTTACGAAGATCTAACAAATAGAGTTGCTTCCTTTGATCAGTAGGGGTTTGATGGGAACCCGGAAATGGGTTTCCGCCATTTTACTTTTGGACTGGGATTTGGACTGCGTAGATGCAGCTTACCACATACACAGCACGGTTGAGCAAGTTAAGTCACTTTTAGGTTAGAAGCATTCTCTACCCTGTGTTAAATAAAACCTTGTTAATTTTTTTTTAGACTACAAAGTTTAACTTAGTGATTTTGACTTTTAGAGGTAAAAAATGTTTATTTATGAAAAACCATTTTTACCCTTCAACTTTTTGTATGAACCCCCTCAAAAAGCAAAAAAAAAAAGCAAAAGCAAATGAGGAAACAACACGCAAATGTAAATGTAAATGTATACTGTATGCAATCACCTAACATCTTGGCATAGAATAGCCCTAGATGGGTTGACATGCCGTTAAAATCAACCAATCAACGTTCGTTATGTGTAACAGTTATCAATATATATATATATATAATATATATATATATATATATATATATTGTATAATATTTGCTTACTCACGTATTGAGCACTTTATATTTGTTATATCGTGTCTTATCATTGTGAAACTTGAATCAACTAACCATTGTGACCAATTTCAAAGGTAAGTCACCTTTTCCACAAATACCATATATATATTATGAAACTTGATACCACAAATACATATATATAGGACTCTCTCGTCGATTTCGACGCATGAGGATTCATACAATGAACAATCCACACAGTGATTTTTTTATAGTGGTGAAGGCTTGTGTTGGACCATCCGCACTTTTTGCCACAGTCGATAGGAAAGAATTGGTGCACGAATATCACAAACCCAATCAACGACTGACCTCAGGAATTTTGAATTCAGAGTTTTGCCTCTCCTAGACTGGCTACCTACCCAAGGTTAAAGAGCCCAGTCTGCCCTACTATTTTACCCATAGCTGGAGGGAGAATATATGGATTCATACCTTCTCCAAGTGCAGATGGTCCAACTCAAACCTTCACCACTATAAACAAATCACTGTGTGGGTTGTTCATTGTATGAATCCTCATGCGCCATTCCTTAACCGCTAGTTATAAAATAACCATTGACGGGTTGACATGCCGTTAAATCAATCGATCAACACATTTTTATCCTATTTTTTGCGTTAAATATTGTCTTTAAAATTATGCATATTGTGTCTTCTGATTTTGGTATTAAAATTTCAAATAAAACTGATTGAAATTAAAATATTGAAATTGATATCATTTTGAGATTTTGAAATATTGGTTTGATTGCCATCGTTTAATTGGCCTTGGCTGTGCTGGCGTCAATGGAGTTAGGTGTTGAGATGATGGGTTGGAATTTACAGCATGTCAACCCTTGTTGGGTTATTTCATAACGAAGTCATTTTGTTTTATTCATTCTTGTGTGCTATTCAATTAACATTTTTACGTTTTGAAATTAAAATATTGAAATTAATATCATTTTAAGATTTTGAAATATTGGATTGATTGCTATCGTCTAATTGTCGTTGACTGTGATGGCGTCAATGGAATTAAATGAATTAAATAATCAATATTCTTCAAAGTAAAACTTAACAGATGCGAATATTCATGGTGACATTGTCATGGAAATTGGAATCAGTGAGCCGAGTTCGATACTCCGACTAACACGGCTTTCGTCATAAGACCCAGGGAGAATGTGTAAATAACATTTACTTTATCAAGTACTATAATTAAATAACAAGGCAGGTTTGGTTTGGTATGGTTGGTTGGGTTTTACGGCATGTCAACCTCGTGGGTTATTTTATGCTGAATACTTCTTTTGGTAATTTGGTATTCAAAAAAGTTTTGAAATAATTTCATTTTTAATGGATAATACAATTTTGTTTATAAACTCATGTTTTCTATTTAACATATAGATGGGACCCTAACAGGTACTACCACTCTGGGTCAGAGTGGACCAGAGAGCAATGGTGATGAAGGGGTGCTCCACATTCCACAAACCTCCAGAACTCATCAGATAGAGTTTAACGTCATTCCCAAGACATGTAGACCCTCAGTCACCGCCTTCTAACACCAATTAAGCCGTAGTTTTATATTTCGAAGAAAAAATTAATATATATATATTTACCAACTCTAATATAACAACTAAGTAACCAGCACAAAATGTCTTGTCACATCTTCAGTTGCACACAGACCCTCAGCAAGTAATACTTTTATATACTTGAAAAATCTGCTATACTCCTGAGGTAGGAGTATTCTGCTGACATAAAACCTCAACAAACAAATAAACAGCATAAGATGCCTCCACATATCCGCATCATCTTCAATTGCACACGCAAAGTTTAGAAACTGAACATTTGATCTGAGAAAAAAAAATGCATACAAATTTAAACTAAAAAAAAAAAATAGCAGGATGTGACAGAAGGTCAATCATGTTTGAATTCAGTTTTCCTTCTTCTAGACTGGTTACCTAGCCAGTGTTAAATGACCCTATCTGCTCTAGAATTTATCCATAGCTGGAGGGTATGTAATTTGATGCGTACCTTTCCCAAGAGTGTTAGCGCTATGGTAAATGCAAACAGTAAAAATTAATATAAACCCTGTCTTATGTTTGGGGAAACACGGTAAGTATTTCTTCGGTGCTAATCACTTATAAATCACAACATTTATTTCTGGATATCAATTGCTTGCATTTCTCATTAACATCCGTCTTTAACAATTCTCCACAAATTCTTGAATAGGTTCAAATAATGTCCCTACCATAAAGCTGCCGTTCTTACAACCCCCACCTCCTTATTATCATCTCAACCGAACAGGATGAGGCCCTTCTTTTAGGATGCACATATTTCGCCAGCTGTCGCAAGCATCCAGCTTTGCTCTATGTACATCTGTGAACAGTGCTTTCTGACAACCCAGTTTCATTTATTGTTTTGGCCCAGTTAACACACTTAACGAGGCGACACGTCTTCAAAGAAAATAGAAAAAATTGGTTTGTTGTATATCACTAAATGCTTTGGGGGGGGGGGCATGTTGAGGGGGGCGGGTTGCACATTTCGAGAGTTTCTGTTTATTATTGGCTGACAAATAATAAAACATATTGTCTGCAATTGAAAAGTACAAGTGTTTCTGTTGATTGGTTGGTTTCTGTAAACCGATGTAATCTTATGTAATATTATTGTTACCGGGGAGGCGCTATGCATTATGGTTATGGCTAGTAGAAAGTGGACTTGATGACCCGAGTTCAAATCCTGGACAAGGCCGCTAGCATTTCACACAGCGCTAAGGGTATTTGCCTGCTCATCCCACTTATGAGGGCTGGACACAAGGTCTCGTTTTTACGTGGGCACATAAAAATTGCAAGGATCTGGGGGGCATAGCCCCCTTGGATCGATGCTATTAATTGTACTTTACCGGTCTAGAGGCCGAAGCACACTGGACCCCCAGCCGAGGCCGGGTATAGAAGGTAAGAAGTGTCAAAGCATAGAATCTGGAACAGATACTACACATTTCACACAGCGCTAAGACCCTTGTGAAAAGTACGCATCGAACTACTTCTAGATCAATCAGCTCTGTATGGATACTGGATACCGTCTGGAAGACCTTGCGGGTGGTGAGAGATAGTCATGGCAATCTATGCTGTTATAGCGACATGGTGATGGATAAGAGAGAACATGACTAACATTGGGGTCTAATATGGCCCGTGATTTTTTAAAGGTTGAACGGCTGATTTTGAGGCAGATTTTTTTTACGCTGAATCAAAAACTCATACTCATTTTTTTCTAATCAGATCAAATTTGCTATGCGGTGGGGGGGGGGGGGCATCGTGACGATTCTTTGCACATCTAGAAAGTTTCTGTTTATTATTGGCTGACAAATAATAAAACATATGGT
>CM042147.1:17933643-17936143 GCA_023376005.1 Doryteuthis pealeii | reverse complement strand
TGAATTGTTCATTCAAATTATGAGAGTCAACTATCATGTATAATTTTTTCAGGGATGATATATATATATATATATATATATATATATATATATATATATGTGTGTGTGTGTGTGTGTGTGTGTGTGTGTGTGTGTGTGTGTGTATGTGTATGTGTATGTAGTTTTTGAAAAGAGGATGATTCAATGAAGAAAAAAAAGAAGAAATCGAGCGAGTCAAAATTTTGCCTGTCGAAAAAAAAAGAAAAGAGAACGAAACTGAATAAGTCGGAATAATGAATATATAAAAATGCTCAATACATAGGTAGAGCTAATTTCTCAAATGAAACGATTTCCAATGGAGATGTAATAATCAAGAATCATAGAATGAGATCTTTTGAACACAATTCCTTACATTCACTTCCATGGTGATTAGATAACGGTAAATTATGAAGGTTACAAATGATAGCGTGTCTTGGTAATGTTGGACGTGGAACGAAAATGGCCGAGCATTAGTTTCGATAGAGCTAATTTTCCAGCCAACCGAAATTCAATGGAAATTCTATTCAATATAAGCAAGATCACACAGTACTGCCCGGATAAAAACAGGTTTCTAAATCAACACTCAGCGTAATTTAATTTTACCTTGCTTGATGTGCACTTAGAATTTCAGTCCTCAACCAACAAGATGTACTAGGGGGGGGGGGCTATTGCAATATTTCAAGCTACCAGGTGGAGTCAAAAGTTGGTTTTCGGATTCTTAATTATTTAGTAAGAAGACAAAAGAAAACAAAAATAATTGTCTTCCGTTAAACTCAAATATTTTAAAAAGACCTAGCAAAATCATGCACCCCTGCGGCGCGAGTATTTTAGTTTTAATGTAATAAAATATTATAATAAATTAGAAAGACTAACGAAAATAATGAGAATGAATATAAATAAAAATATTACGTTTATTTTAAGGTTATTGAAATTGATTCCTATATAAAACTATAAAAAGGGTTGATTTTAATAGGTTTCTGAATAACATGATTGTATTAGAATTCAGCCACAGCAAATAATTTATTATTAAACCTAGTATTGTTAAAATCATTATGCAAATTATTTCCACCATATGCTATTTTATAAGTATATAAACATATTTTAGTATTCTAAATGCATTAATAATATGGGCAGCTTTGTGGCGAGTCTACATCAACTGGACTTTAATGGAGGCATCGTTAAGAAATAAGATGTTAATTACGATTAAATAATGACTATTCTTAATCGTTGAGAATATACCTTAAATAACTAAGGAAATAGTGACGTCAGTGGTGACGTAGTTTTGGTTACAGACATACTGTTACATAATCTCCATTATAACAAGATAATATTATTTCCTTGGACTGTTTACATAGAAAAGAATAGAGACTGGATACCGTCTGGAGGACTTATTAAAAGTGACAATTGGAGAGAGAGAGAGAGAGAGAGAGAGAGAGAGAGAGAGAGAGAGAGAGAGAGAGAGAATATATAATCGTAGTTTTGGTTACAGACAGACTGTTACATAATCTCCTTATAACAAGATAATATTATTTCCTCCTATAATAGACATGTTACCCTTTGACTGTTTACATAGAACAGAATAGAGACTGGATACCGTCTGAGGACTTATCAAAAGTGAAGCTTGAGTAGAGAGAGAGTGTGTGTGTGTGAGAGAGAGAGAGAGAGTGATAGAGTGAAAAGAGAGAGAGAGAGACAGACAGACAGAGAGAGAGAAGAGAGAGAAAAGAAGAGAGAGAAATATATAATCCACGCTGTTAACACGACACTTTGATGATTGTTTTTGAATCTATTTGTTAACTGTATTAGTCAACTCACAGCCAATTAATAGTAATCTAATTAGTTTTGTCCTTGGTGAATATTATGAAGATTTGTGTTGCTCTCACGTAAATGTATTAGACCAGCAAAAATCTCTCGATGTAGGGAAACTGTTTTTCTGTTTTTCTTTTTTTTATAATTAGAGAAATGGTAATGGTTGGTATCGGAACAATATTACATTCGACAAAAAAAAAAAAAGAAAAAAAAAAGATGTTTTCTTCGTATTTCCAGAAAGGTTGCTGCACTCTGCAGAATTGCTTCCATGTAAATGGCTCTGTTCGTATTCTCCTGTGCTGAGTCTTGGAAAATCAAATTCACATCACGAATAGCTAAAAGCCAAGAACACAATATCTTTTACCAGGTCATTGACCAATAACATTGCGAGCAACACATTCTGACAACACAAATACAGTCGAACAGTTTTTTTCAACATGTGCAAGATCACCTGGTATTACCTGGATTAAAATAAAGGTGTCTAAATCTTCACGCTCATTTAATATTTCTATTTCATTTGACAAGTTATTTCCACTGTCTTAAGGGAATACAGAGATTTAATGTAAATAAGAGGAGGTTGAAATTGCTTATTGCAATGTTGCAGTCCAGTACGCAGGCCATAGGCTACAGAGACTTCCTCTTGATATTTGTTAAACTTATGTAAGAACACCTA
>CM042147.1:17923643-17928643 GCA_023376005.1 Doryteuthis pealeii | reverse complement strand
ATAAAACTTAATTCTTCTTGGCCGACATCTAGTTTACATCATCATCATCATCATCATCATCATCAAGGCCGTCAGTTTGCATAATAAATCGGCATAGCCTATCATTTTTGTAAGGAAGTGCAGTGTAGAAAAACGAGTACAGTAAAACAAATATTAAGAGTGAATTATTTTTTCGAACAGTGGGGCCCCAAGGGTTCCAGTGATGGACAATGCCCCTGAAATTTTGTTACGAGAATGTGTCATCTTGGCTAAAAATAATTGGATGCAGGCATATAAAATCTCCACATACTATTCCAAATCTAATGGGTTTGCGGAACGAATGGCACAAGCCGTTTAAAATGGGGTTAAAAGCATTCGATCATTCTAAAGATGATATAGAGAGTTATTTCCCGCAACTGCTAATAAGTTAAAGATCTATTCCAAATGAAGGTCATGTAAATAGTCGTTCAGCAATGATGGGAGATGGATTCGATCTCCCACACGATGTCGTACTTTACAAATGAAAAAAAAAAAGAACACAAAAGCGCGACTCCTGAAAGGACCAAATTCATTATGCAGAGAGGAATACAAATATCCACGCTGAAGACAAGAAAAATAATTATCATCAAGGCCTGCCCGAGTTGCATAATGAATAAGCATAGCCTATCATTTTTGTAAGGAAGTGCAGTTGGGTTTTAAAATTAACGACAAACTGAAAACTACATTTAGAAAATAACTTAAATTATATACCTAATTATTTGCTTTCTATAATTTCACATTTGCAAACTGTTAGTGAAGTCTAATAGCTAACAAGTGTTTTTCTTTTTATTAACTATATGTAACAGGGAATCAAACCATCTGGAGAAGTGACCATGTCTAGGGTGTGTTTGGTGTAAAGAGACTTGGTGTCTGTGACTCCCCCAAACAAAAACTGTGTGTGGCCCTAACAATGGAGACTTAAATAACTTAAAATTTGATAGTTTGTTATGAACGGGGCTCTCCACTTTGAGAGTCACGCGACCAGGGGACTCTTCGCGGAAGTTAGATTTAATCTAGGGAGTTGAGGCTGTCGCCCATCGGGACCAGAAGTATTTTTCGTCTGTGCATCATCCCTTCGTGAATCGGGGTAATAAAAGTATGTACACTTTGAAACGCAGAGAAGCAGACAACCCCGATGAAAAAGGTAAGAAGAAACCCCGACACGACCCGATGAAAGATGGCTGTTTGTATTTCAATTCACGCTGATGACAAGGGAAAGCATTAATCGATTTGTTCCCCATCCAGTTATTAGTAAATAGTAGGTCAGACTGGGTTCTTTAGCATTGTTAAGTCAACTAGTTTTGGAGAATGAAAACTGTAAATATACGAATCAATTTCTCTTAAGTAATCTATACATATATAAAGGGCAGTTCGTGTGTAGGTCAGGATGATACAACGAAAATAGAAAAAATATGACTATGTAAATACATATACATATCAAATATCACCGTTTTTGTGCAAAAAATTATGTAGATTTTATATATATTCGAAGATATTTAGAAATTAAGATATACATAGATATGACATTGAAATTGTATTTAAAATGTCTAGCATAAGTCTCAAATATTAAACAAATAAATACACAATTTTTTTACCTCCCCCTCCCTGGGTAGCCGCTGGGTAGCCGCTTCAAATCAAATTCTCTTAAGTAATTCATCTAATAGTTCCAATAAATGCTCTCTTAAATTATTTTCTTTCCATTATTTCTAAAATCATATTAATCAATCTATTACTCTATTACATAATCGATAACCTATTAATTAACTACGATAGGTGTAGCTTAACAGTCATGAAAATAATCATGAAAAAAGATGGACAGATTTTGACCTGCGTTTGACCTCTCTTCGAGTTCGCCAGCGCGAACGTGAGAAAGAGTTGAGGAAAGTCAGATTTTAGTTGGATGTTGAACAGAAAGGTCGCAATGGCGATCTGTCCATTAAAACTAAATTTCCAAACGCATGTTTGTTGATTTTGATCTTATAAAAAAAAAGAGAAAACACCTCAAAGTCTTGGGTTCGTTTACTAAGAACAAACAAACGGCCAAGACACAGAGACTTCCAAGAATAACATCTACTAGACAAGATCAGAGATAGATCTAGCTAAAAATAA
This sequence comes from Doryteuthis pealeii, assembly GCA_023376005.1. Lineage (NCBI taxonomy): Eukaryota > Metazoa > Mollusca > Cephalopoda > Myopsida > Loliginidae > Doryteuthis > Doryteuthis pealeii. Next base: position 17,926,516 of record CM042147.1, on the reverse strand, counting down.
ATCTACCAGTCCAGAGAAGATAGCAGAATCCAGAGATAAGATAACAGCCACACTGATAACAGATACAGAAGATAAGATCTTGCTACTCAAAGTCATAGATAAAACTGAAGATAAGCGTATATGTATACAACCACGGGTATGCAGTAGACTATACTAGTTTTACATAATCTATGCGGTTGCATAAGATTATGGTCAATCCCCTGTATTTCTAAAGGGATGGCCTTTTCTTATCACGGGCGGGACTTTCCATGGAATAGTACAGAAAGCCCGCGAAATACGTGAAGTCACATGGGACCTGGTTGGGTCCTCAGTTTCAGTTGGACGTCAGGAAGAGAAGATGTCCTGCCTTAACTGGAACTCACTGCATACGCGCGCTATCTTAGTCAGATGTTAGTTACATGAACTGTTTAGTTAAGTAAATAAAAGCTTAAAAAAGAACATGGTTTTGTGGTTGGTGAATGTCTTGGTAACAAGACTGATCTAGAAGAAGAAATGAGTTAAGTGCGACCAACCACCAAGACGAAGCCCAAGACGCTAGAAGAGATGTTAGAAAAGACACCAGAAGAAGAATAGAAGTAAGTAAAGAAAAGGGTATACAACAGTAGATGGGCCGATATAAATATGGTATACAACAATTGTTTTTTTAAAATCTAATTTAGATTATTTGTTCCAAAAATATTATACTCTCTTTGTAAAAAATCCAATTGGCTTATAAATTTAATTTTTGAAAAGAGCGTTGCCAATAATTTTCCTCTTCGAAGAGAAATATAAAAAATGTCTACGATGATTAATAATTCCATTTATCATTTTAAAAGTTTCGATTAGATCATCTCTTATTTGTTTTTCTTGTAAATCAGTTAATCCTAATTTCTTGTGTAACTATATTCATTTATTGAGTGATGAGATATTTTCATCTTATCATAAAAGATAATACAACTGTTGCCATTATTAGAAAAGAAGTGGGCTGCGGATGAATACGTAAACAATCATTTAGCCGGAAAAGACGTATGCTTTGCACACACACACACACACACACACACACACACACACACACACACACATTTATATATATATGTGTGTGTGTGTGTGTAGACCATTTCAATACTTCTTCCCGGCTAAATGATTAGTTATACATCAGTATACGTATACATTAGCAGCACATTTGTATACACACACACACACACACACACACACAAACACACACACACATATATATGTGTGTGTGTGTGTGTGTGTAAGCGTGTGTGTGTGTGTGTGAGTGCAGGTGATATATATATGTGTGTGTGCGCGTGTGGGTGCTGGTGATATATATATATATATATATATATATGTATATATATATATATATATATATATATATATATATATATATATATATATATATATATATATATATATATATATATACCCACAGAAATAACCAATTTGCACTGCGAACAAAACGGAAACAAATTTCAAGCCTTTCTAATCAATTACCCGGAATATTTTCTCAAAATCACGAAAGAAAAATGCACGGAAATTTCGAGAAAACTAATTATTTTAATTGGAGATTAAAATTAAAAATGTTAGAATATTAAATTCTTTGGAATCCTGTTTTTCGAATCCAAATTAAAAGAAGGAAATTCGAATTTTATTTTTACTTGGAGGTATTTTTTCTTCTTCTTTTTAAAAACACGATTTTCGGATTTATTCCCCAAAAACACATTTAGCTTAAATGTCTATTTTTTTGAAAAATTCATTCCCTAAAATGTAATTATTTCCTTGGATAGATTCTTTTTGCTACGTGCCTTAAATTTATCTGATGGGAAAGTTTGAATATCAACATTTAAAAAAAATATATATTTTAATTAAAAATGTTTTGTTTAAAAATAATGATTCAACGAAGGATTTTTTCTAAATAACAAAGTATATGAAATAATCTAAATTATATTTAAAAAATACATGATGAAAAAAAATAAATATAAGAATTACGCTAGTTATCTGATCCTTAAAAATAATTAAATACAGACTTTTCCTTCTCATAGACTGGTTACCAAAAGTAAGTAAAGTCGGTGCAGTGGCATACTGTTGGCATCAGCTAGGGAGTGAGTCAACCCCCCTTTTCGCTAGCGCTAGACCTGGGGGATTTTTGTGTCTGAGATAGAGCACCACAACTATCATCAGATCCCCACTTTACGGCAAAAATCAGATTATAATTCTGAGTGATTATTACTCAGAGTTAATTCGTCCTTGTGATATTCCTTTTCTGTTTATCATACAAACAGAATATTCTATTTTTCTCCTAGTTATCTGTTTTTTGTGTTCAATTTCTGGATATGCTGTTCTTTTGAGACCGGTGTCTTCTATATACAAATTTGTATTTCAAGCTTTTCTTCTTTGTTTTAATATAGTTATCCTAGTATATATTAATGAACTAAAATATTAGAACCAGCAATATGTGGCAAGAATGATAACTCCTATCTTATAGATATAGCACATATGAAGATCCGAGGTGCATAAAAGCTGGTAAGGTGAACCTGAGTAGTAGGTCTTGAACGTTGCTGTTGATGTGGGTATTTTCAAAAGAACCTGGTTGCCTGAGGAATTAAAAATCACCAACTTCTGGCATATATATATATATATATATATATATATATATATATATATATATATATATATATATATATAAAACATATATGGAAGTGAAATATATATTTGGTATGTACAAAATTTGATATTGTTATATGTTGGCATATGTTTCAACCAAAATTTGCTTACATATACAGTATTCTATTTAAATTATTTTAAACATAACAATAATAATAATAAGAAGAGTCCTGGAGACCTGAGGAGACTTGCTGTCACTCAGACTCCAGTGAAAGACCATCAGCTAA
>CM042147.1:17901143-17918643 GCA_023376005.1 Doryteuthis pealeii | reverse complement strand
TATATATATGTGTGTGTGTGTGTGTGTGAATTTGAAACTAGCGTTCCTCATAACGAACCGGTTAACACGAAGAACACACACGTGTAGTCGACTGCAATTAATCGGTATCTCGATTAATTCAGTGCATTTAACCCTGAAGATCCTTATGGTGAAACTCTGGTAGATTATCACTTGTACCTATATTGTAATATATATATATATATGTATATATATGTATATATAAGATTTTTTGGATGTTTGTTTATTTTTAGAAGCATTGTCGATAATATTTATATTTTTGCTTGAAGGCAACTACAATGCGAATATCGCATAAATTCGATAATTATAGAAGATAATAATAATGACAAGTGAATCCCGCAAAGAATCACTCGGTGTGTAGAATATCGTACAGACTGTTTCAACTTTATTAAGTCTCATCAGCGATATATACTAACGACTCCCCTCCGACAGGAATCGAAACCGTGACCTCTAGCAGGATAATTAAACACTATACTGTTTCAGCCATGATACAGCACCGAGAAACTCATGCACTTCACGTTCCCGTAAGTAAAGATGGTATGAACAAACAGGGAAGACAAAATCAACGATTTATAAGAACCCTAAGCGTGGTACCGATAGAAATAAGGGAGGTGTGTAGAACCGGAAATAAGAAAACCTCCCCTGGCATCGGTTCAGACTAATGAAAATGTTAACGTATTAAGCGAAAATTACGAATTTAGATGGAAATACTAGGGAGTGTAGTTAAAGGAATGTAGATAAAGCTTACGTGGGAGTGTAGATAAAGGAATTATAATATGTAGGAATAATAATGAGGACGACTTATAAACATGAATAAGCGCTGAAGCGTTAATGTCAACAGCTACAAACTAATTATGTATGCTTAAAAGGTCAACAAGTTATGAGGTCAAATATAGACAAAAATGTATGTGGTAGACCTTGTAATTGAGCACTTGACAGAAGCAACGCTCTATTGGAAAAATGAAACAAACAGCTGTTTTTTTCTTTAAGATCTATGGAGATGTTTATATATATATATATATATATATATATATATATATATATATATATAGAGAGAGAGAGAGAGAGAGAGAGAGTCATGCCGAATTTTGAACGATAACCAAGATCGATTTCGGGTGAGTTACGTCACACAATTTCGAAAGAAAAATAACGGCTAAACAATGCCAAAATCCTTTCACTCCATCATTTTTTCTCCCACACACTGTATTTCACTTGTCCCCAGATAGTCTCTATTCTCTATTTTTTGATAAAGGGTGAACATTTTCCCGAAATATCGGAATTAATCGAACCAGGGACAGAACAACAGCTATTTTTTTGTTGTTTTTTTTTGTTTTGTTTTTGTTCTGTTTTTTTCCATCCTTGAAAATACAAAAAAAAAAAAGGTTCACAAAAACAAAGTTTATACATAACATATATATACCGCATGACTTTTTGGAAACATCAATGTTTTCGTTTTGAATTCAAACTGTTTTCAGTTTCTCTCTCGATGAGTCCGGAGTAAAAACAAGCTCTGAAGATGATTTTTATAAATCGAAATATTGTTCAATATCAGCCATGAATATGATATAAAATATTTTCATTTTAACAGCATTGTGTGTTGTTTTCATATCCTTTTATCTATAAACACACACACACACACACACACACCCACACACATACACACACACACATATCTATATCTATATCTATCTATCTATCTATCTATCTATATATATATATATATATATATATATATATATATAAAGCTTTTTGTAAAACCCGTCTGATGAGGATAGAACTGATTTCTTGAGTTTCTGGTTGAAATAAAAACTATAACGGGATGACGGTTTGTTAACTTTCTCTTTCTTTGAAAGTTAAATATTGCTCTGTATATAAATTAATTTATTGATTATTATACATTGAGCTCTCTTTAGGGATTTATAAAAATCCTTGCACGAGTATATATGTTTGAATCTACAGCATGGTTGTACAGTGGGATTTCGATGATCCCCAAATAGAATCACCCTTATTTAACAGTCATTTGAATACACACACACACACACACACACACACACACACACACACACACACGCGCACACATACACACACACATATATATTCAATACCTCTATAGATCTAACACAGACACTCTCCAATAAAACGGATGTAGCACCCTCTGGTGGCCTTTACATATATACAGATGTATGTATTTATCGGTAAAAACTCTCGTCCCAATCTATAGGTGCCGATGGGTGAGTGTTTAAGAAGTCTGACTGATGATAAATCTATTGGGATTCCATCCCGGTTGGAGGTAGCCTGTTAATGTCCAACCATTCTGAAGAGACGTGATATGTCGAAACACGGTGTCTGTGGATGACTATATATATATATATATATATATATATATATATATATATATATGTGTGTGTGTGGGGTGTGTGTGTGTGTGTACTTACCTACCACTCCGCACGAGCAGGATGTGACCCAATATCAATTTACAGGTTTAACAGGTTTGAGTTCAGTTTTCCTTCTTCTAGACAGGTTACCTATTCAAGGCTAAAGAGCCTAGTCTGCTCTACTATTTACTCATAACTAAAGATAAAATATTTGAATGCATACCTTTCCCAAGGGTATTAGCGCTATGTGAAATGCAAGCAGCCTCGCCTAAGATTTGAACGCGGGTCTTCGACTATGATATATATATAGACCATCAACTATTTTCCACTATTACTATTATTATTATTATTGCTCTATGTTTTTAATAGATTTTTAGATAATTTACTAATGCCATTGCCACGGAAAATTCAAAGCGGCAATTGGATACTATATATATATATATATATATATAGTTGTTTGTAGTTGTGCATGTGATTATTGTAAAACTATCAAGCAGGTGTTTGATCGGATATTAATATGATTTTCTCAGTGTGTGGTTGGGGCGTTGTTAATGGGTGTTTAATCACATGATTGCTTTTTGTTACACAGGAAAGTAACGTGTGCGAATCAGAAAGACTTGTTTAAGCGCTATTCAATGAGAAACAAGACAATAAAGCAACTGTGCCTTCGTAGAACACATCCAAATAATCAACGGTTGCTTTCAGTTTTCTTCTTCCACAGTAAATAACAAAAAAAAAAAAAAAAAAAAAGAAAAGAAAGAAAAAAATGGAAGCACGTTCCGAAGTAAATCTGAACCGGAACGACAATCAAAGAAAATATGAAGCAGATGTTCTGAAGAAAAACGAAAATGAATTAATAAGTTTATGGTGAGTTCGGGAGAAGTGGGTGGGTGCTTTGCAGTAAGACAATCAGTACGTTATATATATTTACCAAACCCCTGCGCACAAGCAGGATGTGACACAAGGTCAATTTCTTAGGCGGAGTTTAACTGGTTTAAATTCAGAGTTTTCCTTCTTCTAGACTGGTTACTTAGCCAAGGTTAAAGAGTCCAGTCTACGCTACTATTTACCGATAGCTGGAGGGACAGTAGGATTCATACCTTTCCCAAGGGTATTAGCGCAAAGTGAAATGCAATTACTACATCCAGGATTTGAACTCGGGGCGACGAGTCCTTTTCCCATGACTTTAACCATTACACCACGCGCTTCCTAATCAGTACGTTATAGAAAAGCAAAATAAGTTCTAAGTAAGACTGATAAATTACTATAAAGAAATTGAATATAGTTAAATGATGTTCATACGGGAGAACTTAACCATGTGCAAATGCTTTCTTTTTTGGTCAGTGCATCACACGCAACTTAAACGTTAGAGTATTTCCCAAAGAAACCTTGCGCAAATCAGATTCTTTTCTTTACTGTTTTTATTGTTAAATAAACACTGGTCTAAATGAAATGAACATTCCTTTTATTTCATAGAAAAGCACTTGCAGTTTCACGGAAATAAAGCTTGATGGTGAGTTCGGGAGAGTGGGTGGGTGCTTTGCAGTAAGACAATCAATACGTTGTATAAATGCAAAACAAGTTCTAAGTAAGACAGAAAAATTACTAAAAAGTAAGTAAACACAAAAACCAGAACATTTAAATAATGTTCATAAGGGAGACATTAACTATGTGGTCAATACTCTCTTTTGTTGTTCAGTACATCGAATATGCAACTTAAACGCCAGAGTCTCACGCAATGTAAATATGGATAGATAAAACTGTTATGTCGAACAATGCTTGATGGGGAATTTGGAATAAGTGGATGGGTGCTTCGTAGTAAGACAATCAGTACGTTGTAGAAATGCAAAACACGCTCTAAGACTGATAAATTACTAAAAAGAAAGTAAACACATTTAAATGATGTTCATATGGGAGACATTGACCCTGTGATAAGTACGTTTTTGTTGGTCAGTACATTTAACACGCAACTTAAACGTTAAAGTATCATACAAAGAAAAATATACGCAAATCTGCTTTTTTACTTTTCTGTTTTTCTCGCGAAATAAACACTGGTCTAAATGAAATAGAAAAAAAAAACTTTCATTTCGTAGAAAAACACCCGCAGTTTCTCAGACACATAAACTGCTGTGTCAAACAAAGCTTGTTGGTGAGTTCGGAAGAAGTGGGTGGGGGCTTCGTAGTAAGACAATCAAGTACGGTATAGGAATGCAAAACAACTTATAACAAAGACTGATAAATTACTAAAACGAAAGTAAGTCGGGGCGGCCTAAAGTCGGTATCAGCCAGTCAGCGAGGGAGTCTATCCCCTTTTAAGTAGCGCTAGACCAAGTAGATTATTATTATACATAGAGTCAGCTCCTCACTTTACCGCACAGATCCCTGTGTTACTCATACGCTGAGTTGGCGAGGGCCGGTATCGAACAAAGAACCTGGTGATTTTTAGCCGAATACTCTACTACCGACTGAGCTAAACCTATGGGTGACATAAACCATGTTATACTTACTTTTAGGCAACTTAACACGTGACTTAAACACTAGAATGTCAGGCTAGGAAACCTTTTGTAAATCGGTATCTTTACTGCGTTTCTCTGCTTAATCACCAGTGTTCCATCCTTAAGCATCAACACCTACGGCCAACAGGTGGTATCTTGGGTGGGTGGGTGGGGGAGATCTTACTGTTGTATATTGTACAAACGGAAATATGAATTTCCGGTTAAATTAAACAGAGAGGGGACGACAAAAATGACAAAGGACTTTTTTCTCGGTAAAAGCGAACAAAGACCAAAAAAACGGAAATAGATTTGTCCGCTGATAAGTGTAACAAAGAAAACGCGTAGGCGTTTGATATATATAAAAGGAAGTCAGGGGTCCCAGGTCAGGAGAGAGATAGACAGTCAGACAGGGGACGGCGAACAAAGCACAAGGAACGACCGTCGACACGGTCCGTCGCGGCCAAGGGCGGTGACACGCCACCAGCCACCCCTTTACCCAACATCGCCAGTCATCCCAACGGTAGTAGTAGTCATCGTCAACCCTTGGGCACTCATTGTAAGCTCTGCGACTTCACCACCCACACACCGAAGAAAATAAAGAAGGGTCCTCTCTTTGTACATACGTATCTGTTGTTTATTGAAGTCCAGTAGTCGGTAGTAGCTGACTACTAACATACATCGCTTTGGGTACAGTGAAAACCCCAGTACTAACGTACACGATTTAGAGTAGCGAAGAAGGCCGCTATATAACATATAGACATTTGATGCCAGTATATAACAGTTAGTGTGGAGGTTGTAATTTGTGTTTTTCTGTATTTGTCTTTAATGTTTGAATGTGTTATGTATACTTGACTAGAAGTGGCTATCTAGCGTCGCCTGGGTAGAGGTGGCGATTTTTAAAAAGTTAGTCTCGTAGATCCATTATTACTTATGACAAATCAGATCCTCACTGGATGCCCCATAAAATCCCCACGTATATATAACAATATAATAAGAAATTTTAATTCAATAATTTACAATTTAAAAAAAACAATACAATATAAATGATGCGATTAATTCAATCAATCAATATTATATTTCAATTACCTTCTGCTACTATACACATTTAAATTTTTAAATATCTTTCCAAATATAAATAAAATCTTCATTATTTTTGCTCAAAAACCAAGCCCTGGTGATAGTGAATGTATATATATGTTTACTTTGTCGTTAATTGTTTTATGACATTATGGTGACTTTTATTAGCATTATTATAATATTGTGAATTATAAGTGAAGAGGGAAGAGAGGGTTTCCGGTCAAGGAAGCAGGGAGAGGATAAAGAAATATATAACAAACATCCATTATCAGATCAAAAGATAAAGATGCGTAGGCGTGTCATCAATAATTGTAAGCTCTGCGCCTTCACCACCCAAACACCAAAGAAAATAAAGAAGGGTCCTCTCTTTGTACATACGTATCTGTTGTTTATTGAAGTCCAGTAGTCGGTAGTAGCTGACTACTAACATACATCGCTTTGGGTACAGTGAAAACCCCAGTACTAACGTACACGAATTTAGCGTCGTGAATTTGAAGCCGCTATATAACATATAGACATTTGATGCCAGTATACAACAATAGGAGACATTTTTTTTCTTTTCTTTTCTTTTTCTGACACCCCCGCCAGGCCGAATCAACGCAAGGTCTTTTTTACATAGAGATTTTAATGGGGCATCCTGCGAGAACCCAACATATGATTCAGTAATAATGGATCTGCAGGACTAACTTTTTGCCCCCCCTCTACTCAGGCGATGCAGGGCAGCCGTTTCTAGTATCAAATTAAACGAAAAATAGTCGCAATAAAAATTTCTGATATATATAAAAGGAAGTCAGCCAGAGGATATTTAGACAGGAGACAGCGGACAGAGAACAAGTGAGCAACAGACGCCAACGGCTGTGGGACCCACCAGCCCCCTTTACCTCACCATCGCCAGTCATCCCAACAGTAGTAGTAGTAGTCATTGTCAACACTCGCCACCCACCACGCGAGGAAGAAATAAATAAACTCAAAGTTTTTACAATACCCATGTGTTGTGATTTTCTAAGTCCGACTACTACATACTTCGTTACGTGACCATATATACCCGCAACGACTACTAACGTACAGCGATTTAACAGCGTGAAGAAGCCGCTATATAACATATAGACATTTGATGCCAGTATACAACATTGCCCCTCTGCAGAAGTGCATCCGATGTGTTCTAAAGCCTCAAACAAAAGGCTGTTCTTTTCTCTTTTTCACTGGTTCAAATGAAATAAAAATCCTTTTCCTAGTCAGTACATTTAATGTAACTTAAACGTTAGAATATCACGCAAAGAAACGATGAGCAAATCAGATTCTTTTCTTTTTTTCCTCGCGAAATGAATACTGGTCTAAATGAAATAAAAAGTTCCCTTATTTCGTAGACAGCCGTAGTATAACGGATATTGAAAGAAACTTATAGAAATTACAGATAAAATACAATATTCTGAGATCCGGACAGTGCTACGGTTATCAATGCATGAAAGAATATTAAATAAAAAAAACATTTGAGTTTGCATGCACTCATTTTGTATTAATCAACTTATATATATCTATATATATATATATATATATATATATATAATATATATATATAATATAATATATATAATATAATAATAAAATAAATATATAAAGGTTTTATATATAGGAACAGTCACGACCATTGGTTTCATGCATGCGAAACCGCAACATTCGTCAGGTGACGGGGTTTTAAGTCCAAATACAAGGAAAATCGAAAATCGAATATATATATATATATATATATATATATATATATATATATAGTATGTTTGTGTGTGTGTGTGTGTGTGTGTGTGTGTGTGTGTCTGTCTGTGTGTGTGTCTATGTCTGTTTTAAATAGGACGAAAATTTCATCTCTGACGAGTTTCATTTCGTTCTATTCTAGTTGTCTTGCCAGCTTCTTAATATTGGGGTAGAATCTATTGATTAATTCCCCAAAGGTTTCGTGCTTAGTACTTCCAACACTCCGAAGTGCCATCATCAGGGGTAGATGTAATTGAGTGTGTTGCTGGTTCTTTAAAAGCATGAAATGTCCGATGATTATTATACTTTTTACATATTGAACTATTTAGCAATAACTCTTAAGTAAACGTATCAAATGTTGTAATGATTATATTTTCATACTCTGGTATATCCGCAGGTCCTGCTAGTACTAACTGATTTCAACAGTGCTGTGGTCTGACTGGACTTGATTCTGCCATTGATTTATGGTTATTTTTTCTATATTTTAGGGACGGGTTAGCTCAGTCGGTAGAGCGTTCGGCTGAAAACCGCAAGGTTCTTAGTTCGATACCGGCCCTCGCCAACTCAGCGTATGAGTAGCACAGGGATCTTTGCGGTAAAGTAAGGAGCTAATTGTAGGTGTGGCGCTACACCTCAGACGTGAAAACAATCTCCTTGGTCTAGCGCTAGTGAAAAAGGGATAGACTCCCTCGCTGATTGGCTGACCGTGACGACTTACTTTTCTATATCTTTCGGTGTCGTCCCAAGGCAACAATTGCTATTATTACCCCCGTCACTTTCGAGCTAATGTGTTCGATTGCAAAAATGTTGTAAGCGAACCCGAACTCCAATCGCGCTACTACGTTCAATTTAGGATTAGAAAGTCTTTCTTCCCTTCAGATATGGATTAAATAGTACCACTAGAAGGATAGCTTTGACAGTAGATAATCCACGAATGCATGTCCGGACAAATTACGAAAATAAAACAATAAACAACAAAGTAAATATATATACATATCAAATATCACAAGTTCTTGTTTTTTGAACAAAAATTATGAAGTCTTGATTCATATTCGAATATATTTAAAAATCAAAAATATACATAGAAATAGCATTTGTTGTATACCCTTTCTTTTCTTCTATTATTCTTCTGCTCATCTTTGGTATCTTACGTTCTTCTCCTAGCGTCTGGACTTTGTCTTGGTAGTCGGTCGCACTTAATTCATTTCTTCTTCAAGATCAGTCTTGTTGCCAAGACATTCATCAACCACAAAACCATATTATTTATGTAAGCTTTTATTTACTTAACTAAACATTTCATGTAACTAACATATCGCGCGTATACAGAGAGCTTCAGCTAAGGCAGAAAGACCTTATCTGCCTGACGTCCAAGCTGAAACTGAGAGCAAACCTGGTCCCACGTGACTTCACGTTTTTCGCGGGCTTTCTGTAATATTCCATGGAAAGTCCTGCCCGTGATATGAAAAGGGGCCATCTCTTCAGAAATACAGGGACAGGGGGTTGACAATAATCTATGCATAGATTATGTAACAGCGTTTAAATTCTACTTAAAAATGTCCAGCACATTTAAATCTCAAAAGTAAACAAATCAATACATCAGGGTTTCTACCTATTACTTCTACCCGGGCGACGCTGGGTAACCGTTTCTAGTTATAACTAAAAAAACCTTCATCATCATCATCATCATTTAAAGTTTTCCGTTGCTGATGAAAACATATATTTAAAACAAATTGAAATGAACTAAATAGAGAGTGATTTTTCCAACCCAATCATATTGAAAAGAATATATGTAGTCGCCCAAGGCGGCATTTTGAAAAAATAAAGAAGTTTTGATTTTATTAATTTTAGAGAAAGTGGAAAGTACAAAACGCCTTCGGTAGTTTTTTCGTCGGTAGTGATTAGGCACCCCCCACCCCCCGGTCTCTTTTCATTGACTTTATTAGATATTATCATTTTCACGCTATGCGAGTCTTTCCCTCCAACTATAACTGGAGGCACGTGGAGTAATGGTTAGAGTCGAGGGAAATGGACTCGTCGACCCGAGTTCAAATCCCGGACTCGGCTGTTTGCATTTCACATAACGCTAATACCCTTAAGGGAAGGTATGAATCTAACTACTCCTTCTCTCTCTCTCTCTCTCTCATCTCCAGGTATCTGTAAATAGTAGGACAGACTGGGCTCTTTAAGCTTGGTTAATCAACCAAAAGAAGAAATGGAAAACTCTGAATTCAAACCTGTTAAACACCACTTATGAAATTGACTTTGTGTCACATCCTGTTCACGCTGAGAGATTTGGTAAATATATATAACTGATGGTTTGTCACTGGAGTCTGAATGACAGCAAGTCTCCTTTGGATTCAAAGATTTTTCTAAGTACAAGCAAGACTATTTACCCTTTTAAAGTAATGAAATATATCAAATTTGAAAAACTAACGAAATTACATAAGATCCCATATAAAAGTATTACATCTATTAATAATGGAGATTCGCTTCCAGTTTTTGTCTGTAACAAAAACTATGTCACTGCTTATGTCACTATACCCGAAATTGTCATAACATAGAATTTTGAGTGTATTTACACTCAAAATTTGAACATGCAACATTAGACAGTCCTCATTGTTTTTTTAAAAACAAGTTTTAATAGATACTTCCCCAGTGTCATATATTTATATATAGTTTGTTTTATTTTAATAGATATTCAAAGTTAACAGAACTTAGTTTCGATTTCAAATTGTTTTATTTTTTTTACTCCTTAAATAAATTTGATGATTTCATGATTTATGGTTCAAACTCTCCGACAATTAATTTTTAACTTCCACCTCCTCAAGCAATATCTTTCAAAAATGTATTTTTACATCGCCCGGAGGGTGTTTTTTTTATTTTGCTAGTTTATTTTAATTATATTTTAATTGGTCTCTATATAAAATCATTCATAATATTGATTTTAATATGTTGGAGAATAAAACACTAATATTAGAGTACAATAACATGAAGTAATTATACATTAAACCCGGTTATATTAAAATCAGTATGAAAATTAACCACAGCATATATTATGTTTCTTAGGGATATATAAAACACATTGCACTCGTAACATAGGAAGTTTTGTGGCAAATCTAACTCAGATTTTCATTGAGACCTCGTCAATAAATAGAATTTATTCTATGAATTAATGATTTTGACTATAAATTGAATACTCATTGATAAACTTACGCAATTCCAGAGGGTATTTTGATGTAAGCAGTGACATAGTCTCCGTTACAGACAGACATACACCTATTCTAGTTGATTTCAACGTTGCTGTTGCTGTGTAATCTGGATAATCTCGAATCTGCTTCTGATATCCTGTTCAATTAATCTCTTTTCCAGATTTTTGTGCAACCCCAAGGACAACAAATACAATTGGTAATACTGTCATTCCCATGCTCCACAACTTTTTCAGCTCTCTGGCAAGATCCAGGTATTTAAAAAAATATTCCCCTAATATGTCCCCTATCTTTACCTTACTTTTTTTTTCTTTCTTTCTTTCTTTCTTATTATATTTTTTATTTGTAGCATGTCCTTTTTCTCTCCTTTCTTTCTTTCTTAATAATAAAAACGAAATGGTTCATTATTTAGCTGAGGTTTCGATAATCATAAGAAATAAGAAATCGGCAGATAATCTACACCAGATAATCACATGTTTTTGCATTTCATCTTGGACAATTTGGATGGTCTCATTTTTAACCTGAGAAAGGATTTAACCTGCAAAATGATAATCAAGGAACCGGATTATTAATATATAGATATTAATATCATTATTGTTTTTGGTCTTCTTCTTCTTCTTCTTCTTCTTCTTCTTCTTATTATTATTATTATTATTATTATTATTATTATTATTATTATTAGTAGTAGTAGTAGTAGTAGTAGTAGTATTATTGTTCTTGTTCTTCATCTTGTTCTTGTTCTTGTTCTTGTTATTATTATTATTATTATTATTATTATTATTGTTCTTGTTCTTTTTCGTCAGCTTCTTCTTCTTCTTCTTCTTCTTCTTCTTTCTTATTATTATTATTATTATTATTATTATTGTTCTTGTTCTTCATCTTGTTCTTGTTCTTGTTCTTGTTATTATTATTATTATTATTATTATTATTATTATTATTGTTCTTGTTCTTTTTCGTCAGCTTCTTCTTCTTCTTCTTCTTCTTCTTCTTCTTCTTCTTATTATTATTATTATTATTATTGTTCTTGTTCTTCATCTTGTTTCTTGTTCTTGTTCTTGTTATTATTATTATTATTATTATTATTATTATTATTATTGTTCTTGTTCTTTTTCGTCAGCTTCTTCTTCTTCTTCTTCTTCTTCTTCTTCTTATTATTATTATTATTATTATTATTATTATTTTCTTGTTCTTCATCTTGTTCTTGTTCTTGTTCTTGTTATTATTTATTATTATTATTATTATTATTATTATTATTATTATTATTGTTCTTGTTCTTCATCTTGTTCTTGTTCTTGTTCTTGTTATTATTATTATTATTATTATTATTATTATTGTTCTTGTTCTTTTTCGTCAGCTTCTTCTTCTTCTTCTTCTTCTTCTTCTTCTTCTTCTTCTTCTTCTTCTTCTTATTATTATTATTATTATTATTGTTCTTGTTCTTCATCTTGTTCTTGTTCTTGTTCTTGTTCTTGTTATTATTATTATTATTATTATTATTATTATTATTATTGTTCTTGTTCTTCATCTTGTTGTTGTTGTTGTTGTTGTTGTTGTTGTTCTTCTTCTTCTTCTTCTTCTTCTTTAACATTTAATGTATTAAAATGCCCGGATTAACCCTTCGGATTAAGTGCTGATTACTTTGACAAGATTGGCCATCGGTCGGTCGGGTTTACCACTAATCTGTTAAAATGCCAATACTAGTCAGAACCTCATCATCTTTCATTCCTGGACTGCCATTTTGCCAACACTTTCTTCCGCCTGAAGGTCACGTGGTGTCAGAAGGGGTGGTGGTGGGGTGGAAAAATTCTCTTCGACACGTTTTTCAACTTTCATCCCACTTTCATTTGGTGCCGCTCTCAAGGACAACAAAAAGAAAAGGAAGTGAAAGAAAGAAAATGAACTCTATTCTGATTAGTCATCTAAAACACAGCACCCTCCCCCCCAGCCAACCAGATTACGTCACTGCGCGTTCTTCAATAAACGAATCAGGATAACAGGAAATGGATTACATGATGGATTATCGGAAGGATTTGAAGAAAAAAAATCCTTTCGTTTATGAACATTATCCAAAAATCTCCATCATCAATTTTCATCGTGACAGCCAATTTCAGCATTAAGCCTTTTTCCTTCATTAGATCTAATGAAGTTCGTCGTGCAGAAGTATACAGATGTCATTAAAAAAAATAACTGGACCTGTGGATATACGACAGTATGATAATTTAATTATTACAAAGTTTGATATGTTTACTTAAGAGCTATTGCTAAAAACTTTCAATATATAAAAAGTATAAAAATCTTCATTTAAATCTTTTTAAAAAAGGACGTTGTAAAATATTTACATTGATTTGCCGATAAGAATCTGTGAGAGGTGTTTAAAATGTCTACATTAATTTGCCGACAAAAACATGACACTAAGTTGGGCCGAAAATTCACCTGACCTTGGCTCACTAAAACATGAGTGTTATTGTGTTGCAAGATGGGTATATTCCTGACTTTTGTGAGCTAGAACTACTAATGGAAGGAGGGGGAAGAAATAATAAAGGTTTAAATCAGGATGAACGATGGTTTGACCGTAGCGTGACCCCGAACGAAGAATTGAGTGGGAAGCGGAAGTCGGGTGTTGACCGCAAGCGGAAGTCGGGTGTTGACCGGAAGTCACGTGGTGACGTGGGAGGGAAAAGAAGGGGTTCGTGCTCTTTTTGCGGGCGGCGGTCGTAGGGTACGGACCTGACCTTGGGTCCCTCATGAGAGCCCAGTAATCTAGTAGTGTTCTCTCTCTCTCTCTCTCTCTCTCTCTCTCTCTCTCTCTCTCTCTTTCTCTCTCTCTCACACACACACACACACACACACACACTGTCTTTTAACATTTCTTTCTTTCTTTTCATCTTTTCCTTATATTCTATTGAACCGTATTAGAGTTATCGCTTCCGTGTGCTCACGCCTCTCTATCTCCCCCCATTCTATTTCTTTATTTCTTTCTTTATTATCATATTTTTCTTAATCTTGATTAGGTATTGAGTACTCTTTACTTATTAGCTTTAGTATATCCAAGCGGTTTTGTATGAATATATATATTTCATATATGTAAAAATGAAAATGGAAGTGAATCCGACGGTATGTTGAAAAAATATATTTCATATATATATATACATATAAATTGTTTTTTCTTTTGGCCATAGTATATAGGATAAACTGATTATTTTCGGTTGGTACGACTATCTTTGTCTTTTCTTTTATTCAATTTTTTTTCCCAGATGATGTTTGGTAGTATATTTTTACAATCAAACTATTTGCCGCAAGGGTTTACGAACAAGTTTGGTTCATATATATATATATATATATATATATATATATAATATATATAAGTGTATTTTGGCAGCATTTTTTCTTTTATACAAGTTTTGTTGAACTGTACAGACAATTCCTGTCGGACAAGTCTTTGGTTGATCCGTTCCAATTTTCGGCCCATCCTTCTGGTTTCGGGGTGGAACTGGTGTAACAGTCCACCAAAGGTTTCACAACGAGCGCTTTCGGCAATACAATTTGCCATCCTCAGGTAGGAAACGTTGCTATGATTTCGTGTCTCGTTTTTAACGAGAACGAGTAGTAGCAAGGAATTAGAAGTGGGAGGTAATAACCATTGGTAGTAGGGGGTTGTAGGAATGGTAGTGGTTCGAGCGAGCGTTGCAGTAGTGATTTTTTGTGGGAAGGGGGCACAAGTTGTGAGAAGGGGAGGGGTATAGTGGAAGGAGGATAGTCGGAAAATTATAAACATTTGAGAATATGTTGACTTATTTCAAAGTTTATTTTGTTTAAGGTAGGTTTTTTTTTTTATATATAAAGCTTCGATTATTTGAAGTTTTTGTTTGTTTTTTTCTTTATGTAGTTGGCGTGTATTTTCGGTTAGAATTTTGCGGTAGGTAGAGGGGGAGAATATATATATATTACTTGGTGGTTAATTGTTTTATTTTTGTAGTTCATACGGACATACATACATATACACCAACTGGCCTTTATATATATATAGATAAATTAACATAATTCTAACAAAATAATATTTGTAGTTTAGAATTATTTTATAGTTCTAAAAGTAAGGATCATTGCATCTGTTTATTGTTCGTAGATCTTTTACACATAGACATTTTGTCTTTAGCGATTTCTTCTATGCTTATCACGTTTCTATGGAAAGAGCACGCATTTACGTTTTGGCAATTCTTTCTTTTTCTGTGGTTGGAATTTCAATGAGGAAGTCACCTGAATTATAGGAAGCATCACCATAGAAATATATGTGTGTCTTTCAGGCTTTGCAGATAGGGGGTCACGTGTATAATCTTCTAAGGGTTTCCCTGGATACTTCTAATGATTTTTATTTCGATTGATAAATTCTTCGATTTGGCTTACATGTCATGACTGGCATATGATTGGCTGTCATGTATAAGCTGACATTTGACTGGCTATCTTGTCATGTCTACTATGTCCTTGGCTGCGACTTGATTGGCGGGCATTCCACAAGACATTTGAATGACTGACATGTCTAGGCCGAAATTTGATTGGTTGGCATTTTACTTGACATGTTAGGGTTGACATTTGATTGGCTGACATGTCATTGCTGGCATTTGATTGGCTCTTATCTCTTTGCCAACATTTCATTTGCTGACATTTTATCGACATGTCATGGCCGACATCAACTTTGGCCGACATGTTATGACCGATGATAAAAAAATATATATATTGCAGTTCAAAAGAATGAGATAAGTATTCTGTATTTTATTTGTTCATTACACTGGTCTACGAACTTTTCAAGGTCGAATATATAATAGCTGTGGAGGCGCGTGGCATAATGGTTAGAGTCGTAAGAAATGGACTTGTTGAACCGTGTTCAAATCCTAGACAAGGCTGTTTGCATTCACATTGCGTTAATACATTTGTGAAAGGTATGAATCTAACTATACTCCCTCCAGCTATGGGTAAATCCTCTCTATCTTTCTCCTTCTCATTTCTTCTCATTATATTTTTCAGTGTCATCATTATCATCATGTCGCGCATTAGCACGGGTATCCTTGACAATGTCTCGCCAACATTCTTTATCATTCATTGTTTCAGGGAGGTCCTCTGTGCAGTATCCAGTATCCGCGCCGAGCTGATCAATGTAGGTCCTTGTTGGCCGTCCCACACTGGCTTGCCATGTGCTGGCTTCCACAGGAGGACGCCACTTTCAGTGTAGCCTGTCTTTTTTCTTTCCTTTCTTTATAATAAAAACGGAATGGTCTAATATTTATCGGTTAATAAGCAACACTATATAATCAGGATTTACAATCTTGCATTTCATCTTGGATGATTTGGACTGTGTCATTTTTAACGTCAAGGTGTTGCAAGATGATAACTGTCGTACAATTAAGGAACACGAATGTTAATACATAGATTCCTTTTCACAACAGACAATTGCATTTCTTTTTATCATAATCGAACATTCTCTGATGCGGATTTTTTTGATAAATGAAAATATTCAATTTCAAATAAATTGCCATGTAATCCATTGGATGAAATTTCGGTCATAAACAAAGAAAGTGAAATTATTATTTCATATCGCAACAGGAGATTGTTGATAAATAGATTAATCTTAATTATTATTGATTGATAAGTCTTAAACCTGGAGGAAAGAAAGAAAAAAAAGACATTCGAGAAGAAAGAAAGAAGGAAAGAAATTGAACTTCAAAAAGAAGAAAGAAAGAAAAAGAAGAAAGAAAGAAATTGAACTTCAAAAGAAAGAAAGAAAGAAAAGAAAGAAAGAAATTGAACTTCAAAAAAGAAAGAAAGAAAGAAGAAAGAAAGAAAGAACTTCAAAAAGAAAGAAATAAAGAAAGAAAGAAAGGAAGAAAGAAAGAAATTGAACTTCAAAAAGAAGAAAGAAAGAAAGAAGAAGAAAGAAAGAAATTGAACGAAAGAAAGAAAGAAAGAAAGAAAAGAAAGAAAGAAAGAAAAAAAGAAGAAAAAAGAAAGAAAAGAAAGAAGAAAAAAGAAATTGAAATTCGAAAAAAAAAATGAAAAAAAAATGATGAATAAAAAAGAAAGAAAAAAAAAAATGAAAGAAAGAAAGAAATTGAACTACGGAAAGAAAGATAGAAAGAAAGAAAGAACGAAAGAAACAGTCTTAATACAATGGCATCAGCAGAACAAACAGGATTTTGAGGTTTTCTCAACTAGCTTAGTACTCTACAAATTCGTGTAAGAAGAATAGACGTCAGAAGATCATGTTGCGCCAATATAAGTGTTGGGTGGTGCACGTGGTTTCTTAGCTAATGTGTTGTACTGCAACATTGTAGTAAACGAATTCAAAACTCCAATTGCGCTTTTTCGTTCACTTTTAATTAATTTGAATCTGAAACTGAACTTACGTTATGCATATAACGTTTTGTTTTATTCTTTCTTGATGGGTATTCAATTTTTTTCAAATTCAATTTGTTTGTATTCACTTTCATATTTCGTTTCATCTACTCCGTTGGATTATCTAAGTTTAATTGATGGGTGATGAATTTACAAATTTCTTAAAAAATAATGAATTGTTGGTTGGTTGGTTGGT